>VZTR01011727.1:502528-560389 GCA_013400775.1 Chaetops frenatus
GGTTTAACAATAAATTTCCTTTTGGACAAAGTTCTTTTTTTTTTTTTTTTGTTTGTTTTTTTTTTTTTTTTTTAATGTTTACTCATTTAGTTGTAAACAGCTGTAAAAAGAAACTGGAAGCAAAGAGTGAGGAAGAAGGGAAAGGCCCAGTGCAGGGCTGAATCCAACTACATTAAAGATTAAATTCTTTCTACAATAAATGGGTTTCGCGAGCTCTATTGCAAGCTCTGGAGCAGAAAATCTGTGATTTGTCAAGATCATCCACAAGAACTCATCAAACAAAGTGGAATATAAAGGAAAAATTGTTTTTTATAAACTTCCTAACACAGAAACATGAGATCTTTCCAATTCCTGTTTTCTGAGCATTTTCAAAAAAAATATATATATATTACAAACCGTGTCCTAAATTTAGAGACTTCACACTGTGAAACAGCTTCTGAACTTGAAAGGTGGCAACAAAAAATCCATACAAATTCAAAATACACAGTAATTCCAGACTGCTGTTGTAGTAGCTTGAGATCACCCACACACATTTCCTTAAATCTCTTCTAAGGGTTTGGGATGAAGATGATTGGAAACATTTTTACTCCTCATAGTATTCCATATAGGCCAATCACAAGGTGAACATGTGTCCATGTGCATATGAATATCCTAGATGTACTTTTCTGCTGCAGAAGAATGGACAGTATTTTTAATGCCAAGAAAGATGACAAGGGCAGGAAAACTAATTAACATCCTAAGTGACTAGTGTTAGTCACTAGTTAGGGGGGATTCTCCTCAGGTGAAGAAGGATAATATATCAGTATCAAAGAATGGTTTGTGAATTAAATGTGAAGTCCAAAAGGTGAAAATACTGCAGAAGAAATAATTGTGTTGGAAATATTTTTTATGGTTTGGAGAACATCCACTGAAGTGATCAGGTCTATCCTGATGCTTCATATATTGATGATTCAAGGATATCATTAAATTCTATTTTTAGGATAAAGGAGATGACTGTGTTTCTTATGACTTCTAAGTCAGAAAAATTCATATGTGAAGGTAGATTTAGGTAGATTATTTTTTAAATTTGGGTATCAAATCCTTCCTGAAGTTCAATGATATCTAATTTTCTCAGGCTTCTCTGAAAAACTCAGTTTTGATACCCGTACAGCTGGTTAGAAATTATTTCACCATGAAGAGCTGAAAGCAGCAAAAGACTTGTTGACTTTCTTGGCCTAACTCTGACCAGTTCTCTTGCTGAAAAATGAAAGAGAAGTCACTGACTGATTATAGAATTAGTCAGCATGAAGCCTGCTAGAATCTCCTACCATGAGGACATTCTTTTATGCCATAGTCTTTAAGCAGAGCAGTGAGCAGTTGTGTTTACCTTTACTGTCAGTTAAATACCAGAACATGGTATTTCCTTGAAAATCCCACAGATGGGGTGTTCATCAGCACACTGAGCTGTGCTGGGGCTCCAGCAGCAGTAACTGCAGATTGGCAATGCACATAAACCTGAAAAATCCCTTTCCTGCCTAGGAAATGTCTCTGCACTGGCAGCCTGCAGCTGCTGGTGCCTCAGACCAGCTCTGGCTGAGGAAATGCAGCAGGCTGGTGTGGGGATTCCAGTATTCCAGCAGCATCCCATTGCCAGAACCCATTCTGGGGTGCTTTGAAACCTGGGCAGCCAACTGTGAGACAGGGATTCAAATGACCTGGAAACAAAATTTGGCTGCACTGAAATCCATGGTAGAAGACTTTTTTCTTCAGCAGAACCAGGATTTCACTCCTGGCAGTTGCCAAGCTGCTGTTTGTATGGAATTGTTTTCCTACTGGAGTGTTGATTTGGGGTGGGAGGAGGCTGTTTCTCCTGGAATTGTTGCTAAAACTGAGCCAAGACCTAGAGAATTTATCTCAAGCAAACCACTTCCACCTTTAATTTCCAAAGGAAACTCGAAAGCTTTCCTTGCCTAATGCCAAAGAAAGAAGGCTTCATTCTCAGCAAGAAAAACTCAACTTGGACACAATTTTCAAGCCAAACCAAGCTGTTAGAAAGGGGAGAATTGATGAAGTTGTGCACTGAGCTGTTGACAGGCCCTGAGGAAAGTGTTTGTATCCAAATCTGTGAGAAGTCAGCGGTCAGCTCATGCTCCCATTAACCCAAATACTGCCCAATGACAGAGCCATGGATGCAACATTAAAACTGGAGAGCTCCTGGTGTGCAGCTTTACATGCTGCTCATTAAACAGCCTGGCTGGAGGTGGAAGCTCCTGGCTCGGGCTCAGCTGCTGTGGATTCACAGGAGTGTCCTGGTGGCACCAGCAGAATCCCCACTGTCCCCATCCCTCCTCCAGTCCATGTGTGACACAAAGATAAGCAGCCCTCAGACAAGAAGAGGGAAGCAGGTATATATCTGCAGCTACATGGAAAACTGAAAATATTAAGAATAAAATCCAGTTTTCTGTGCCAGTGAGAAGGTAGAGAAGCCTGTTGTCCCCCCACAGTTGCCGTGGCCTTCTTGCACCAGCACCCTACAGCTCCAGCCCCATTACAGGAGAAATATCTCAAAGCCACGAGGAGGAATCATATTCCTAAGGACCCATTTGGCATTGAAAACCCTTCTTCTCTACTGGAAAAGCCACTTGTATGTGTTAAAGTACAGCTGGCACGTTTGGTGACCAAGGCCTGCTTTTGTGCCAACACTGTGAACTACCACAGCCATAATCTTCTCTCCTGTCCATTGCACAATGTGTCAAGGGGTTTTCTGTCATGACAGAATAATTGTTGTGCAAGTTTAGAGTCTGAGTGGTTTTTTCTAATTTCATTTTTTAATTGTTTCAGCTGGGGGAAAGTCATCCCTATGCTATTGGAAAGGGTTAAAAGGATAATAAATGTTCTAGTACCTGGATTTGAATTTTAATTTTGTAGACAATCGCTTTACTGTTAATAGGCTACTTTTCCCTATTTGGGTTTTAATCCTGAAAATATCATTAAAATAGGCAGGAATTTTCCTTCCTGAGGCCCTAGTTTGTCTTTCACACGTCTGTACGTAACAATTCACAAGTACACTGATATGAATACTCATTATTCCAACAAATAGGCTATTTATTTCTGGATAGAGTTACCCAAAGCTAGTAGACAATGCATCAGACCAAATCACTGGCATTGACTTGAATATTATTAGTGTTACCCTCTGAGCTTTCCATACACCATGTCATCCTTACTGACAAGGAAATAGCAGAGATTCAGGCTCTGCCTTTATTTAGTTGTACCCACAGTGTATTTTACAAGAAATGTATTTTCTACTGAATGCAGTAACAAATCTACAAATTTATTGAAGAACTTAAGGCAGCCACCACTTCTCTGAGGAAAGAAACCATCCATGGAAAAAGAAAGCACAAGTTTACAATGTGGGAGCATTGCTGCTGTTGATTGCTGCTGTAACACTTCTGTTGGCATTGGAATAATAATTATAATTATGACAGAACTGATAATCCACTTTAGGAGTGTTTCAAAATGGCTTGAGCAGACTTTAAGAATTATTCATCTTGTGGAACATACCCTACCAGCGAGTGTTATGGTGGTACTGGTTTGACATAACACGTTCAAGCAGAGAATGGCAACATTCACAAGGCTTGGCTCTTACTTCCCTTGCTCAGGTAGGTGTTTGCATAAATGTTGGAGGCTTTCTGCAGTGCTGCTCATTTGGGACTGAAATTTATAGTTCTCTTTGCTCCTAAAAAATAATCCAATGTTTCAAGCCGATAGAAAATAGTGTGAATTATTCGCCTCGCTTCATTATTATAAGATACTGTATGGTGACACCAGAGAAGTCATTATTTATAACGTATGGGATCATCCTTTATCAAATGTTTTCTCCTTTATCTTCTTGTAAACGTCTTGAAACGATGAAGTAAATCTTGAATCATCCAGTCAAAAGTGCCCAACAGTGATAAATAGTTGCATTATGTGCACAGGATTGCAACTGCGGTGTTTCTCTCAAAACTGTGTATTAGCTTTTACTTCTGAAAAACAAGACTTTTGATAGGAATTTTTCCTTAAGTGCTTCACTTTATCATAACACTGAATATCTACCCTGCAGTTTACAGGCAAATAGAACAAAAATTAGGACTAGGGAGACTGTAGGCTTCTGCTTTTGAGAGAGAGTAAACCAAAATAAAAAAAAAAGATTTAAATGTAAAGGAAAACCTATTATTTCCCATAAATATGCTGGAGAAGTGTGAGGGAGATAGAGACTCTGTTTGAGTGTATGTGTGTGTGATCAGTTCTGGGAGTGAATTTAACTGCAACTGTCCAGCTTTGACAGATTAATGCAATGGAGAGAAGGTGACTTTTAAAACACCAAACCCAAATTCTTCTTCTGGAATAAGGGCTAGAGCACAGCCAAGGGTACTGTGACACTGAGCTGGAAAGCTCATTTTGTTCAAAGATAAAGTGTTCATCTGGTACATTGCTAGATGTGGCCAGTGCAAAAGAGAGACAGTTAAAACTTGGTGAAATGTTGCTATTTAATTGTGTTTTTCACATGTTTCAGATAAGATCAGAAGTAATTTGCCTAGTTTCTGCAAAATGTATTTTCAATTAAATACCTGCATCATTGCATGGTGCTTCAGAAACACCACATTTCTCACAACATTAGAGGCTTTGTCTGAAAATCAACCTGGCAGTTGAGTCAGGTAATTTCTCACTTCTTACTAGTTTAGGTCTCATTCTGTCGATGTCTTCACAAAGACAAAATTACAAGTTTCTGGTTCAAGTCTTGAAAAAGATGCACCAGACAAAATTAAGCCATTTTTCATGTTATGCTTTACCATCCCATCTTCTTTGCTGCTGTAAAATCCCAGAAGGACATCCATAGGGATTTTGTATTTATTTGGAGGCTGGTATTCCATTTTTTGGATTTCCAGCCCTTGTGCATGTCCTCAGACATGTAGAAAGCCAGAACACCACGGTTTAAATTAATTCTGCTGCTTTATTCCTGAGAGCAGAACCAGGCACAGCAACAACAACGTGCCCGAAATGTTCTGAAAGCAAAACCAACAGGGCATAAACAGGAGTAGAATTTAGTTAATACCAGACAAAATATTAGCACTGCAGTAAATGATGAGGGGTTGTCTTGCTGATTTATGTCTCTCAGTAGCTCCAGATTGGTGAGGTTGTTGTGCTGTGCTGACAGGTTCATGTAAAATTCAGCACAGCCTGGTAAAACTCGACAGCACAGACCAGCCCATCTTTACTGCTGTTAACAATCTATTTTCTGCTGAAACACGTGAATGGAGTGGGCAGCAAAACAAGGCATTAAAATGTTGTTTAGATTCTTCTCCCCAGGCACCGATGAAGCTTTACTTATAAACTATTTTTTTTAAGATGGACTAAAAATACCTGCCTCTTCCAGTTACATTCCAGAAATCAATAGGAGGGAAGGTAAATTACTGCTCCTTCTCTGACGTCCCTGCTATTATGATCTCAGTGGGGTCAAATTACTTTAATTAGATTTTCAAAAAATATCAGATGGCTTCTGTATAATTCCCCCGGGTGTTTATGCACCTCCCCAGCTTTTTAAATCCGTTTCCAGGAGATCAGTCATTGATTTTGAGGAGATTTAATAACCCATTGGTAGCTGTATAATCACCTGCAGCTGCCATGATTGCACTGGTTAGACTTTCTAATGGCTATAAGCAGCAAGTCAATATTTCCAGCAAAAATATGCACAGATGTCCACAACTTAGTCCTGTAAAATCATCTGGAGTTCTGAAAATGTGCATCTACTACAGAATGTCAGTTCAGCTCCCAGGTGTGCTTTCAAAGCAAATTCCTCATCTCCACTCACTGAGATTCAGTTCATTTCTGGGGAACCACCCAACGTGAGAGCAGAGGTGGAAAAATCTGACATCACTGTGTGTGTGTGGGCAGCAGCGTGGGTGGGCATGGGGAGGGGTGTGCAGGGCATTTCAAAGACATCTGAATAACACACTTCTCACAGAAAGAGCCTCATCCAGCAACCCAAAACTTCTGGTATTTAGAGCAGTGGGTCTCACCCAAAGTCTTGTAGCTAGGAAAAGGCTTCCTATTGCTAGTGAGGAGCTTCAGAGGCAGAGAAAGAGTAATTTTTGAGGTATTCTGATTTCTCTTTTTTGGCCATCATAATTCTATTGCTGACATTTTATCTGGGTTGTTTAAGTTGGTACCTTGCTTTCGATTTTAACTTCGTGTTGAGTATAAAATATAAACTGGAAAAAAACATTTAAACATTTAAAATAACCCTCCCATGGAGATGTTGCTGTGGCTGGACAGTTTTAGAAGCCATCTTTGGGGATATCTGGGCAAGGTGCTGGAGTTTGTAATACAGAGATGTGCTCAGTTCCAATCTCCTGTTATTTCATCCACTTTTCCTCTTGAGTTTGGGGAAGCTCTTCCAGCAGGCAGCAGCATGGAGACCTGGCATGCAGTTTGCACATCTGGAAACATTCCCCCAAATGCTGTTACTCTCCTTAGGTGTGGTGCCATTTATAACAAGGAGGTGGAAAACTATGACTTGCCTGGGTGAGAGATCACCCTGGAAAGTGCCTTCAAAATGCCTGCAATCCTGGGCAATTTAATGACATTTGCAGCCAAATATTTGTTCTTCAGAACAATATTCAGAAGTGCCTTTATAGGTAGCAGGGAAAAAGCCTTTAGCTGTTTAGCTGAGGAGCATCTGGAGCACCAGGAATTCCATCAGCACTGGGGAAATTATCTTAATCTTCCCTTTTGTTTGCACTGACACTTTTATAGGGACTGTTCTTTTAGCACATCATTGATTGAGCTTGAAATGGCATAATCAACTCAGTGGGAATTACCAGTCATAGATTACAGCCAAATTCTGCTTTCAGTTATGGCTGTCTGAGTCCACATAATTTTGCTGTGGTTGCTGTGTGTTTACCTCAGGGTATCAGGGATCAGAATCCATGAATCTGCATCTCCAAGGCAGTATGATATTTAGAAGCACTAGATAGTAATTACTAATTGAACTTCATAGTTTAACTGTAGGGTGTTTTCCTCCTGAAGAGACCTACCCATTATTATTAATTAACTTAATCAGGATCCTACTTTCCTTTTGATTTCTTGGAATACTTTTTCATTGAACTATGCTTTCAAAGCATAATGTTGTTTCCTTATATTTAACTTTAAATATATCCTATAGTTTATTACTACTTTTTCCTTCAGTCTTTATATTGCTTTCTTCTCATGTGTTTTTAATTCAGTGGTGCTGAGCTTGATTGCCTTTTGGGAAAAGAGAGATCTATGCCTGGGGTTGAATGCTTTTCCCTGACTTTGCCAATTATTATTATGAAAGTTGTGCTTTAAATACAAGGGGTTATTCACATCCTTTCTCAGATTTATTTTAAAGTTAAGCCCTCTTTTATGGGAAATCTTTCTAGTAATATCTAGAGTAAAAATAGGAGTTTTGTTATTTTTGAACACTACCTCAGTGTACAACCCTGATTTCCAGTGTGATGATAACACAGCTTCCCAGTTCCTGTAATTGCTGCAAGTCCTGCAGTGTGGTCTAAGAAGTGGATTTACAAGAAAGGAAGCCTTCTCTGTATTAAATGAAAGTGCTTGTTCCCAATGGATATGTGAAAAAAAATGTGTAAATATGACACAGAAACAGTAAAAGTCAGTAAAAAAATAATTCTTCCATATATTTCTTGAGCCAGTCATTATTTCACTGTGTTTCTTGGGGGTCTGGAATAATTTGGAGTGGCCAAAAAATGAAAAGAACCAACAATAGCTGCTTATATGTATCTTGTTTTCCTTATATTAATGTGTAAGGGAGTCCTTTGAATGTCTGATGTTTATTATCAATTATACCTTAACAGATAATAACAGATATTTTGAATGCACTTGGCTTTTTTAGTCAGATTTTCAAAGTAGTAGGAGGTGGCTTGGAAACCATCACTCTTGTTGAAACCCCAGTACTTCTGCTGTTCTCAGGTTGAGTTCCTGGGTTCCAAACACTGCTGCAAACACAGCCCTCACTGGGTGTCTCAAGACTGATCAGAGCACATGTAGCATCCCTGCACTGGAGGTGACATAAACATGACTTTGAACCTGCTTTGGGATCACCTGAACAGAGCAAAGAACACCCCAGCACCTGAACTCTGTCCTGGGGAACATCCTCAGGGAGACATCTCCAATCTGCTCACTTTTCCTGACTTACTGAAGAGTTCCAGGCTGCCAGTGGTTGCAATGAAAAGCAAAGTGCACACAAAACCTGCCCATGTCTGTCAGACTGGTGACCAGGATGGTGTCTGGGTCTCAGATGATTCAGAAGCAGATGGGAGCCCAGTGGGTGGATAAATGCAAACCTCACCTTCAATGAGCACTTGACAAAGAAAGGTCAGGAATGAGACAGGAGAAGAGAAGCCACAAGTGAAAGGGAGCGAGTGCCTGGTGACACCAGGGAGGAGGAAACTGTCTTTTCTCCACAGATAGACTGTTTCCATATAATAATTTAGCTATCAACATCTGTTCAGTTTTTAAACTACTTTAATACTGACTGACATTTCCTTTAAATTGTAACTTGTGCAATTTAATGATAACCTTTAATTTTCTTCTAGCCGTGTAATGGGAAGCAGCAAAAATAGTAGGAACTAAATTGCAGACATTAGAAATACTTCCTATCAGAAGAAGGTAAAGAAGTGCATTCAGGCACTGTAATGTGTGAAAAATTTAGATGGCTTTCAACATTTTTTTTCCTACAATAACTGCTATTTGGCACTATTTTGTGCATGATTAATACCTTTATTATTGTATCATGGCAGATCTCTTCTACCCGAGACTGGGGACCTTGTTTTTAGAAGCTTTAAGAATTTTAATGCCCCACTGACTAGTGGGAATGGAAATTTCTGAGCTTTCTTGTACAGGATCAAAATGGTTATGAGTGCCCATTCACCCCTTTGGACTGGCCACACACACACAAAAAAAGCTCTGTCATAGTTTCTTATGGGTCAGTTCATCAGTATGTCTGATGGCATGAGTCTTCTGGCTCTCTTTGTTTAATAATGTAGTGCAGAAGATATTCTGCAGAGTTGATTAAATATCTACTTGAAACACTAGTACAGGTGCTTTGGATTCCATTTATCTTAAATGGTTTGCATGTTTGAAAAACAAATCATTCCTTAATGTGGGGCCAGCATTTGCCATATCTTTCCTTTTTCCCCCTTGGTCTGGTTTTTGTGTGTTGCTGGAGCTCTGATAGCAGAGTCTCAGGAACCTGGAACTTCAGAAATAAATCCAAGCATTGCCTTACAGTGACTAAATTTTCCTGCTTTTCAAATTATGCTGGTAGTCCTGTCTCCTGTTGTGGGAGATGGGAAGGAGCTGGCCCAGGAGGTTTAATTTGCACCCTGCCTTCTCTTGCACAGGCAGGGAGGTTCACTAAGGTGAAGGGTTTGGTTTTGAGGTCTAATGCTGTGGTTTGGCTGCCTGAACTCTACCAAAGGAGACAGTTTTCACCATGACTGCATTGCCAAGGCTGACACCAGCCCATCTATGTATTTAAGCTTGTTTTATTTTGTCCAGTCAGGCTGTATCTCAGATTTCTCAGGTATAACTGACTGGAGAAATGTTGGCCAGGGCACCTCTGGTGGCATTTTTGTAACTGGCACTGGGAAGACTCTGGTCCCTTACAGTGAGGGAGATTCCACTGAGCAGGATTTGGTAAAAGGACATAGGAAGGCACAGAAGTGTGTAACTTTCTGATTTACTGGTACATTGACCAGGCTAAAATTTTAACAATTTAAATGCAAAATTCCTAGGACCTTTTTCACAGGGGATGTCAACTACAGAGCTGTCTGTTCACATTGCTGTGATGGTGCCATCAGGTTTAGGTCAGCTCACCTGCCTGGTTACTCTGATGTCCCAGAGAACCCTATTCACAAGTTCTGTCCTTTTAGCTGAACTGCTGAATTGAGAGAAATTTGCACACAGAAATAGAGGAATGGTTCAGCTTGGTTCACTGAATCAGTCAGTTAATCTGAGTTCACCTTTCATTTCCTGGGCTGTTTATGGACACATCTAAATGTGGACACAAGTGACTCAGAGGGATACAAATACAATTAATATGATTTGATCTACTTCAGAACCAAGTATTTTCCTTTATCAAGATTTAAAGCCATTAATACACCCATGTGGCTTTTTTTACCACAGTCTGTAGGATGCAAAACATGTAAAGGTCCAAGGTATTTATCAGATTCTACCCCCTCATGACCCAGCCCTTGTCCCACTGCTTGGGCCATCAGCTCCTCTAGGACTGAGATCCTTGGCTTTCTAAAAGTGTGTGTGAGGATTGCACTTCATCAGGATCATGAATCTTCTCTGGTTTTCTCACTTGCAATTTTAATTGAAAAATGGGGAAATCAGTGGCCCAAAGTGAACTGACAGCAGAACCTGAGTCTCTGTTCATTCATCTGAAGTAAATAAAATAACTTTGACCTGAAACCAAGCAGGCAAGGCACCTGCTTCCAGCCTCACACCCATGTGCTCTCTTGTTCCCTCACCTACACCTCCCAGCATCATGCAAACACACCTATTTATAGCCTGCTGGAATGGTATTGCTTATTTTCTTGTGCACACAGGCCTAATTAACAGCTATCACTCAATTTACTCTTGATTCAAACATAATTAACAATATGCTTAAGTAATGATTTTGCTTATGTCTATTAACTGCAGCCAAACTTGTCAAACTCTTGCTCCATTAATTTAATTCTTCCTCTTGATTTAGGGAAATTCAATTACTGTGATGCAGTTAGTCATATAGTAAATGTTTTCAAGTTCTGTTCTGTTGCTTAGATACTTCCTGAGTATTTTCTAGATGATTATAGTTTGTTGCCAAGGGAATGCATAAGCAAAAATTGATATCTTTATAAACTGTCAGGTGTACCTATTCTGTAGAAGTTCTGTACAAGCATTAGATTCATTTCAGTAGTAAATAATCCAAAAGCATTAGATTCATTTCAGCTGTAAATAATCTACCAAATGTTTTTTCTTCCACAATATCATTTTACAAGGAAGAAAGGAAGTGATAAAGTCATTGTTGTGACTCATGTCCATGTGTGTCACTGCCAGCCCAGTGCAGCAGGATCTTCCCCAGAGTCTGGAGACAGCAGGAAGGGAAATATTCCTCCAGAAACAAAAGAGGAGCCACCTTCCACCTCTTTTCCCTGCTGGGAGCTGGGCCTCAACATCTGAGGCTCCCTTGGGCACGTGCCCAAAAGCTGCATTTTGGAGCACAGGATGCTCTTAGAGGCTTCTTCCCTTCACTGTGTGAGAAACCAGTGTTTTCTTAAACCTTTCAGCTCTGTCCCCACCACAGCTATTGCACACATTCCTACTTGGCTGGTTTCAGCATATGTTTATTCAAGATTTTAACCATATGAACCTTTGCAATCTCATGGACTTGCAACTGCTCAGATCAGTGGTGAACTCTTCCCCCAAGTCTGGAGGGAATTCTTTCACACACTGAGCATGTCCCCTTAAGTCATTAATATGCTTGAGGACACTGGTTTGTGTTGTGGTTCCTGACACAACACGAGCGTTCAGCAACAGAGGCAGCTTCCTCAAGGTCTCTGAGCAGGCAGCCCCTGCTGTACTGGGTGACTAATGCTATTCACTTGCTAGTAAAATCCTGATTCTTTGACTCTCCATTTTTAGCTGTATTCCTCTATTCAGCTGCCTGGAACAAGGCAAGACTGAGATGCTGTTATGTTGTCTCCCAGGACTTGAAAAGATAGCCCAGCAGCACTGTCTCTATTGATGTAGGGAGAGCTGCCTTGTGAATATTGCTGGCACTTCAAAACAGGCCCTGGAAAAGGGAACGAGCAGGGAAGGGCCATGGGGGAATCTGAGCACAAATGTTCTGCCTTGGAGAGCAGCATGTGTGAGCTGCCAGCTTTTGAAAGGTTTGTGGTCATTTGGGGGGAATCCTCAGCCATCTACAGAGCTCAGGGGAGGCTTGTTTTATTCAGGAGAGCTGAGGGTCTGCGTTTTGTGAGTGATTAGGCCTCTTAAAATCTCCCTTGATGCATGAAATAAATGACATGTGCCTATACTGTTGTCATTTGAGTGAAAAAGACCTGGTTTGAAACTCCCCCAGCTCCCACTGATGCTTGCAGAGCTCCAAATCCAAGGGTCCTGTCTACACTGCCATTTGTATCAGTTTATGTAGCAATAAATCAGCTTTGTTCCATAGACAAAGCCCCTCCTAAACCATGCCTTGTGTTTAGTTTCCCTATCAATTAAAAGTAAATCCATGTAAACTTACACAGTTTGAAGATAAAGACTTGAGGCAATGAAAGTAAATTGATCTAGAAGTAACCAGGTCTCTCCCATACAGACATACTCACACATTTGGAGGTTATATATCTGGAATACAAAAATGGTGGGAGCACACAAGGAACAAAATTGAAAGGGAAAAGTGTTCCAAGAGCTCTAAATTGGGCAGGGTGCAGAAGGCAGAGTGATGGGCAAAGGGAAATCAAACTGGAAGGTTGTTTTCCAAGTGTTCTGATGAAATGGTGCCTGACTGAGCTGTTTGCCATGAATCCCCCACCTGGTACACCCTGCCCTCCCTGTGTTTCAGATTACTCTGGAGATGAAGCTGCCTTATCTGTGCATTGCTGCTCTCACATCTGGTGCTGGAAAATTACCCCTACTAAACTACCAACAAAAGCTGTGTTGCATCTTAACTTGCTTATAAACGTGTTATTCTTCCTGAAACTCTAAATACAAAGCTATTCTTCCTGAAACTCTAAATACAAAGCTCTGACATTTGAGCATAAGGGCTCAAGGCCTGTCATCCTGCCCAACACATCCAGAAGGGCCCAGTCAGGGCATTCCTTTGGGCATCTTGGGGTGTCCTGCACAGAGCATGTGATGAACTTTGGCTGGTTCTAAAGCTGTCCCCACACAGGGTGGCACAGGAAGGGGCACTGCTGGGAGCTCTCTGTGGCCTCCTGTTCCTGGGATGACATGGTGGCATTTCAGCCTCACTGCGGAGCCCTTCCATCAAAAATAAGATCTTAAACTTGGCATAGAGTCGAAAATTTCACAAGAAATCGGGGTAGGGTGGTGCCTCTTTCCTCAGTAGAAAGAGCCTAATTCCAGCTGATCTTTGAGTCCAAAACCTGGGGGGTTTTTTACAGGAAAACCTGCATGTTAATTAGCTCACTGTAAATTCACAGACCTGCAAAACTCTGTATTTGCCAATAATCCCCAAATCTCCTCTACTGCCAAGAAACATTTCATTAAAAAAAAAAAAAATTCACCAAGGAATTTAGAATCATAAAGAACAAAATATATTCAGACATCATGAAATACTTTATTTCAAATCAAACTCCGGGTATGTGGACTAAATTGCCATGTGATCTCCATAGCTTTTAGGCAAATGCATTTGCCTAAATTCATAGTTCCTGTGTGCCTGTGCTAACAAGGGGTGAGTGGACACTTGACTTGTACAAGTAAACACACCCTCTGTTTTTCAGCCATGTTGTTTAGGGCAAGCTGAAAATTTACCCTAAATCTGGTGTAATACCTCATAAACCTGATTTGTACATGCTCTGCTATAAATGGTCATTGACTGAGTATTCAAAGCAGGAAACCAAGTGATCTGTACTTAAAGAATGACCACTAATCTTCACAAGGGGCCCTTCCCTGTGCATTCTGAATGCTTTATCTGGTACAAATCTTCAGCTGTAAACTCCAGGTTTGTTTCTTCTCTCACAACAGTGTAAATCAGAAGTAGTAGCTCTGCTGAAGCCAGTAAATTTATACTGTAGTAAATCCACCATCAGAAGAGAATCACTCAATTCCCCATTAGCATCAATAAAAAGAGCACCAGGATCCATATAAATAAATGGCCAGAGGCTTCCTTGAGTCCATTCCACTTGACAGAAGTTATTTGATAAACACATTTTAATGAGGTCTGTTTAGGCTGTGTTACATTTCACCTGAGGTTTATATGGTAATGTTAGAAACTGGTTTACTGTATGAAATATACTTTGATGCAGTCATCTATATGTATATGTGAGAACAGGAGGTTGGATATGCCACATATGGAGAAAATTTACAATTCAGCGTTTCCTAAATGGCATCTTTACGTAACTGTTAGAATACTTAGAGGAGCTGAATAGCTGTAGTGGTCAAAAAGAGAAAGAGGGTCATAAAGCTCATGATAAATAAATATTTGCATGAACATGCCACACAGTAGTCACTAATTTATTATTAGAAGAGAGGAACAGCTGCTAGCTGTATTTTCCATAATAAAAAAAAATCATATTAATTTAAATGTGGCACAGATTTGAGTCCTGTATTTTGCAGGTATTGTTAAACATTCCCTGAAGTTTTACTTTCCACTATATTTTTAGCAGTAAGCAAAAGTTTTCCTCTTTAGAAGTCTGTGGATCCTGTGAAGTGACAGGTTTTGCTTTAAATAGGATTTTGCTTTAGAACAATAAAGAGGCAATTCTTAGTTATCAATGTATCATATTGCAGGGATTGCAGAGACCTCAGATATTGGGGCTCCTGGCAAAAATAACATCCTTTGACAGCAGTTTGAAAGCAACTCCCTTGCATGTCAGAGGCAGTGTGAACCCACAGCTGCACAGGCTTCAGCAAAGACAATTTTAAAACAACTTTCTAGATTTAGCTCTCCAGCTAAAGAGTTTCAGCCCTTTACCTGCCAGTGGGATCACGTTGTCTGTGGCTCCAGGGCTGCCTCTGCCTGCAGCAGCTCCAGGTTCTCTGGGAGCATCAGGCAGAGGGGACACACTCACTGTTGATCTCATTTTGTTTCCCCAGAATGTGTTTAAGTGGAAGCAGAGCTGGTTTGGTACCAACACCTCATGAAAACACAAAGGTTCCAGCCCCAAGGTTGAGCTGGAGATGTTCTGCACATCTTGGTGACAGGGAGCCAGGGGAAGAGGGGACAGAGGCCTTTGGGATCTGAGGGATGTGTCAGCCTGGATGCAATAAAGTGTCCTCCTTTATCTCACCAAAACACTGCACCACAAGAGTTAAAATAGAAGAAATTCTCAGCTCTGCAATATGGAAATGTGGGAACCTGCAGCTGAAAATCGAAACTTCACCAAGCCCTGAGATGTTTGCTGGAAAGGGGAGGTGAATTTATCCCTGGAAAGAGAATGCAGTAAATTCCACAGGGCTGAGCTGAGCATTCCATGACAGCTCTGTGGAATTACTCATGTAATAACATTTTGTACAAAGAAGTCAGTGCTTTGATTTTTGTCTCAATTCATGTTGAATCATGTTGCATCTCTTAGTAATAACAGTAATTTTTGGATACCATTAACATTTTTTGAAGCAACTGTTTAGTATTCAGGGCTTCTTTTTTGTCTGATTTATCAGTATCATGAGTTTAGGGGAGCTTCAGAGGCAATGTTTGTTTGTGCTGGAATACACACAATCAGAAAAAATCTTTTTGCTTGACAAGCCAGCTCCTCCCTGCTCACTTCTAGAGTTTTCATTTGAAACCAAACTGTTTAATCTTTCTCTAAAAATTGTTTACTGCTCTTTTATTGTCACTTGCTTTCATAAATGCTGCCAGTGCACATGATACCCTCTCTACTTCAGAACCTGCTTATAGCTGTGTATTCACAAAGGTGAGAAAATACATTTGATTTCCACTGAAACAAGCTTGAGGGCCCTGTTTATAGAACATCTCTTACAGTCACGTGAATTCTATATTGTGGAAATTAAGCTGGCCATTTCAAACAAAATAATAGTCATTCTGTCCAAATGGGGTGAAGGATGAATCTCAGAGTATAATCAGGTTCCAGAAAATGGAAACATGCCTTGTCATAAGTAAGAAACTCTCTGCATAGTAAATACTGTAATTAAAAATTGATTCATATTACTAGAATTAATTCATGTCAATCAGAATTAATTCTTCCCTGATGCATACTCTTTACCTGTAAGTGGAGTACATGCAGTTTAAAACTTTCAGTGAGCCCAGTGCAAAGCTTGAATTGAAATTCCTAAGATGCAAGTGAGGCATCATCCCACCTTTGCCCCCACCAAAGAGCTGCTGCTCCTGGTGCTGTGAGCCTGGAGAGTTGAGCTTGCAGCCTGCAGCCCTCCCCCTGATCCCTGCAATACATCTGCAAGTGTGGAACTGGAAAATAAATCCCAAACCACCAAGCTGCAGCTCTTCCTAAAGTTTAATGATAATTCTTTGTAGTGTTTGTGATTTGAACTATCACTAACAACTGCATCAGTAGCAGAGACCCTGAAGATAGGCTGGTCACAGATCAGAAGGATATCAGGAAACATGAAGAAGCTCCTTAATTAATTTCTAATCCTTTTTCAGCCTTAATCTTCTTTTTTTCTAGCAAGATCTGGCATTACACATTTTCTGCACACATGCTTTCTAGATGATGTAGATTAAGTCTTAGGTCTCTGAATTGCTGGAAGCAGCTTGTTGGTAGGTTAGCTCTTACTGCAGCCTCGTGCTGGAATGGCCAGGATTATTCTCTGTGGGCTGATATATTCAGCTAAAATATTCATTAAAAGTGTGTGAAGTCATCCAGGATTTTAATCCTTGCTTTGTTCTGTGTTTCACAAGGGTTTTTTCAATCTCTTTGCCATAGTTGGGGCTTTTTTATTTGTGCATTTATTTTAGAATTAGGATTACATATAGCAGTGCTGGGATAGGGGGCAGGAGGGTACCAAGTGAGTATCTTGTGTCCAGGAATAAGAATAAATTATTCTGCAGATATTTTGAGTAGATATTGTTATAATCAAGAGACGAGACTTTTTTTTCCCCTTATGAGCAACTGATAAAATGTTTTCTAATTTATTTTGTGAATACATAAAATAAGTGGAAAGGCTTCTTCTACCACCTTAACAAATAGAGATGCTTCTAAATTTCCCTGTGGTTAAGCAGGAATTTTCCATTGAGATAGGGTTTTTTTAACAAGGAGCTAGTCAAATTTAACAACTATCTGGACAACTGTCACCTGATCTTGCTTCTGACACTTCCAATGAGAGAGTTCCTGTCTGTAACCACAGTAAAGAACAGAATGTTCATCCCTTCAGACTCAGGAATGAAGGTAGGTCAGTGCTGACAATGTGTTTTAAATTGCTCCTGCCTCAGATGCTCTTGCAGCACTACCAGATCCACATTTAGATAAGAATTTATAATCTGTCCCACTGCCTTGGTGGGGAGAAAAATGTGTTCAAGTAGCTGGGATGCAGCAGTGTGCTGTGGAAGTGAAGGGTTGGATATTCACTGAGCATTTCCTGTTGGGTAGAACACACACACATCCCTGTGCTGCACATTTTCATCAGGATTTAGATGCATTTCAGACAGAAAATTGCAGAAAGTACTCAATTCTTCTGCAAACACCAAGAATAGAGACACAGAACAGTCAATGAGTTTACCCAGAAGAGCAGGAGACACTTGAGACCTCCCCAGGTGTGTTTAACTTCCTGAGGAACACAGAGACAGGTACTACACAAAAAGCAAACTTAAAATTATGACTATCCCATATGTATAGGACAGTAAAAACAGAGATCATACTAAACCAATTCACTGGAAGATGAAGGAAAAATCCCTTTGCACAATTACAGATAAAAACATTAGGATTCACATTTTCCTAATAGCCTAAGGGACATATTAGGATTGGTAGAAACCTAGAATGTTCTGACTTGCAGAATTCTGGTTACTTAGCCCTTCAGAGAAGGAGCTCGTGTCAGCTAAGGTGCCTGGATGGGGAAAAAGCCTAGAGCAGGATTTCTTTGACCTGGAGCATGTGAGGAGCACTCCTGGTCTCCATGTGCTGCAGTGCAGGGATTCATCCTCAGATTCACAACCCTCAGTTGTGGGTCAGGGGGAATTAAATCACTGAAATCTGTCACCTGTGCCTCGTTTCAGGGTAGTGGCCCAGACTTTGAGGAGCACTGGCCTCGAGTGTAGATATTTTATCTTAGAGGTTGCTGGTTTGACTTCTCTTTGCTTTTGTGAGACAAGATGTACAATGAAAGGCAGGGATTTAGGAGTGTCGACCTTCTTTTTTTAATATATAAATGAAAAAGATAACACGCAACAGTATTTAAACCAATCTTAAATCCCTTAAAGGTGATTCTGCCATAGTATTTCTGTTCAAGTTTTTATTCAATATGTATTACTAAGTTGTCAATTGTGTCACATTTTATTTAGTAATCCCTCAGTGCTTCTGTTATGGTTTAGCCTCTATAAATTTATGTTTCAAGTTAGGGGTTTTTATGCTGTGAAAGCATAAGCTGGTATGAAAAACAGAAAAAAAAAACCAGAAAAAAAAGCAACAGTGGGGGGAACACAGAAAAAAAACCCCAAACAAACAAACAAAGCTTTTTTAAAAAAGTTGTAATTATACCCTGAATACATATCTCTGACTTGACATGCAAATTGCCACCTATGTACCCGGGTAATTCTATAGATGCTTTGAGTCCCCAAATGGATCCATATAGATACAAACCCACAGTTTTAAAATACAGGCTGCACTCACTCTTGAGGTGGAACTTTAAAACGGAAAAGTCTTTTTGATATTCTAACTGGCACATTTTAGGATGTTTGCCCCTCCATGGATTTTGTTATAGTCTGAGGTGGACAAGTATTTTCTGTTGTTTCCATTTTATTTGTTTGTTTCTTAACAACTGTGCCACCATCACATGAACCTTCTGCACATCACAGAGAAACCCTCAGCCACTCAGCTGTGTAAGGCAGACACTCCTGAACATGTGCAGAGGTTTCATATACCCAGAGAAAAGTAAATCCCAACATTGATCAAAAATATTTCTGCAATTAGAGGCAGTTTTTTTTATTTTCCAATGTTGACCCAGCCGTGGGGTTCCCACCACCTTTCCTCTGTGAGCCAGAATGTCATCTGGAACTATTGGAAACTTTGGCCCAGTGTTCTCATTGCAAATAAATGTCAGGAATGGATGGATAATGGATTAGAGCTCCAGCAAAAACTTCCCTTATAAATTCAGCCTTTTGCCAAGTCTGTTGATGCCCTGCTTTCAAAACTGTCATAGCAAGCAATTCTGGACACTCTCTGTTTATTAAAAACAGAGTGCTAAAATCAATACAGCAATATCTTGTTGGAGAAAATTCAATTCATCAATAGGTTTGTTGTTTTAAAGATGATTAAAGGACTTGTTTATTAGGCATCATCTAGGCCTTAGTAATAGTTGGTATGAAAATAATAAGACATAAGCCATATTAGACTTACAGATCTTTAAATTACATCGGGAAGTGGACATTTTTCTCTAAGTGAAGAGCTGGAAGCATTTCCTATCTTTACTTTAGCCTGTATTAGTCATCTGTTACATACCAAAACCTGGTACTGCTCACAGATTCCAGTGGCTCAGGGGCAGCAGAATCTGTGCATTTAAAACCATCAAAAATAACAAGTGTGCAGACATTTTCATTCTACTCTTGTTAGCAATATTTATTCTGATCCACAGGAGTTAATTTCTGAGAGCTCAGGTTCAGCCTAAGCACTGTCTGATTAGTATGAACATAAGCGCATTTATTGTATTTTCCTCTTCTGCAGGCAAGAACAGCAAACCTGAGTGTGAGAAGGAACTCTAAAACTGATCTTCATCAGGGATAAAGAGAGGAAGGCTGTCTTTACACTGTCAGTAAGATGCTCAGCACCTCTCAACTCCTCATCTTTGGTTAATCCCAAATAGGACCATGAGCACAGAAGTGCTTGTGCAAACACCCAGAGCTGGGGAAGATCCCCCTACACAGGCATTTGAGAGCATCCAGCCCCAGGTGGCCACAAAGAAGGAAAAAAGGTGTAAAAAACAGGAGGAAAAGCAATTGCTGATAAATAGGATTGTGGATTCATAGCTGAATGTGGAATATTGAGTCTTTCTGGGAAGACAATAGAGATGAACTTGTCAACAAGTTTCAACAGATGAAACATTCCTGAAACTCTTGGAATACAGGTGATAAAATACTTCTTAAAAATTAACTTTTCTGTGTGGAAAGCTGAGATTCTGTCTTGTCTAAATTGTGTCCCTATTGGAAAAGCATTTTTATATGCTGATTCCTAGCTAACTTTATCCCATAACTCCTTCCTCTTTTCCTTAGGGATTCTTTTGCAGAGCCAGATAAATCTGTACTTTGTAAGCAAAGCGACCAAGGAAACAGAGGGGAATTGGTGGCAAATCAGCACAGTAGAAAAATTGATCTTTTTAATAGCCTTTTTCAGAATAGTTTCTCACCATTTCTTTAGGATTTGAGCTAATGGAAAAGTGCCTTTCACTCTGCATGGAATAAGGGATGTGTGGGAATGATGTAAGAGGATAAAGGTCCTTCTTGGTATCCAGAGCCTTGGTTTTGGTTATTTGTAAAAATACTGATTTATAAACTGCAGCATACATGGAGTTTTACAGGAAATCAGGATGTGGAACAAAGGACTGATGCTTCCCCCCATAGCCATGGAATCCATAAACACAACAGGAAATGGGGGAAAAAAACAACCAACTAAACAAAAAAACCCAAGCCAACCAAACATAAAAACAAAAAAAAGGAAAGAAAAAACACAAAATCTCTTGACCAAGTTAAGCAGAGGAGTGCTCCTAAGTGAATCTGGAGCTCAAATTCATGCTGTAACCCAAATTTCCTACTCTTCTCTCCACCTTGCATTGTGCACTGTGGTGGGAAAAAATGAAGATTTTTGGCAGAGAGGAAAGTGTCAGGAAAAGTAAAGATAGGTTCAAGATAGGGGTTGGTTGGTTGTTTCTCTTCTATTTCTGCAGTTCTACTATTTTCTCAACATAAAAATTACACAGATGCTTTTGAGGCAGACAAAGTGAGAACAGTAAAGCAATCCTCTGTTAAACTGGAACAGTACTATTTGGAGCTGGAAAGGCTAATTTATTCACCTTCTTTAAAGAAGTAGAAAAAGCAAACCAGGACAAAGCAGCTCTCGTCTGCTCAAAAAAAAAAAAAAAAAAATCCCAGTGAAATATGCTACTAGGCAGAATAACTCATGATTCTTGCATGCCACAAAGGATTTGCCTTGACACATAATGAATTTTATTGAGGTCAAATTCCAAGTTCTCTAAATACTAGTTTATCTCCAGAGATACAGGGCTCAGGAAATTATATTGCAATAATTATGCCTTTTTTTCTTGGCACTGATTTGAGAAGAAGTAATGTTGTGAATAACACTGCTCTCAAAAACTTCCTATGAAAGCTGATAAAACTCTCGTCCCTTTCATGGCTGAAAAGCTGAGTTTATTAACTCTACATTTACCCTGACTTATAATTTCAGTACAGCATCACCAGGCTTCTCTGGCTACACCACAGCTCAAACACTGCAGTTTTCCTTAGGATCAGTTCATGGAACTTCATGGCTGGAGCGGGCACAGGATCACAAAAAACAGCACCAGTGCCTTCATTATTTTAGAGAGTTTATGAAAACTTAATAGGCCTAGAAATTAGAACATCCTGGCAGCAAACAAACCAGAGAAATGAATAACTACAACAAAGGTGTTTTCTAGCTCTTGTAAAATTGAGTCATTAACCTTAATAACGGTGTGTTTTGTCTGTGGTGTAAAACAGATGAGCTTTGAGGGCACATCCTTTACCCTGGGCAGAAAGCTCTGTGATTCTTAGGCACTCAGATCTGCTGCTCTGCATGCACAACAAGAAGGGTTTTTATTAATCTGGGCCGCTGTCAGAGGACGTTTTTCTCCTCCTTTCTATTAACAAAGTTAGTAAAAAAAAAATATTTCCCTTCTGTAGATGTATATGTAGAGATATATACATGTAAAGATATATAGATGCAGGTAATTAAAGCAGTGAGTGCCTTAATAACCTACACAACACTACAGTGTTAATTACTTAACCTGAAAGATACCTCTCAAACTAATTTAGCACAGCCTTTTTGCTAATGCTATGCACAAATAGTAAAGTAGAAGATGCACCAACAGTTTAAAAGAGAATTTAAATCAATCAACTAGCTAGATCTCATCCTCTCAGCAGGGAAGGATGTGTTAGGAATGAAAGTACTGAAGAAAATGTAGAAGGAAAATCAAGATCTTAGAAAGTTGGAACACATTTATTAATATGCAGTTGATCAAATGAGATTTAAGCATCAAATGCCTAAGTCTGTTTTGTTAGATGGTAAACATAAGGAAATTAAAACACACTCATTTCAATATACATCCTATAAATTTCTGTCTGATCTGGATTCCTTTGGAAAACCTCTGGCTTTTCAAGCAAAGACCTCTCTGAAAGAAGAGCTCTGAAATCAGGCAGCTCCAAAGGTCAGTGCAGCTCAGTGTAATGCACTAAAAAGGAGTTCAGGTCCTCGGTTTTTAAACATATTCAATTTTACTTTTTGAACCCACATAAAAAATGGAAAGAGCAATTTTTCATCGATCTGGATTTCTCACAAGTTTGTTGGCTTCTCTGCCATTTACAGCCTTTTAAATATTTCTGTAAGCCTTCAGATTTTGAAAAGGCAGCTCTTTTGACATCCCTTTAGCAGAGACAAAAATTATCCTTAATACAATTTTTAATGCAGATTCTTCAAACAAAACCAAACTAAAATCTCTTTATAGACTGCAAGACTGAATTAGGGTGAGGAGTTCTCCAAAGCCCAGTTATTCCTTTAATTACTTTTTGTCTTAGCCTGTTTCTAAACTAAGGCTAATAAATCAAGAGGAGCATACAAATGTAATTTTTCCCTCCTTCAAATAATGCTTGTGACTGTCACAGCACAGGATGAGAGTTGTCATCAGTGGTAAAAAAGTGGCTGTGGACACACAGGATTGTGAACAGTTGAGTTCTGCAGTCAGTGAAAGTCTGGCTTAGAATGCCCCAAAATATCTTTTTTTACTCACAATGGAATATTTTAGATTAAGGAGAGCTCTGCAAAGCTGGTGTCAGCATGCCCAGCAATTATTAATGCAAGATACCATAAATTTCACTGCATCTGCTTTAGGCTCTATAGTTACTAACAAGCAGAAATCACTGCATTAATGGAGTAGTGGAAACACAATGAAGCACTTTATTATCCCTAAAAGGCAGCATGTGGCAGGTGGGCTCTGTGGGGTGTTACCAGTGACCTTGGAGCAAATTCATTCCTTCAAACCCTATGGCATGTTATCATCTCAAGACTAACCATGACCCTGCAGCTCCTCTATTAAAATTATATTTTGTTATAGAATGGAGTATACATTATTGAAGCACATTATTTTGATCACTGAAATTTGACATATCGTGCTCATTAGCCAGTAAGGCTGAATATTTAATTTATGAGGTTAACTCCGTATTTTTTACAGACCAGTTATTTATGGGAAGTAAACAGGCAAAACTGCAAAAACTGGGGAAAGTTTCTACTGAAAATGGTGCTTTAAAAGCAGAAAAAAGTGTGTCATGCCATATGCTGGTAGATGGCACATTACATTAGGCAGGTAAATGGGTTAATTGGGCTCATTAACATCATTTCCTTTTTAAAACTTTTCAACTGAGAAGATGAAAAGATTATGTTAATCTTTACACTTCTCTCTTACATTTTACATTTTTCACACAGGCCTTTTTTAATCAAATATTGATGCTGATGCCTGTTGTTCTTCAAAGCTCAGCAATTAGATTGCAGCCCCCTCCCAGTAAGTGGTGTTTTCTTATCTTTATTTCCCTTCTCTCCACTTTTTTTTTTTTTTTTCATGAACACAACATAAGGTCCATTGAATTCTTGCCAGGAAAGCCACTCTGGATGTTTTATCTGATGACCAAGAAACCTGCAGAGCCTGAATCCCCCAAACCTTTCTTGAGCCGTGGAACAGATCCCACAGTTCTGTCCCACAGCTGGATCCACCGCTCCTGAATGAAAGCCCCGGATCCCAGCAGTGCCGAATACACCGGAGGAGTTTTCCTTTCCTTGCGGGCTGTGGCAGTCCCTGGGGATACAGGTGGAGGCTGTGAGGGATGGGTGGACGCTGCTCTCTGCTGGCAGCGAGGAAAGCGTGCAGGAAACAGGGAATTTCCTCTAAAATTACTTTCAAAAATAAGGCATTTCCACAACTTCTTTGCATAATGTTGCATATAGTGATTAAGCATAAAGGTGGGGGGAAGGTATTGGATAAAATAGCCCCATAAATGTACATATATTCATTGAAAGCACCCAAATAAAACTGCATCTTCTGTAGAAAATAATTGCTTAAATACAACTTTGAAAGTTCTGTTTTGTACATGTATCTCCATACACACAGAAGATACCTCAGGACAAGGATAAAGATCTCAAAATTTTGGAAAATCAATAGAACAGCTGTCTCCTATTTGAATATGGCAATCTCCTCTTTAAGAGAAGACTTCAAAACACAACACCCTTTAAAGAACTGTTAAATAACTTAGAATAACAACTCTATAAACCTATTTTATTTTCCAGCTTGGGCCCCCTCTAGCAGCAGCCAGAGGAATCAACACCATAAAACTAACTGGATGCCATAAGCACAATATTAAGAGAATGAATGTTCTCATGTAGCTGCTGCTGTGAAATAAAGGAATATAATCCTGCTGTAGAGAGCCAAGCAGGTTGCTCTGCCAGGTTACCTTTGAAATTCTGGTTTGGTGCAGTGTTTCCTCACTGTCTCATAAGTCAGATTGCAGATCACAGACCTGAAGTCTATGTAAACTCTGCTTTCAAACCCTGAAGCATCCTCTGCTTTGCACAAGGGAGTGAAGGTACTTCCTATGGTCCAGTCATTTTAAATCATGGAGGAGAAAACTTTCTATCACAAGATATGGTCAAGATACTGTGAACAACCACCAATAGAACCCCATTAAATGAAAGGAAGTTCCTTGAGGGACTGAGAAGAGCAATTCAGTTTATCATTCCACACAGAAACTCAGCTTCAGATGACATTAATCAGAGAGTGAAATTTTCCATAGGACAGTTCTTCCTAACTGTCAGGAGGAAAAAGAACCAACCTGGCAAAGGTGTTGATGTACCCTAGTGAGACAAAAAAAAAATTGCACAGTTATTTTTGCATTTTTTCACCTTGAGATCCATAGATGGGGGATGCTATGACCAATTTAATATTTGTGTTAATGCTTTAATGTTTGATGGAGCACATGTCCCTCCATGGAGCTGCTCAGGGAGAGGAGTTGAGCAGAAATCCAGTAGCACATCCCAGGTTCCTTGGGATCCCCATGGCAATGCTGCCATTGCTGAGGGGCAGAAACCAAAGGTAATGGTGAAGTGGTTCAGGTGCTGCTCACAGAGGAGGAAAGCCCACAACTCCCACCCCTCCCAGAACCTGCAGAGCTGATTTCCTGTTCTGCTGGAACACAGTACTCCAGGAGGAAAGGATGGAAAAGCCAAGCAGCAGATGATCAAAAACTGGTTATTGCAACACATAAAAACAAGGCACTATAACTCCTTCAAAACACAACTCAAACCTTGGTGATTTGTTTCCCTCCAAGGCACTAGGCCTTCTTTGGACTGTATCTATTTTCATCCTAAAGAAATGAACATCTAATATTGCAGATAAGATCCAAGGACACCAGAGCAGGCAGCCATACACGATTGATTTTCCTGCTCCCTTACGTTCAGTGCTGCTCCAATGGCACCAATCTTCAGCCCACTTTTAAGTTGAATAAATCCAAAACGAACTATTTCACTATTTGTAAGGGCCCCAGGAAGCACAGGGCCTGTGCCACCCCTTGAAGGTGACAGTGAGCTGCAGGTGTAGCGTGGAAATGAAAGGCAAAGCATCCATCCCCTTTCCTCTTGCATTCCCTGCTCACATTTCCAGCCTGGCTTCACCCTGAAACAGGCTTCCTCTTCTCCTGCTCAGGGTTCTGGAGGCCTTTTAACAGAGGCTGTAATGGAAAGATGTAGGCCACAAAGGAAGTTCTGAAAAAGATTTCATTCGGGGCTATTTGTGGAAGAAAATACAAAGGGAACAAGATACAGAGTTGGGTGGGACAAAATACAAGTATTTCCACAGATGCTGGGTTAAAGAACACCATGGGGGGGAGGGATTGTTCCTGGACTGGTTTTTATGTGGCTTTTTTGGTTTGGTTTAGGGATTTTGCCGTTTTGGGGTTTTTTGGTTGTTATTATTATTATTGTGGGTTTTTTCCTAATGTTCCTAAGATCTGTGGCATCTCAAGATAAACGTGCATCAAAGAGATTGTGTTTCTTGGGTGTGCATTTTTCGTGACTTTGCTTATGTTCCACCTTTCAAAGAGCAGAATTGGGACTTTTTAGTGGTTGCAGGGCCAAGTTATACAGAGCTACCTCAGGATATCCAGATCTTACTGAGAAATGAGGTATGGAATATATCAGCAGCCTATGCCCATGTGGGTGTCTTGCATCAAGATAAAGAGAGAGAAAAATGTTGCTGGAGAATTAATGTGCACAAAGCTCGGTGAAGCAAGAATTAAAAGTAATGAGATTAAATAGAAAATAACTACATCAGGAATATGTTAATAAATTAATTAAAGCCTACCAAAGTTGAAGTCTTCCATAATTAAGATTGAAGCACATGAGAGTGCTCTCTTCTACTTGGGGATTTTGCCACAGGTAATATTACCTGTTGGGAAATGTTTCTAAATCTGTGAGGGAAATGGGGTCAACTGAGAGTGTGCTCTGATCATTAACTTGGATGATTTTGGATTTCTCTCTTTTCTCAGGCCAGCTTTATGAATGATTTAAAATGTTTTCTTTACTATAGTCTCATTTCTAGCACATAAGATAAATGTGAATATTGGTCTTTCTTTAAAAGAGAAGGTCAGGATTTAGTGCTTATTTCTTCCCCGGGTTTGTTTGCTGAGTTTTCATCTTCGTGTAACTTTCAAGTCAAACACACAGAGAACAAAGCAGAGCAAGAAGCAGCACAAAGGCCACCATGCTGAATCACCTGAGATCTGTCTGACAAATTAAGGAAATAGTTACATAGATCTTAACAGGTCTTCTATATGAACCTTTTAAACTAGCCTATAACATTTTATCCAGTCCAAATATAAAAAATAAATCCTGTGCTTTCTGGAGTAGCAGAGACTGTTGACTGTACCAGGAAAAGGCAACGTCTTTCCCATGAGGGCCCCCTTCTCCATACTGTCTATTTTGTAGGGGAATATAAAAAATGCAGAAAATGCTTCCTTGTTTACTTCTACACCTGCAACCTTTTGTAAGGCCACATGCAAGTTTGCTTTCCCCAAAAGCAACTCAGTTTGATGTTCTAAAGTGAGTCACCATCACTTTAAGGGCTCAATACTATAAACATGGAGAATCCTTCTCTTATCAGTAGTGAACAAGATCAGAATCTCATTTTCCTGCAATAGCAGTTAAAACTGCACATAGGGAAAATAAAATGCATTATTTGGTCTGCAAAAGGCATTTGTGGGTATTGAGCTTGCAGAGGGTGAACACATTTAAGTGTTTCTATGTCCTAACTGTAAATGGTTATACTTGAAATGTACACCTGTAAAGGTGGTAAGATTTTGGGGTTTTGGGGTATTTTCAATATCCTGAACTGTGAGAAAGAAATTCACATAAAGTTATGATGGTCCTTCCCATAATCAAGCACAGCCAACTATAGAGCCTGGGCAAGTGAGAGTCTCCTCACAAAAATAAATTCCTCGATATTTCAGCCTTTTCATTCATCTGTGATCTCAGTACATGGAAAATGTAAGACCCTACTTCAGAAATGGGCATGTCCTGAAGGAGCAGTTTGGTGCTGAATCTCAAGTGGGTCTCTGCAGGTCCTCTTTCTTTGGGCACACACAACAATAAAACCAGTGCTTCCCTTAAACTTCAGAAGGCACATAAAAGGGCAAGGCCTTGTATTTTTCGTATTGAAGATCTTGGGCTTTGTCCTGCCTGGTGCTCAGCCTGTGCCCATGCAGGAGAATTCAGCATTCTCACTTCCAGTGCTCACTCCTCCCTGCAGGTTGGAAATGAGGCATCTCAGAGGCTTTACTGGTATTCCCCATCTGCAGCTATGCAGGGGAATTCTGGTTCCAAAAAGTCATTACCATGTCATTATGAGCACTGCATTTTTATGAAGGGGCGAAATAAGAAAGACAAATGTTCCTCCTGTTCATGAATTTGCCTCTTATCATTTCCCCTCTCTGCTCTGTGGAGTGTGATTTGATTCA
The DNA here is from genome assembly GCA_013400775.1 of Chaetops frenatus. Taxonomy (NCBI): domain Eukaryota; kingdom Metazoa; phylum Chordata; class Aves; order Passeriformes; family Picathartidae; genus Chaetops; species Chaetops frenatus. Next base: position 530,700 of record VZTR01011727.1, read on the forward strand.
TATTAGGGGTTATTTGGGTCACTTTTACTTTGAGAGAGAAAATAATGGTAACCTCATTTGAGATTTATGCCAATTTAAGTAAGAAAATGGATTCTGAATATTTTGCATAGCTGCTGAATTTAAGTGAGGGTTCAGTGAAGCATGGGCTTCCAAATGTAAGAGGCTTTAACCATTTTCCCCTGTTTGTTTTTAAAATACATTCGTTGCTTATGATTAGCAATTTTGTGCCATTTGTATGCAGTGTACTGAAACTGAGCTCAATAAACTGACCTTCTTCCACCTATTAAGCTAAATTTGGTATTTAATTATTATGCATGCAAAGTCAAGTAGAAAAAGTAAGGAGCATTTATAAATAAAATCATTGTGGTTTATTTGCAGTGAACAGGAATATCTGTCTTTATGACTTTTCATAAGAAATTTATTGCTGCTTATTTTAAATTGGAATAAACACCAAAAAAAAAAAAAAAAAAATCTGTATCAAAGTGTAAAGAACCACAACAATCAAAAGCTGTTTAATCTCCTCCATTTATTTCTATTGCACAGTCTGTTCAGTGTAACTTTTTACAACATACTGTGCAAGAAAACAGGTCATTTAAACTCAGTAATTAGTATTATAGATAAAATGACACTGCAGCAATGTTAATTACCATAGTACTGATGTAGTATAGGATATAATACATAATAGTCATGCCTTTAATTTTAAATTGAAGTGCAACAAAGCATATTATTACTACACTTCTAATTCTTAAATTAAATGAATGTTATTCAAGTGTACATTTGTATCTGTGCAGAAGGTTTTTAAATAAATCATAATTCTACTTTAATTCAAACTGGTATATTTGACTTTCTGATGGTATAACTTAAAGAATTTCTTGATCTAGAAACTTCTTCTAAGACACTGGAAATCATGACATAATTATATTCCATATGAAAAATGTCCACAATCATTTTCTTTTTCATTACAGCAGCTGTAAATCAGTTTGCAAATGAAGCACAACATTCAGCCCTTTTAAAAATAAAGATGAATCTCAAGGAGCTATTTGATGTGTAGTAGGAACTAGACATATATAATCAAATTGGAATTAATTCTGCACTTCTCTGGCTGAAAGATCTGGCAATTGTACACATAAAATATTTATAAATTATAAATATAAAACAAAGAGACTTGCGTGGGAAGACAGTGAAAGTTTTTACCTGCAGCCCCAGGAGGCATAGACTTCCCTATTAATGAATAATTGCATCTCTGCTTTTTGCAGCACCTTTACTTTTGGGTAACTTTGTTATAAATATTAAAAGAAAGGGAAAAAAATTAAATTTCAGATTTGTTCAAGTGTACTTTAATAATTTATGACAGCTGACACGTTCCCATTTCCAGTGCAGAGATTTCGAAATGAAGCCGTTATTCAGACCTGGCATGAAAAGTGTTCTAAAAACCCACTTAATTAGAAGTGCAACAGTCCTATTCACCACGTCAGCCCAAGGCTAAAATGTGTACACAGGATTTTAGCAAAATATTTGAACACACAGTGTAAGGTTCAAGGCAGAAATGGAAGTGTGACCCGAGGTTGGTTGTTTTATCACAACCACAGGATGCGTCCCTGCGTTCGAGCAAAGCTCTGTAAAGAGCGGAGTCTCCAAACGGTTTCTGAGATTTGCAGGTTATTTTGAAAAAATCCTTTTTTTTTTTTTTTCTTTTTTTCTTTTTCTCTTTTCTCCTCTCCCCTTTGTTTAGGTCAGTGGGACGATGTACAACACGGGCAGACACGTGTCCCTGAGGTTAGACAAGGAGCACCTGGTGAACATCTCCGGGGGCCCAATGACCTACAGCCACCGCCTGGAGGAAATCCGGTTACACTTTGGCAGCGAGGACAGCCAGGGATCAGAGCACCTCCTCAATGGCCAGGCCTTCTCTGGGGAGGTATGTCATCCTGGGGGGAGCTACCACTAGCAATTAGCCATTTCTCTCATTTCTGCCTCAAGGTACTTGCAAGGTAATCTGTAAAAATTGTTTCCCTGGAGCCATTCTGAAAATCGGGGAATTGAGGTCTGGTTTTATGTTTTTTTTTTAACCAAGCACTGCAAATTTTGTGATTTGTATCTACAAATGACACTGCTGTGTTTATTGTATGTAGAGACAGCCTCTGTCCTCATCTGTGCTACTTACAAAGTAATCAGGTGTCTTTGGATGGGGCCTTTATGTCTCTCAGAAAGGCAAGTACGAGATTAACCACGAGGTAATGCTTCAAATTCCCATAGAAGTGCTACTATTACTTCTCACTGGTGTGTAACACTTTACATTGAGAACCATTCTGCCTTTGATTCATGCAGAAGTAAGGTGATCCTTGATTTTGGAGATGATTCCACAGAATTCCGCTCAAGAAATAAAGTTAACTGTACACCCTGGCAGAATACTCATGTTGTATGTTAAATACATGTCTATAGCTGTCCCAGGAAAGACCATAATTTAATGATCCTGATACCTATTCCAGAATGGCCCATTATTCTTGCTGGATAAGTATTTTAGTGGCTTAGATGGAGCATTTTTCAAGATGTACAATAAAGTTTGCAGACTTTCTGGGACAAGCAAGGTAGTATCTTTCAATTTTCCTTACATAGGGACCTTTTCACATAAAAGAGATGCATGAGGTTTGCAGCACTCCATCCTCCTCTAGCTTGGGCCATTGCTGTGAAGTACACAGTGTCCAACTCTACAACTCAAAATAATTCTTCACAATAACTCTGTGTTACTGAAGGGATTATTTTTAAAGCCACTCTGTTACCATTCTTTCAAAATACCAAAAAAAGAACAGCTTTTCCATTGTGAAGTACTTATTTTCTGAGAGATGAGTAATGAAGTTAACATCTGTACTGTGCATCACAGAGTGGTGATGAGTCAGTTAATGTCTGGCATTTTCTTTGGCACTGAACAACAGCAGTTATTTAAAAGTAAGAAATTAATTGCAGCGTTGTCACATGATGGTGTTATAATTGATGGTAATCATTGGCTTTGTTTAATTAGCTACATATAGCCTGTGGCAGCTTTTTTGTGAAATTATTACTGTCTTACACAACTGATTTTGGTTGCCTTTGTTAAATTCTATAAATGAACTCATCATGTATTGCTCCTTTAAGGGCTGAAAGTAGAGGATGCTGTAGTAAACAAGGTCTTTGCTTTGCTGTTCAGACTTACACAAGAGCAATATTCAAACAAAAAAAACCAAAAAAAAAGTTGACTGAACATAAAAGCAAAAATCTGGTTGAAACATACCATGGCACTTGTGATGTATCACCACCATTTCAGATGCTTTTAAAAGAGTTTTTAAGTATTTAATTCATCATTCCTAGAGGATACCAATGTAAAAATGTAGAGCATTGTTTGGCAATACTTATTGTCATTAGGTAGGCTCTTCTAGTTTTGAAAGTAGGAGTTCAGAAGTGCTATTAATATTTGGTCTTTTCTAACAGAGACCACAGCATTTCTTAATAAAAGCAGAAAACTGAGCTAAGTGGAAACTGCTGTCAGTCAGGCACAGCTGGATCTGTAGTGTGTGCAGGATTCATCTTGTCTGAATCCTCTTGCAGTGCATAGAAGGAACTCAAAGGGTTGATCAGTCCTGGTAGCCAGAGCTGGGTCTCTTAGGACAGAACAAATCACTCTGTGGAGATGCATTTCTTGTGACAACAGAGCACAGACAAACCACAGGCAGAAGAGTTGAGATTCAAGAACTCCCTTTCAGCTACTGGACTGAATTCTGTCCTTTGAGGGTGTGTTTTTCAAGGTTTCAAAAGGTTGTGGGCTTTCCAGAAACCTCTGTTTCACTGGGGAAACAATTCCAAAGTTACCCAAGAGTGGTGATCTATTCCAGTAGATCCCAATCAGAATTATTCCTGCTGCTCCTTTCCTCCATTCCCATGCATGTCTCTCCCCTCATTTTCACTAAGGTCTCCAAGTCATGCTAGAATCAGGACATGGCAGAGAAATAGAGGGGCCTGGGGAGAGGGCAGGGGACAGAGGGGCACCTCTCCCTCCCAGCACTGCCAGACTTAGATTGGTTCAAGCCTAAATTAAATCCAAGTCCAGGCAGCACAGAAGGCTTTGAACAGCCCCAGTCCACCTTGAAGCAGCTGCAATGTCCTTTACACATCTGGAAATCCTACCTGATGTCCACTCTAAGGAAGTAGTTTATTTTAGGGACCTTCATTGCCTGCAAGTTCTGCAAGTGGGCAGGCACTCAGAGCAAGCTGGAGAGCACTGGAGTGGTACCATGGCACGAAAAACAGCCTAGAAATAGCAAATTGCTTCAGAATGTGCTGTGGACTGGATGATACCCAGAGGCTTGCATTTTCCAGGCTTTGGCTTACAAATAGGTGTTGAAGGCTGTCAAGAGAGATCGCTACAATAATCAGTTACCTTTTAGCCCCCAATTATCACTTTAGTAGACAGAATAATTGAACTAATGTTTAAATAGTTTGAGTTTAAGGGCTTTAAAACTGTGTATCAGATTATCAATATGTTTGGCACTGGTAACATGGAAAGGCGGGCAGGCTTTGGAAATACTGAAATAAATAAATGGAGCATTTACTTGTCCCTATGATACAGGCTCAAGTGAGTTTAATTCCCTATTCTTTGCAGGAGCATCCTACTGTATTATAATGATTAAAAGGAAATCTTGGCTTAGGCAAAGTCTCCAACTAAGACACCAATCACTTGTGTCTGCTGCCTAATGCCTCTATGCAAAACAGATTTTAATGCTTCAGAGGCTGTATCATTCAATGAAAAAGGGCATTTTCCATTCAAACAGCAGAATTGGCCTAAGTGCTGTAGCTCAGGCACTGCCTGCCTTGTTAAAATAAAAAGGTAACAACTTTCAAAAGGTTCGTGGTGAAAATGGGACCCTTTAACTTTACCATGTGGCAAAGTCATAGAAAGCTTTTATGGTCAATTTTTTTTCCTAAGCATAAAAATGAAAAATGTGCTGCAGGAGACCTCCAATCACTTTGTGGCTGTGCATTGTGGCAGCCTTATCAGTGCCAAGGCACAAAGTCAAGGAGTGGCTGGAGACTTTCAAACAAGAAGCTATAGTCTACAACACATGGAAAAAAATTTATTTCTTCTTTGCCCACCCTCCCAAAAACCTATGGACCAATTATAAACTCACAATTATTTCATTTGCTACATAGAATTAATATGAAAGTGAGAACATGATTTAAAGAAATGGACATGTATTGCTGGACACACAGTTTGGAACTGAGATTTCCTTTTGCTGCTGCTAAAAGCTGCTGAGAAGACCAACACAAAAACAGAAGAAAATGGAGATAAAAGGGAGAAGCTGGAAGTACTGAAACACCAGCCTCCTCTTGCTGCTGCCATTTGTTTAACTGCAGCCATGTTCTGTGTGAGTGGGGGACTTCTAGTGAGTAAAGGATTACTTATCAGGAGATCAGTGTTGTAAATCCAACTTGGGATATTTTTAGAAGCAGGACTGTCAGCTAGACAGCCTATGAGAACCAACCAGTGAGCCAGCTGGGATAGCTTAATGCAGCCTGCACCAGAATGAGAGTACTCTGAATTGTTAAATCACAAACAGTGGCTCTGTTCCTGAGACCTTCTGTACAGCCCTGACTCACCTGTGAGGTTCCACAACCTCCCCCAAAGCACCTCCTGGTGGTGTCATTTATAGAGGAAAAGCTTGAAATCAGATTGTGCTAGCACATCATCCTTCCTCAGGGGAGGAGGATTAAATCAGGGACTGATGCCTTTGAGGAGGGAGGACAAGAATCACCTGCTTCTTCCTAACCCCACTCCTCCAGGTGCTCACAGAGCCAGTAGAGCCTACTGCACAGAAATCACAGAAATCACAGAAATCACAGAAGGAATAGGTTGGAAAAGACCTCTAAGATCATCGAGTCCAACCAGTCCCCCAAAACCAAGTAACCCCAGCATTGCTGCCAATAGCTTGAAGAAGGAGGTTCAAAATTCAGATTTTTCAGTTGCCACAGGCCATTGGTATTATGTTTTGGAGCCTCTCTTGGAAGTGGAGCAGGTCACTTTTAAGTATTTCAGCCAGAAGATAAGTTTACTGTATTCCAATGCTTATTAATGTTGAAAAAGAAGCCTCTGGAAAAAGTACTAGGTGAGGGAACATGTGTCTCATGGAAGGGGGGCTTAGTAAAATCTCTGTAACCTTCAGATTGATGTTGAGCTTCAAAGGAAAAAGTCAATAGGTAATGAATTAAATTGCTATAGGAGCAGAATATAAATCAGGGGGAGGGGGTAGTGTTGTCATCACAAAAGTACAGGGAGACTGCTCACAGGGGTAATTCAAAATCACTGGGACATGAATATGTGCTTCAATTGGAAAAATACACCTCTGTCCTCACTGAAGATTACAGATGGCTTCACCAAAAATTTTATACAATATCAGTAAAAAGCAGGGTTGAAGTCCAAAAAGACACTTATTCACAGAATATTCTGGACTGAAGGAGCCCACAAGGATCATCAAGTCCAGCTCTTAAGTGAAGGGCCCGTACAGGGTTATTGTGTTTTTCTAAACCAAATTCAATTTTATGTTTTAAGTGAAATGGGCTTTACTGCTTGTTAATATAACAAAATGCAGCTGGTGTTTCTCACCAGGAAAGCCTCTTTTTCTGAACTATTCTATTGGAGCTCACAAGAAAGATTACTTTCCAGGAATAGGGAACTGAAATTTTTGTGGTGTATTTTACATCAAAAGGCAGTAAACTTCCTGCACTGACTACGTGCTAAAAATACATCTTAATCCTCACTAACCTTCAAAAGCACTTTCATCTTTAACTTTGTTGGAGTAGTTGACTTTTAACTTATGTTCCTGTAATTTTTTGGCTAGACAGTCATCTTCAAGCCATGGGTAATATACACTTGTTAAATAAAAAATCCCAAACGTCAATAGCCTGGAGAAGTTGTAAAATCAACCAAAGGTGTAGCAACCATGAATCATTGATCATAAATATATAAATAGAAAAAATACACAGTAAGTACAACTCATTTTTATAGGAATGGCCACATTGCCAGGCAGCACCAGGGTCCTACTGCAGTCACAGGTTTACATTTAGTGCCACTGTAGGCATGCTGCCATTTTTAAAGGAAAATTAGATTCTAGAAATAGACTGTTTTATCCCTCCCTTAGGAAAAACCCTTAATTACACAAATCAAGTTATATGATGACCAAACTTTATAACAGCAATAAAGAATTTTACTTTGTGTATAATCACCTTCTCCTATCATAAATAGCATTCCTGTTATATTTTCACCTTTCTAAAACTTGATTAGCAGTGAAAATACAAATAAGGCTTTTAACTTCTTTTTTTTTCAAGGGAAGAAGTTACAGTGCATACTACAGTCCTTAATGTGCATTTTATGATATTTCAGGCAAAACAGGAAAAGTCAAATGATTTTATTCATAGGAAGCTTTAATAGGGTGTTTCTCTTGGTGGATAAATCCCAGAAATTCAGTCATTGCCCCAACAGGAATAGGGATGGGACCTGATGCAGCTGTGGCTGTTCATGGATACAAACTAAGAAGAAGGCAGAGGGGCAGAATTACGTATTTATGTCTTTGAGCAGAAAGACTGACAATAACCTATAATTGAAAGGAACAGTCATTTCATTTTATAATCCCAAACAATCATTAGAAACCATCTGGAGATTGAATGATGTTCAGAACAAGTGTTTAACCCCTTCTAAAATTTGAGACTTAATTTCAGGTACCCAAGTAGGATTTGATTTTTGCTTTAGGCTTTCATTTCCTCAGATTACTGAGATATTTGTGTGGTCACTAAAGGTGAAAAGTTACAGTTCACATCAAATAAAGAACCTTTACAGCAGTCCTTTAGTATATCATCATTGTGATTATTTAGTCATGCTAAAATTGCACTAAGTCTTTTTGGAATAATTGAATACATTAATTTCAGACAACAAAACAATACAGAAGCAACCTGATTTCTGTAGGTCATTAGCTGATTTCTAGAAACCATCTTAAAATATTTGAAAATTTGGTGTATGGTATCTAAGGGAGTTTCCCCTCAAGCCCTGAATGCCAGGCTGTTGGATTTGGGTGCCAGCTGCTTCACTACACTGATGTTCTCTTTGTCATTTCCACTGACGTGCAAGAGGACATTCACTCCCAAATCAGTTCTAGAAAGATCTGGAAATGTTTCTCTGTTTGCTCACTGAAGTCTGAAAGCATCCACATTCCTGAGATTTCTCCCTGTTTTGCTAAAGCACATGATTATTTCTGGATTCTACATAGCAAATTTCAGGAGCTTGGTACAAGGAGCTCCATTTCTGGGGGCCAGGATTTTTTCTTTCTGTCTCTTGCTTTCTGAGGATTTTGGGGTACAAGCCCTATAGATACTGTCTGCTATACACTGAATTTCAAGAAACTCCACAGGCAGATTTTTAGATGGGTTGTATTTCATTATCTACACATATGTGGGCACTTCTTGCCAGAAAACCTTCCTTTGTTGTAAACTACTTTGCTGAAACCTATGAACTCTCCATCCATTAGTGGAATTGCAGGAGCTGCCCAAACAAATTCCAAGCTTTATGACAATGTCAGCTCATTAATGTAGCACGTGACACAGCAAAATATCTGCATGGAATAATAAATCCTGAATTTCTTAGATACTGAGTGAAACAGATTCCTTTAGTGATAAATACATTTTTGCACATGTTTACTTTTTGGTTACCAACTGTTCTCTTTTTGGGGGGGAGGGAGAGGTGGAAGAGAGTGTCAATGTACTGAGAGCACAGTCTGTCACTGACTGCAATCTAAATCCCTCTGGCGCCTCAATTTTAAAATTCAGCATCAGAAAGCAATAAGGTGGAGTTTTTCTGTTTAGAATAGCAGCTGTAGGATTTGCTCTTTTAAACCACTGGGACATGAAAACATTCAGCACTCTAAACCTCCAGTGTCACTTTTGAAGTATTCACTTTGCCTCATTCCAAATTATTATAATTTGCTTGGGGTGACTTCACTTTCTACAGGATGACTCTTCTTTAATTAAAGAGCAATTTACCTCTATAGGCAAAAAACTTTGTCCATTTTGAAATGGGTTTTGTTTTATGTCTCTTGGTAATCAGTTTTCCATTACATTTTTTTTGTAAGTTTTAAGTTTTTCCCCAAATACATTTAAAGTAACGTTCCAAAGAAAGCAGCAATCCTGCTAACAACCTATACAAAAGCTCTTGCAGCTACTATGGACAACCACAAATGAAACTAAAAAGCAGTGATAGGCGTTTTAATTATTATAATTTAGCAAAACATTAAAAAACAGCCAGCAGTTACTGTAAACATTACCTTGGGCAAAACCCTCATGGAGGCAGCAGACTGGTGTGTGGTAAAACTATGATTTGGTATTTCTGTACTAAGTGTGGGCTGCAAAAATCCCTGTTAGCCCAGCCTGTCCTCACTGATAGTACAGCTAAGCTGGATGAGGGATGCTGGGGATCAGATAAGAAATAGGAGAGCCCAGAGTTCTTGACAGATGGGCCACAACACTGAGGATCCAGTGAAGCTCCTGAGCCCATTTGGTGCTGGGCACTCACACCCCACACGAGTCTGTCTCAGTAAAGGCTTAAGTGGGAGCAAACCCAACTAATTCTGAGAGCAAGCCCAGCCCTTGCACCCAGACAGCAGGGAGTCAGTTTGGAAACTCATCTTCAGTAATTTTTATTTTACTCTGTAAAAATGGAAGAGCTTCAGACAGTGAATGTGACCCTGACTGTGAACGGTCAGAACTTGCTGGCAGAGTCCTCTCGTGGGAGATGGGAACTCCTGGCTCATTCCCTCAGCCAGGACAGGCACAGGAGGCAGCCACAGCAGGTTTTCCTCATCTCACGTGGATGTGCTGGTCTCTGTGGCTTGAGACCCCAGTGGGGAGTGGGAGCACCACATCCCTCTGGGGCTGAATGAGAGCAGGAGGAGCTCCCACCTCTCCATCCTCCCTGGTAATAATCCCTGTTTCTAATACACAGGGGCAGCTGTCAGCTCCCTGACCTTCAGATTATTTCTGTAGGTTCAGCAACTCCTTTGATAGGTCTTTGTCCCTTACTTTATGTTTAACAGTTTCTTATGACACATTTTAATATCTTAGCAAAAAGCCAACTAAATCATGTCATTTCTAGCTGCCTTTTTATTACATTTTCAGGGGTTGCTGGGAGGTGGCAGAGTTACAGTTTTCATTTAGAATACTGTCTTGACCTTCCTCCATCACTGTAGACCTTTCCTGGCATGCACTGCCTCCCAGAAAGTCAAAATACTTTAAATTTGAGGTATTTAATTTTAACCATCTCCATAATTTCAATAAAGACTGATAAGGAAATACTTTTAAATTTTGTTCTCTTTAGACAAAATTGTGATAGATAATGGATTGGAATGTTTTACAAACAATAAAGGGAAGAAAAATTCAGTTTTGTTATCATTTCAGAAGCATGTCTTTCTAAAATTATTACAATTAGGACAGTTTCTCTGGCATAGTAACTTTTAAAATAGTATGCAAGTGATAGCAGCCACAATGGCATTAGTGCTGACGCTGTGAAGAATTAAAACTGACAAGGTTAAACCACGTTTATTCCAAGTCAATTTTCTTTCAATTTATCTTTTAATATCTCACTTTTATCTGTCTGCATTCTTATCTTTGTGTAAACTAACTGGATGTTACAGCATACACCTGCCAAGGTTTGGTGGTTTAAAATTCAGTAGGAATAAATTCATTATGTTCTGCTACTTTTCAGTGGTTTGGTTGGGGGTTTTTAATCTACCTGCCATGAAAACATTTTGTCACTGAGGATTTGCCATAGGCACATTAGAAAAGCACCATATACAAGTTATTACTCTGAAAGTTCTATCAAAGGCAAAGAGAGTTCTGGGTTTTAGCTAGAAAAGGCAAGTCCATTACTGCCCATCTCTATGCATCATCTCAAATTTTATTTACTTTTTCTTATCTAAGTATGAACATGCCACTACCACAGAGTCCCTGGAAATTCTGCTAATAACAGAACCAGCTGGCAACACAGCCCTCATCTGCTCAACCTTCAGTGTAGGACTGGCCAGAAACAGCTGTCCTGTTCTCTCAAAGGCAAAATTCTCATGAATAAAGAAAATCGATTTTTTAAATTTTATTTTCCAAGGCATGTTCAATGTGAACAGTGTATATTTGGTGTATTTTTGTTACTTTGCTCTTCTCACCTTTAGCAATTTGCTTCCCATTTCCTCTGGCAATCAAAGCACAGAGTGCTCAAGGCCTGAGCTATCAGTCCCTTACAGCACCTCCAGCCCAGCCTGAAGCTTTGACATCCTCAGCACAGCCTGGGGACATGGTCCCATCACTTGCCATGCTGACACAGGAATTCACCTGACAGCATCCATGGCTGCAGGAGCTCAGCCACTCAGTTCTCATTGCCTGCTGCTCTTTTGCCTCCCTGGAGACTGAAATATCCTGGTGAGGTTGTGCAGACCCAACTTATTCCTTCTGCTCCAATCCACCAAACTCTCAATGCAGCAGCTGCACTGCACTAAAATTCATTAAATAAAGCATGAAAGGAGCATGGGCTTTCAAACTGGGGTTCTGCTAAGATTCTCTAGAAGAAGCAAACTTTTATCCTTTTTTTTTTTTTTTTTTTTTTTTTTTTTTTTTTTTAGAGAAGAAGAAAGCTTATGGTAATGTGCATAAATGATAAATTATCATACCTGCCTGAAATAAGGAATTCTGATTCAGAAAAGGATAAAAGACTTCTTAGTACTACTAAGTGTACCACTGTCAAGTGCTTTAGAAGACAGGTTAGTGTTCATTGCTTGCTCTCTTCACATTAAAAACAAGGAAAGGGTCAAAAAAAAATCACAAAAATATGCTTCCAATAAAAACATCATTAAAAATACATAGAGAATTTGCAGAACAAGCCACCATGGGCAGAATGTGAAGCCCTCATTACCACACATTACTTTAGGAGGACATGCCTGTATTTCAAAATACAAGACAAAAACTAATAATCAAAGGGCCAGACAGAGCTCTCATCCCAGTTCTGAGCACTGTGGTTTTGGAGCTTGTGGGTGGATCTGAGGAGTGTTGTGGCACTGGCCTGTGGAGCCAGCTTTACTCAAAACACAAATTCCTACACCAAGACTGCTTCAGTTATTTTATATTTTTGGCACATTTTGTTCCATTTTTGCCTTCAGAGCAGTGGAGGCAGTGAGGTGTTTCCAGTGAGGTGGCTCATGGACCAGCCTGGGAGGGTGGGTGCTGCTGTGGTTTCAGCAGTACAACCCAGCCCTGACCCTTCCTGCTTTGGGCAGAGTCAGTGCCATGAAAGAGGCATCAGCAGGAATATTTCTATGTGTATCCAAGGCTGCAAATCACAGCCTCAGCCCAGGAATTCTGGTGTTAGACAGAGCACTCTATGGCAGTCTTAAAGCCCCCATGCCCTTGGTACCAGGTTGTCCCTTTGAGAGTCTGTCTGTAGCTACAAACATCATTTTATTCACACTCAGCCCTTTCTTGGGGAGGGACATCACAGGAAATCCAGCCAGTTCCTGAAGGTATCAGGTCTGCAGGCTTCTGGATGAATCACAAGACAAACTGTCAGGAAACCAAGGAGGTTTCTGATAGTCTCTGCTTGTCTTTCAGGAAAAAAAGAAATCTCTTTGAAATCGAGTTCCCTCCACAAGGTACTTTGGTTTTGACACATAAGCATTTTCCAGCAAAACCCTGTTTCAGCAAAAAAAAAAAAAAAAATCCAAAGTAGTTCTGCTTATGATTAGTGCAAGGCCTTATTCTGCGTGAAGCCCAAGGGTGTGTTCAGTTAAGAGGATTTTCACTGTTTGATTTATAGCTTAGAGCCTCCCCATCTACTGTTCCTAAGTCACAAAAGGCACAATAGAGGAACTGTTCTTCCTCCTGACTGGTAGAGCCATTCCCTTGGGCAGTTAATTAGAAAGAAAAAAAAAAATCACCCTTATTCTTCCAGATTCTAATGAATGTCAGTCTGTTCTATTCTCACAGGATTTTCTTTCAGAAATCCAGGAAAATGATGAAAGGAAAAATGGCGGGGAAAAAAAAAAGTTCCAGAAGCCTTTTTCCCATGGCCTATTTGAAAATATCTCACTATTTTTTAGATATAGTCAGTATTGCAGATGAATACTTCAAAGAAAGTTGGAAATCTTTTGTTAGAATTTGGAGCTGTCAGGCAGTATATTCAAGGTTTATCCCCAAAAATCTTCATATCTATCAAAAACCCCCTGGGAATAAGTGAAACCATGAGGACGATGACAGATGTAATTTGGGATGTATGTTTGCTGTTACTGTCAGAAGCACAAAAACTCTGGCGGTCACAATAAAGGAAAAAACAGGATGCAGTCCCTAGGATTTAAAATACTTAGATCCATCTAAATTTAAAATGCAAACTCTGCTGTGAGCTTTTATATGAACTTCATTTTTTCTTATTTTATGTACACAAGGTATTACCAAATAATAACATATCTAGAAATTGCTAATACTGTAAAAATTACCAAAACATTAAGGTGAAAAGAGAATTTTTAATACAAAGGCTTCTTTCCTGGCAAAGAATATCACATCAGTTTTTGATGTCATCCATCTTTCAAATGATCTTGTAAACTCATCAATATTTTGGTTGTGATCATCAAACAATCTCTCAGCAGCTTGGAGTAGATCAATTTTATCTGTGTACTGCTAGATAGCATTCCTTATTTTGTGCTCTGAAAGTGGCAGCTTATAACTCAAAGTGAATGACCATTATTAAATCTAAAGATGTACATCGTTTAAAATAAAATCATATTTAAAAAAGGAGAATTCTAGAAAACCAACAGAATCACCGAGCTGTATCATCCTATATCAGCTGAAAATCTGTCCTTTAATGTTTATGAGGAGGAAAATAAAAGTGCAGCGAGGAGCTGGAAGGGACCATCTGTCTCCTTTTAGTTTGTGTTTTTGTTTCGAGCTGGGCCTGAACCAAAATCCTGATTCTGAGATGTCCAGTGCTGGAAGCTGTTGTGTCACGGTCCCCTCGGAAATCAGGAACTGCTGATGGCTGCACACAGCAGACACTAATGACAGCCCTTGGAATGCTTCTGGCTTCACAGCCATCAGCACGTTCCCCATTAACTATCAATTACCTCGCAGGGTAATTACTGTGCCGGGATGCCAAATGACAGAGGGCGAGTCAGCCCCAGTCAGGACAGGCAGGGCAGGGTGAAGACCAGGACAGGAGAGCTCGTGGTGTTTGCAAAGACCCGGAGATTTCGGGCCACCTGATTTCTCAAAGTCCATTCCGATATTATTCCCTTCCATTTACAGCCTTGATGGGCACCTTGGGCAGGCAGAACTTGCACTGTTCCTGCTCCAGTAAAAGTTCATCACCCCAAGATGCTGCACTGTGCAAACTGCAGTGTCCAGCTGCAGCAAGAACAGTCACCAACCTTCCATCACAGATGGAATATTGTGCCACCCAGAAAGTCTTTCATCACCTGTACCCGAACCTGCTTCTCATCAGCTACTTTTTAAATTTCTGAACTTGTAAGTATAGAAAAAGAGGTAGATGAAAACAATGCCAGATAGAGAAAACTGTAGTATAGTGAATTTGCCAAGCTAAGTAGATCTCAAAGTATCTCTGAATTGCAGGGCTTATGCAGAGCCATAAGCATTTGACAATATTAAAAATCAATGAAGCAGTGAAAAATAATTTGCAAGATGTGTCTTCTAAGTTCATGGAATGCTGATGGGGTGAATACCTCTTAAAAATGTCTCAAAATGTACTGTAATTTTTCTTTGGATATATAGCCTCAGATTTACTGAACCATTTAATTATTTTGACAGTCTTCACACTGATTCTAATCAGGAGACTGAACAACTGTTTATCAAACTGCTGTTAATGAAGCAAATAAAGCAATCCTTAACGTGCACACATTTCATCTGTGCACCTTTCTCACACCATCTATCTGTGGGGAAGTGGAGCTGCACCAGTTTCTGCAGAACAAACTGCACTATGGTAACAACAGCATGCTTCCCTTGCAATTGTAATTCATATTGGAAATCTCATTTACAGCAGTGACACTGTATGTAAAAGAGCCACATATGGCTGGGTGAACACCTCCAGCTGCAGACAGTAAAACTATTGTCAACAACTTGAGAAAAAAACAGCACAGCCTTTGTAATCTGAAGCCTGTGACCTGCTGTGATGCATTAGTCTTCAAGTTTTTGGGCCAAATTTTCTCAAATAATCAGCACAGTGAGAGCTAAAAACAATATGCATGTGTGCATACATATATAAACGTGAGACAACACCAGCAGCAGGTGAATGCTGAGCTTGTTTGAATGGACAATCCACTATTTAATAGTTGGTTAGGTGAAAATATTTTCCTTTGTTTATTAAGAAGCTGTCTTTGGTGTTTTGGTTCATGAAAAATTTTCCTCCTCCTTGTCCTCCTCCTCCTATTCTGAAGCAATGTGAGCTGCTCCTGCTTTAGATAGGTTGCATTAAATTCTTTTTTGCTTTATTGCTGCTGGTAGTTTTACCCTTCTCCCCATTTGTTATTAGAGGAACCAGAAGGAAATGAGAGTTTGGGGAGCTGGCAGAACCCCAGCTGCTGGTTCCCCTGCCCTTGATCCCTGCCTGCAGAGGAGTTTGCCATGGCAGCACCATCCTCATTCCTGCTTTTCTTTGCTCTGGTGTCTTGTCTGGACTGAGATTAGAGCTTGTTTTCATGATACAGATTGACCTGCATGGTCAAAGGTACTTTTTTGATAGACAGTTCCTGGAAGGTGCAGGCAGATCCTGCAGAAGCCACTGGCAATGGAGCTGTTCTGCAGCGTCACTCTCAGAACATTTTCTCATCCAACTGCAACAGTGACCTGCAATCCAACCTCAGCCCCAGGGACTGTAGGGTTTTATCTGGGTCTTTTCAAGTAATAGCAATTATCTTGTCCAATTAGATCGACTTTTATTATTAAATTATTTATTTACCAGCCCTTTGGTTGGCCAATAACAGTATAAATATGATGAGCATATAAAACTGCACAGATCTGTGAGCAAACGGCTCCAATCACCTCAGCCTACAGAATAATCTGTCCCAGTCCCACCCATGAGACTCCTTTATAGCAGGATTTGTGACAGCTGCCAGCTGCCCAGCTCCAAAATGTTCCTCTATTACTTACTGGATTTTGAGTACTTCACTTGTAAAGTACAGTAGAAACACGAAAGATGCTAAAAAATCTGTTCTAGTGTTCCTTACTTAAAAATTTGATATTCCAGAAAATATAGTAAGAACATCAAGCCATTTATCAAGAGTATGCAGTACTCTCACCTCCCTACTCAGAGTATGAGCAGATTAAGCCTGTGCCTGTTCCCCCAGCTATCTTCTGAGTTAAAGGCAGCTCTTCTGTTGTCTTCTTAATTTATTTTTTTTTCCAAAATAGTGCATGTTTTCCAAAGCAGTGCACTTTGTGGTGCTTCAAATAACACAGAATAAACTTTGCTAAGAAATTACAGAATGCAGAAGTTTAGTGCTCCAAAGCTGGGAAGTGGGAGCAGAAAAGCTGGTTGTGCATCTCTTAGTTTGCTTACCATGACAGTCTTTTTTTGCCTCTCTCTCTGCTGTCTCATCTGATCTGCCACAGAGAGAGATCAAACAGGCTGAATCAAACAAGTCAAAGTAATTCAGAAGGTTGGGGTTTTTCTCAGCCACAACATCAATTCTGCTGAACTGCAGCATCACTCTGTACATTTAGATTGTACATTAATGCTGTCCTCCTTGTATGATAAAATAATATTTTTATCAAACAATTAATGCAACATCTGGGGTGGGGGGTTTTCATTCTGAAATTTGTTGTTTCTAATTATGCAACAACAGAGCTAAAATTCAGAATGTAAGGACACAGTTTAGCTGTACAAAGAAAAGGTGAGATACTACAACCTGGCAGAGCACCTGAATTGATTCTTCTGTTCTTCCAGAAACACTTGTCACATGTGACAGCCCCAGTGATGCAGGAGTGAGGCAGAGCACCCCTTCCCACTGTGACAGCACCTTGGAAAAGCAATGGTCTGGTCTCAGACTTGTATTCACTAACCCCTGAACCCCACTGAGACAGGAAACCAGGGTGTATTTAAGGACCATTTTGCCTGTCTAGGAAATGCACAGTGAGGGTTGGAAGAGCTGGATGGCAATACTGACATTGGAAGAATGACAGATTTTAAGGGACAGGAAGAAACGGGACAGAAAAGAACAGGGGAGAGGTTTGGTGTTGATAAAAATGGGAATGTTTGAGTCTGAACCTGCACAAGGAAAATGCCACTGCTTGGGTGGCACAGGCAGTATCAAAGGAAGGGCTGGAAGAGAGCAGGGCTGAAAGGAAACCCAGCCCTGCTGGGCACAGCCAGCCACGGGCATGGCTTCGATTTCATCTTTTCATCTGCTGACACTGCCCAGAGCTGACAAGGGAGACAGGAGCAAAATTTCAGTCTATTAAATGAAGGTGGGCAGCCTCAGTTCTGCACAGAAATATAGACTGACTTCATAAAACAGCTGAGTTTAGTTGGAATTACAGGGGGAAAGTAGACAAACTGAAATTTGGACTGGAGCACCAGAGCCAACAGCAACTTTATATAATGTGGTTTAGAGATGTAATGCCCTGAAGTATTAACAAATGCATTTTTACATCTCATCTTGAGAGTCTTATGGATTTTTTTTTCAGGGAATGTCCTAAAAATCTCAACCTTGATGTTCAAACTCACAATTGTTTCGAGCAAACCTATTTCCCTGGTGAGTTGCCCTCTTTTCTTCTGCAGCAAATTTCTTCTACTTGACTCCCAGTTCTGCACAAAGTGATTTACTAGAGAGATTGCATTTTTTTTTTTCCCCTTCTGGAAAGTGTCAGTTTCTGAGCAAGATCAAATAACCTTCTGTGCTTCAGTATTGACTAATTTTAATTATTAAAACCTTTCTCCAGGAAAAAATCTTCATGCTGTTTGCTGAGAAACCAGCAATTTTAATAGAATTCAGGGACTTCTAGAGCAGATCAGGGAACTCTGGAGACAGAATTTTAAATTTACACCGGGCTCACATTTCTACAGCATTTTTTTTAAAGTAGGAAGAACTACGTTTTTTTATTTGCTTTTTTTCTATATGTATCCCTTTAAACTTGAGATAATGGGCTTTGCAAAGCATAGAGAAACAGGAACACATAATTTGTTGTGCAGTAAAACTAAATCATATATATATTTAAATCACTTATAAAGCTAAACACTTACTTTACATATATATTAAGCTTCTAAAATCAGAAATAAACCTTTTATTATTAATCCTTTCAGTGATATGCAGTCCCCCACTGACAGTTTCATATGGAATCCTTTCTTCACAGCAGCCTGGCAAATTGGTATTGTTAAAGTGTCAATGAAAGAAAATAACAGCTACATTCCTATTTGAATTTCTCACATTTAAGTTCTCAGGTTTTTACATCATTGACAAATAATCAGATGTTTTAGCAAGGTAATAGGATAATTACACTGTTGCTCCATAACTGAAAAGCTAAAGACAGCACTACCTGCATTTAAAGTAAAACACAGCTTTGCCTGCAGACACCACAAACCAGCCTATCTCACCTCAACAACAATGTTTACCACAGGATAATGAAATTAAATACACACTTAATGATGTAAGATTGACAAAGTAATAAAGTTATAGAGAGAGTCAACATTATCTTCAATTAGGTGTCTACTATGGTTGAAGAATTCTTAGCATTACAGTTCAAAGAGCTGGATTTTTATCTGCAGTAATTTTCAGCTCCATTTCCTCTGTGTATTAAGAGAAAGGATTTTTTTTTTTTTTTTTTTATGGTTATGCTTCCAGTTAATGCAAATGAGTCCATTAAAGTAACAGCTGAAACTNCCATACCAGAGGATATGGTACATAAGAAATTAAATAAAGGAAGAGGTGTCAAGCACAGCACTAAGACTAACTGGAGAAAGTACAGCTGGAAGAACTGGTGAATAATATTTGCATGGGGGAAAGACTAAGAGAAAACCCACAGGAGACATTGCTTGTATGAAGCCATCATTCCTTGTACACCTGAAAAAGAGCAACACATTTCCATCACTGTGCACAGCCAAATATTGGCACGATTTTGTGGGATTGGCATAAATTCAAAGGGAATCAGAGTATTTGCCACAGCCCAGCACTCCAGTCACACTGGGGGCACCCAAACTGGGGACAGCAGAAGCATCATCCACTCTTTGAAGCATCCATCCTCCCCAGGTGTCCTGTCATGGGGAAGTCGCTGCTGTTGGGGTGGGAGAGGGGCAGGCAGCACTACTGCAGCCCTCTGCCTGCCTTCCTCACTGCCCACAGAGTTATTCAGCTTGGAAAAGACCCCTGAGCCCAACCTTTGACTGCTCACCACCCTGAGGTTGTGTCACCGAAGGACGTGGTCCTCCATGAGGGGATGGAAGCAGGTTGTACCTTTCACACCCCACTCAGACATTATTCCCCCATGGAATAATGCCCCAGCATCCCCCCTCAGCTGGTGTTTCAGGAGTCAGCAGCTCTCCCAGAGGGAGCTGGAGGCAGCAAGAAGTGAGCAGTGGGTGTTGTTTGCATGGCAGTCAGGAACGTTCTGAAGGCCGGGCCCTTTGCCAGCCACTGCTTTCACAGCCTGACTGAGGCCAGGCTTTCTGCCAGCAGAGAAGGGTTTACTCCATGGACAAAACAAATTTCAAAGGCTTCTATTTGAATCACTGCCCAAAGTCACCTTTTCTAGTTGCAGAAAGTCCAACAAAGCAAAGATTGACTCTTCAGGAATTCAGCATTTTAAAGCATGGCATGTTCCCTGATCTTCTTTCATTAAGGCAAAATATCTCTTTGGTGTTTCAGATATTTCCATTCCAGTATTTCCAGCACTTCAGCTGTATAAACTAACCTGCAAATTAATACAGACTGTGTTGTCTAATAGGGGAAAAAATCTTTGCCTTCTGTTGTCTGATGTAGAAAGTCAGCTGATAAAAAATGCAAATGAGACTTTACTGCTACCCCTTCCAGCAGCATCCTGTCAATGTCCTGCATTTGTTCAGCAGTGTTTGCCTGCTTCTTTCACCAAAGCCTTCAGAGGAAGCTAAAGGGCTTACTTAGAAAGATAACTGGCTTAGTTCTGGCTCCAGTGTCACTTATCTTCCCTACTGAGTTTAACACCACTCAAGCCATTCAGAAACAAGATAATTTTATACTTGTCTGCCTTAAGCTGTACTATCTCATATTCTTAGATAATCTCTGTCCTCTTGTTTTGGTTTGGGTTTTTTTTTGCTTGCTATTTCTCAACTTCAAACTTGCCTATTACATTACAAACATGAAACTGGCTCTTATGCACTTCACATGAACAGCAAAAGACACTTGCACTTCCCTTAGCTTTAAAACAAGCTTCCAGGATATTCTTAAAGAAAAATTTAAAATAAACATTTATCTTGTGCCTGCAGGGCAGATCTGTGCCAACATTCTTTCTTTGAATCTGCACCTCTAACAGGTGTTAAATTTCTCAGAATAATTTCTAAAAATTTGACTCTAATTTATCATCTCATCTAATAAAGCATTAATATATTAAAGGACCTCTGACAATTCAATAAAGCATCATTCCAGAAATGCTTTTGGCTATTTTGAATCAAGCTGGGCTTTCTCAAACTTTCCTGTTTGAACTCTCAGCTTACATTCAGACAGCAACTTAACCAGCAATTCTATCCATTTCAGTTTTTTTTCTCCTCTATCAGGCCTTCAGAGTTTTCCTGTTACCATATTTTGAGGTGCTGAAAATCAATTGGAAACTCCACCATCTTCTGCCAGAACCTTTTGGATTCTGATCTTCTTTTTGCATCTTTTATGGGTGATGTGTCACAAATTGTCATTGTCATGGATCAGTGACACAGGTTGAACTCCATAACATGACATTCATTATTGAGATGCTTTCCCCAGTACCAATAATGTTACATCTGAGCCTCTCACCATATTGATACTGGAGAATAATGCAGTTATTCCCATGCTGGAGGGGACAAGCTGGGCAGAGATGGGAGGGGGATCTGCTCAAAGGCAGGGTAGGACTTGAACATAATTTTCTTCAGTCATAGGTGAGCAACCCAGTCACTAAAGTGGAAGGAGACTCTTGAGAGAAGAGAATGAGAAAAAAAAATCATAGAATTGTTGGAAAAGACCTTTTAATTTAAACAAGTTCAGCTGTTATCCTATAACCACCACTAAACTTCATGCCCAGGTGCTGCATCTGCACATCCTTGTGGGATGGTAACTCCACCACTGCCCCCCAGGGCTTGACAGCCCTCTGGGGAGAAAAATTTTCCTTAAAATCCAATCTAAACCTCCCCTGATACAACTTGAGGTAATTTTCTCTCGTTCTGTTCCTTGTTACCTGGGAGAAGAGACCAGGCCCACCACATCCTGTCCAATGGACAGTACCAACAACTTCTTAAAATACATCCTCAGGTTTTTTTCTGTGCTTTCCTCATATACACACATTGCTGGCATTTTAAAAATATAAAATCCCATGCTTCATTTTTGGCACAAATAGTAAATAACATTCTGAATTTACAATACACTTCTATGCTGAAGAGAGCAGGTAAAACCTTTACTTGTCAGTAACCATTGGGCAGATTAAACTTTATTTTTTCCTACTAGATGATGAAATGAGGACAAAAGGGTCAAGATCTAGATTTTCACTAGGCCAAATTCTCTGAACTTTTTTTTGCTCATCCTTTTCTTCATCAGTCTGTGATGTGTCTGCCCTTGCCCATCATGCCCAGCCCCTGAACTGCAGATGGTTCTTTGGCAAGGTGGACTGAGAGCTCTGGTGGATTTTGGAAAAGGCTTGAACTGCTAATTCCTCTGTCAGTGACCTGCTCTGGCATCCTTTGTATTCAGTGTCTCAGGGCAATGCAGTGAGCAACAAAAATAACATCAATCACCACTTCCCCACATTCTTGACATACAGGAACCATTTTCTGCTGCTTTCTGGGCTGACTGATAAAGAAACACAGAATTCTAACAGAAATTTGGAGCAGCATTATGTAACTGAATCCACCAAATGGAGCATTTATACTGAGTTCATCATCATGGTGTATGAGCATCTGTTGTATTTCAAATGAGAAAACAATTTAAATGCAGTGTTTAATCAGAAAATCCTGCACAAATACAGAAATTATGATAGACTCATCTAATTGTGGGGTTTTTTTTCCTACATTACCCCTGTTCTCTCTTAAGATACAACTTTTGTAGATGATGGATTGGGTCAATGCCAAATTACAGCTCACAGTGAAATCCTGCATCAGCCAAGACACAATCAACATTAAGCATTTGAGCCTCAAACTTCAATTTGATCCTCACACAAAGCAAATTGCAGAGAAGTGTGATTTATTTACATTTACCCAGCTCTTGGTCATCTGATAACAATGAGTGACAGGAGTGGTGGAGTGGCAGGTCAGCCAAAAATACCCAAGTTTGGAGCAATTGGCTCAGCAATGACTCCCCCATCAAAACCCCACCCTGAGCCACTCAGCAACCAGGGATCTCCTCTGTACCTCTGGGGCTCAATTTGGATTTTTCTTTCCTTGCATTTCCTGCTGTGTGGAAGAGAGTACAAATGGTTGTGGCACTTGCAACCGTTCCAGCAGCATTTGGATGGCAGGAATCCATCATGTCTCACTGGTACTTTTTTCAGCCTGTTTACTTAATTTTTTTTGGTGTTGGCACAAAGGTGAAAGGCCTGAGAGCAAATTCTGAGGTATGCATGGCCAATCTGGTCTCTTTAGCCAGAAATTTGTACTTTTTACTGTAGTCCTGGGGATGCTTAAGAGAAATGTCAAGTTTTAAGTATTATCTAAACTAGTCTTGCTTCCTATTTGCAAGTAAATTAAAGTAAGACTTAGGAAAGAAATCAGTATATATATAAATATTAAGGGGAAAGACTTAATCATCTACATTTCATTCAGGTCATATTTCTTTTATATTTTACAGCTGCAGTGGTTGCAAATAAACAAGGAATAAGGCTCTGTTAGAGCCTCATCAGCGTAAGATACCAGGTCAGCAGCCCAAATGGCATCTAGAAATAACTAGAGATAACTACTTCAACCCCAAAGCAGGTTATGGAGATCATTTTATAGATATATAATATATTCATTTTTGGGAGCCATAATACATGCTGAGACTAACACCCCACATTAACAAGCTCCCAAGGAATGTTGGGTGAAGCTCACTGTTGAACACCCATTATTGCAAGTTAGTTCTTGTTACCAGCTGCTCTAATGAAATGGTTAGACATCATTTGTAGCTTCAGTGCTAATTCCAAGCATGCCATTATTTCTAATAAAGTAGGTTTTGCAGCCAATTGTAGTTAACCAGCTGCATTTCCACTTTACTGCATGATTATTGCATTTCTCTGCACAGCTGTCTGCTCAGAAGCAGGAGAAGAATGAGTTCCTTCCATGCATTCTTAGTCTTTTTCTTTTAAGTGAAAAAGAATTCTAATAATGTTTATTTATCTAGGATACAATTGCTGGCATATAGCTATAAATGTGGATGACAAGCCTTTCTATTAAACCAGTTGTTTATATACATTTCTTTTAAATCACAAAACAACTGTCAAAACCAGTAAAAATGCAAAGACCAAGCACAAACCACATTTGTCAGCAACAGCCTAAATAACCTCAGTTTTAATAAAGAGAACATCAAAGAGAGTCAGAGATAAAAAATTATTTCAAGTAACTGGGTTTTTTGCATTTCTCCTTAGTTTAATATAGCAAAGTTAATCTTTCTAACAGATTTTAATCCTAAAACTGCAGTAGTTTGCTAAAACACACAGTAACCTGCTGGGAGTACAGGTGATCACATAAAATTCATGTTACCAATTTATTAACAAAGCAAGAGCACTGCACTGCTATGGGCTTATACATAAAGAATAAAAGGTAAATCTATGGATTAATTAATCATGGTGTGGGTAAAGCCACCTTGTCAAACACTAACATTTCATGGTTGAGTACCCTGGGCATGAGAAGAGGGGTTTTTTCTTCAGAGATAAGAAAATTCCCCTGCATCACTGCTAGGGATTGGTCCAGGAAAACAAGACAAATCAGGACCTCAGGTTTTGAGGAGCTGGTCCATGTTCTCACAGGTGGTGCTCTGCCTTTCCACGAAGCAGGAGGTACATCTAATTGAATTTAGGACAACTTAAAAAACAGCTTTGTCAGTCACACAAATAGCACTGATATCATACCTGTTCATAACCCCAAAATTAATGCCATAAATAACTCTTGGGTGATGCAACGTTGCTGCTCTTTCCAAATGGTTTTACAAGACCTGTAAGAGCAATTATATTTTAACAGTGGGATAAACTGTTGTTATTAATAGCTTTTAAGTCAGTAAAATTGTTTTCCTCTTTTCTCCACCGTGCAGAAACTACATCTCTTTTGCTGTTTTCATTAAACTTTGGATAAACAAAAATGCATAATTATTTTCCTTGATATCTTAGAGACTTCTTACTGGAACTCTGAATCAAAACAAACATTTAACCTGTTTTCTTGAGCAATTTCATTTGCTTTTGTTCCCTGCTGTGCTGGAAACATACTTTTTGCTTGCTCTCTGTGAGGTATCCCAACAGTTTCTCAGGTAGTGAAGCATAATACAAATATTATGGTTACAGATGAACTGTTCCCTGCTGCCATTTACTTCATGCTTTACCTCCCTTGTCATTTACAAATCAAAAATGTTTATGAACTCAGTTATAACTCTTCAAGTGAGAATAAAGGGTATTCTATTATTCCCAAGGAGACTGTGGAAAAAATGTGTGTGAAGTACTGCAATATTCTAAATTCCCTCAGTTTCCTATTGCTCCACGTTTGGCTGCAGCAGAACATGGTCAATCTTGAGAGGCTAAAAAGTTCTGGTCCTGGTCCAATGCACATTCTTTGGTGATGGAACAAGGCCACGTTCTGGTTTTTCATCAGCTAAAAGAGAGTAATTAATCTAAATTCTCTTCTTTTTCCTGCAAAATAGAATTTCTGTAGCTGGACAAAAACAAAGAGGTATCAGTTGCTCTGTGGTAAACTAATCTTAAAGGGGGAATCTTCCAAAGAAAATCAATAGGTTAGAACAAGATTTGGTATTGTGTTTGAGCCCTGAAACCCAAACTAAACTCAAAGGGTGCTTTCACAATTGAAAGTCTGCTCTTGTTGTGCTGTGCTTTTAATACAGTGTCATCATTTTAAAAGTGAGCTTTAAATGATAAAAAACTTCTATAAGTTTTCATATACGAGCAGTTTTACTTATGTGGCTTCACCTTCATGGAAGCCTCCAGTAATATTTTATACAGACCAAAAGCTTACAGATATTTCTGCCAACTTAAATTATTCTCAGAGGAAATTTAATAGGGAATTATGGTTTTTATCCTGTTGTATTCTGTATTTAAGACAGTCATTCATTTGAATCTTTCTAAATTAGCTTGTTCCATGTGAGAAACTTTGCAGATGATGTCTCTTTAGATGGTCAACCTTTTTTAAAAAAAAGATAAACCTAATGAATTTAACCATGGTACCATGGAAACAGCTTTAAAATTAATTTGGGTGCAGGGAGGAAGGATACAACTCCAACACAGAGAAAGTGACAGGTTTGAGAAGAAAAAAAAAAGTTTCTCTTCATTAGGCACCGAGACCTTTGTTTGGGGCAATATCCTGTATGTGCTTGTATCTATTTGAGGGCTTTTATTTCCATAAGTGCCAGCAGTCAAAACAAGAGTTTGATGTTGACTTAGGGCTCCCATGGGTGGAAGGAGAATTTGGCCTTTGCTTTTCCCCATTCCTGCACTTGGCATTTTGGTTTTTTTATATAAAAAGAGTTTATCTAATTCATTGTTACTCTGGGACTTTGTACAGAAGGAGGTCTAGTCTAAAGCAGATTTCATCACTTATTTCCTTGATAATCCACAGGTTAGTTTGGCTGTCAGGGTGAAGAGTTGGACAAAAAAAGAAAAATATGTGACTAAGCCTAAAAATTTCAGAGAGTGCATGGTGCCCAGAACAGTGATGTTATCAAAGTTCAGTAGTACCACAAAGTGATGACTAATGAGCATTGTAACCTCTGTGTGGTGTAGAGTAAATTCTCTCATTAATTCTTTATGAGACCTTCACTTGTCCTGCTTTCTGGCTATCAGAATTTGGTAGAGGACCCCATTGGCTCCTTTGACATTTCTACTTTTTCACTGCAGTTTAATTTGTTTGCTTTCCTTAAAAAAATGCCAACTGGATAGATTGTAAAAGCATCAACCAATAGTTCCCAACTGAGACAGGAGAAAAGTAATTGAAATTAACACATCATAGCAGTACTTTCAACCCTCACCCTATTTTTTGGTCTGTGAACTGCTAGCTGTAAATAGCAAAGCTATGCACCAAAAATCTTCTGATCTTAACAATGCAAATTTTCCCTTTCAGAATTTCCACTGCCCCTTTTTACATCAATGTCCAAGCACTAAAACAACATCTCAAAGGGATTTGGAGGGTGGTGAGAGGACAATGGTTGAGGGACTTTTATATAAAGCTTACAAGATCAGATTCTGAGTAATTTATTTAAAAGAAGAATACATTTTGCAGTCAAGGCAGGATGTAGGGAATAGAACTGTTTAAACACATCATTTATTTCTTACCTTATCTTGTACTGAGATAAAAATGGTGTAGGTTACACATAACTTGGGATGCTGCAAAGATCTGAAAAATTACCCTGCTACAAAGTACCCAAAGCGGAGATGGGATCCCAGTGCAAACCAAGGAGTGTGGGGGGAGTATTTGCAAACACTGCCTGGGACTATTTGCCACTGGTTGATTGTAATCCTTCCCTTCCCCCTTTTCTAGGTTCAGCTGATCCACTATAACCATGAGCTGTACACAAATGTCACAGAAGCTGCAAAGAGTCCTAATGGGCTGGTGGTAGTTTCCATATTTATGAAAGTAAGTATTCCATAATACAGATTCCTAATATATAGACAGTAAACTTTTCCCTGAACTCTAAATGTAGGAATTAGACTCCTCATTATGCTACAGAGATGCCCAAAGGCTCTGATTTGGAATCCAGAGACAGTTTCATCCTGAACTGAGCATGCCACCTCTGCTTCAAAGCTTTTACAATATAAAGGAAATTAAAAGGGATAAGAGAGGTGGGGAAAAAAAAACCCTTACATCATAAACATCACTCATAACACTTTAATGGCTATGGCAGAAGTGACTAGCTTTGCAGATTTACTGTTTCTTCATGAAATGTTATTCATCCAAATCTCTTCAAGTAGGTTGAGGCCCTGGGAAAGAGGGCATGTCATGCTGATGTGTCAAAGCCAGCAAAATCAGTTTTTCTCACAGTGTTGTTTAAAACATCTTAAAACTACAAAAACTGAAAGAACATTAGAAAAAGAAGTAAGTAATTATTCCCTTCTCCCACAACGATGAGAAAAAGGCAGAACCCAATTGGAGGAGTATCAGAGAGTGAGTGTGTGTGTGCACACATGGAAGAGCTGCAGTTCTGGCAAGGAAATGTTTGTGAGAAGATTTTGACATTGTGCATTTTCTCTTCTGTAGGTATCTGAATCATCAAATCCCTTTTTAAATCGTATGCTTAACAGAGACACCATAACAAGAATAACATATAAGAGTAAGTTTCTTTTTGTTTCCTCTGGTAACAACTGTGTTCTTTCAGTGTCAAATAACACATTTAGTGATCCTGAAACAAGAGGCACTTCACTACGGGCAGAAATTCCAGGTTTGCATTGCCACAACTCTGCACAATAAACTCAGGAATGTGAAAAACCTTACTAGGTCATCAATTTATCAAATGAATTTTGAACTTCAAAGTCTGTTTTATGTCTGAAGGTGCAACAGATTAATGAAATTATATTTGACACATACATACATACTGTATGCACACAGAATGCTCAGGAGAAACTGCCTACTGTTAGTAGTAAGAGGGACACGTGGAGCAGCCTGGAATTTATTTGATCTGGTTATGACAAGATGCTGCACCATTAACCGGATTTCGTATTCATCAGTGTTTTCTTTTCATACTGAAAATTACAACATTCCTATTCAACTACTGCTGCATTTAACAGATACAGAAAGAAGTTATTAACATAGCTTGTATATTTGTTGTATTCACATTTGAAAAGCCTTTAA
Organism: Chaetops frenatus; assembly: GCA_013400775.1. NCBI lineage: Eukaryota > Metazoa > Chordata > Aves > Passeriformes > Picathartidae > Chaetops > Chaetops frenatus. The sequence goes on from VZTR01011727.1 coordinate 558,940, forward strand.
CTGATGATCCTCAATAATTCCGTGCTTGTATATTGACCTTATGAAAAACTGGAGCTTAAGATATTTTAGAGAAAATAATGAAAAATACGTATAACAAATTAAACATAATCTCCTGGAAACCTTGTTTCCTTTGTCAAATATTCCAAGCTGCCATGAAGTTCACAAGTTCAACAATACCAGAATTGAACTTTCAGAAAGTACACAGCAAACTGATAACATAAATAGTTCCTTGTCCTCTCCTGCAACACCCACACACACCTCTCACCCCACTAATGTTTCTCTGATTTCACCTGACAGTTAACAAATCTCATTACATCTTTGGTCCAAATCAGAGGCTTTGATCATGATAAAACTCAGTTCTCTACAATACCTATGGAAAGGAAGGCAACAGAAGGTTCTCCTCAGAAAGTTTTTTCCAGATTGTTCTATCAGTATCAAATATCATCTTCTCTGCATGGAAGAAGCAGATCAGTCCCATTTTTAAACTGTTTGTCCTGATTCCTTGCAAAAACACAGCAAGGCTGTTCTGCAAGAGCTTCCTGCCTACCAGTGCTGCTGCAGCATCCTGGAAACAGGGAATTATTGTTAAGGCTGTGTGTGCTTTTTCCAGCTCTTTCACCCACAAATTCCATATTCCCAGCTTCTGCCTGGGGACCAGCCAGCTGTTCTCCCATGGGGCCACACCCTCCCAATACCAAATATTTCATTTGTATGCTGCATTTACAGTGGGAACTCCTCTCTGGAGCTGTCAGCATCCCACAACCTCCCGTTGCTTGTTTTGTCTCCTTACAAAGGAAACACAATTCCAATCACACCTAATTTGGGTTTACTAAATGAAATTTAGCATGAAGATGAACACACAAAACACAGGCTGGAAAAGCAGTGATTACCAGAATTGCTTTAATTTTTAACCACTGTTTTCACTAAGTTTATCCTTTAAAATTAAACCCCTGCTAGACACAAATCACACAATATTCCACAGGGCATTGGGTTACTTACTGTAGTAACAAGTATTGACTGGGAATTTTTAGTGTAAATTGGGAACGTGAAAGTCTTATTGAAAGTAATTTTGCAGTTGTCTTGCATGATGGATTATAGCATCATTGCTGAAAACTAATTTTGCCTCTCACACTGCAAGGATTTCTAGTGTGCCTTTAGCAGCTGGACTTTTTCAGCTTCTGCTTTAGGGCTCCACTCCTGAAGTCAATACTCAGCACGGTGCTGACAAAATGCCTGGGCCCCATGTGCTCAAGAGGAGCATGGAGGGAATGATAAATGGAGCACTGGTTCAGAGTCAGGACTGTTCCTAATATGAATAAAAGGTTTTGGTTTGTTGTTTTTTTGGGGGTTTTTTGTTTGGTTTTTTGGGGTTTTTTTTTGTTTTGTTTTGTTTTGTTTTTTTTTTTTTTTTTTTTTTTTGGTTTTTTTTTTTTTTTTTTTTTTTTTTTTT
>VZTR01011727.1:567626-623955 GCA_013400775.1 Chaetops frenatus
AATAAAAATAAAACAAAAAAAACCCCAAAACTAAAAAAGTAAATGTGATTAAAATTTTCCTGAACTAATTTAGAGTCACAAAGAAAGACTTTTTAGCCTTTGTACATATGAAATTCTTCCTCTTCTCCCCCCACTCCCTCAACTGAAAAAAAAAACAAAGAAAAAAGGTGGCTCAGTACAGCATCAAAGTGGAGTTGTGTTCTGTGTGCCAAGTAATCCTTGGAAAGCTCTCATTATTTCACTATCATTAATGGATACTGACAAGACAGAATAAGACTACTGTAAAGGAAACTTATTTCTAGGTTATGATCTTTCTGTTAATTTAATTAAAAAAGGAACAGACTTTGAGAGATAAGTATTGTAAATATATCACTGCAGAATATAAAGGAAATTTAAATATTTCCCTCTGTCACATATCTGTAGTAGGATTTGACAAAATCAGAATTGATCCATTTTCTGTTTCTTGTTTTACAACAGATCATATGTTGTGTTGGTTACTATTAACAGCTCAATAAATGTGTTTAAAAATAATTTAGTTAAGTTGCTTTGATTTCTTTTTTCCTTTCTGAAATAACAAGCCTCTACTACTTGTGGATGCATTATTTGTGGTTTTCTCTTTTTTTCTTTTTTTTCTTTCTTTCTTTTTTTACTTAATTTCTTTGTTTGCAGCCCATTCAAGTGAGTTAATGACAACTGGGAATGCACTTAGAGGTTGTATAACTTTAACTCCACTTTATGGTTCATCATTAATAGGAACTGGGCTCAGAAGCAGAAAGCAGTTGAAACAAATCTCAGTTTAAAATTGTCATTTTCCTTGCTGAAGCCATTAATGGGACAAACATTCAATCCTGTAAATTGGTGATGAAAGGGATATTTTTTCTTTACAGATAAAGCTGACCAAGTAAAAGCAAATGCCTTTTTTTCATATTTATAACAGTCATTCACTGTGTTTGGTTACTGTCAAGAACTCAATAAATGTGTTTAACAAGTTCACACAGTGCATGCTTGACCTTCTTGAATATTGAGGGATTTTTCAGATTGTTTTTTTTTTTTTTTTCAGTCTGGAGCTGGGTCAGGCCTCATGATCTCCCATCCCTAATGCTCAGGTTGTACTACATTTAAGTTCACAGAAAGCAAGATGAAGCCAGAAAATGCTCTGGCACCAATGAGTTGTTTACCCCAAATGGAAGAACAGGCACTACAAGAAGTGGGAGGGAACAGCCAGGGAGCTCTAATGTGACAAAAACATTATTTTATCTGTGCCTGAAGAGAACAGTGCAAGGAGCACCTGCAGCTTCTAAAGTGAGAACAGGCCAGGACTGGCCTTCAGGGGACCCTCAGGATGGAGATGGAAAACTGTGAGGAACCCAAAATTGGGTTCAATTGTTCAACAGTTCAATTGCTCAGTGCAAGGGGGAGGGAAGGCTCGGGTGAGGAGGGCTGGCACAAGGGTGCCCTGTCTGCAGCAGATCTTGGACTGGTGGCCCTGGCCTAGGATCCTTTCAGCACATGTGTAAATTACTTTATTCTCAAGGTGTTTAATTTCCAGGATCCTATTTGCATATCTGTAAAATACTCGGTCCTCCTGTTACTTCATCTGAAGCATTCCAAATAATTTCCAACATCATGCACTGATCCAAAAAATGCCCAACACAACCACAGAAATGTCACACAGTGAGTATTACACTGTAGTTTAATACTGTCAAATTATGTAATTGAAAAAAGCAAAACCACCACCTTAGCTTTACCTAGATAATAAAAACCCCCAAAAATTGGAAGTCACATGCCTTTAATATTTTTGAGTGATCTATAACTTATGAACTTGTTTCTCCTACTTGTTTGGTGTCTTTTAAGCTTCACTTAGGGTACAGAGTAAAGTTACTGTGAGCATAAAATCCACAATGCATCAGTCTATATTTTTTGACAAATATCTGCCAGTTCTTGGTCCAAGTTTTTCAGTGACAGAAGGTAAGGAAGATAAGCCAGGCCTCCATTACAAAGCTTGTAATAAGTAATAAACCCTATATTCTATTTTAATGAAAGCTGATTGAAGGGATTTAAGGGGAGGAAGAGGTATGATAGAAGGGACTAGTCCTTGGAAAGAATCATGCTGTGATTTGGATTAGCCCTGCAAATTGAGAAAGGGAGCAATCATACTGGGACACCACAGATACATTTGTCAACATTTCCAACTCCATTTTGTGAGCTAAGATTTCATATTTTACCACAAATTGCTTAGGTTTTTGGTTTAATCATAGATTTCAGCAGAAACGAACAAACAAACAAACAAAAAACCTTAGAATCAAGTATTTTGCCTATTTCGGTAGCAGTCATATTTAGACATCGAGCTCCAGTTGTTCAGATCAGGCACGGAGCTCTGTCAGGAGCAGCCAGAGAAAGCCACACCCTCTCACAAAGCCTTTAAGCAAAAAGACAAAGTTCCAGGATCAAACAGCAGGCACAGGCTGCATGTTCAGAGCCCACACAACACCTGCCCAGAGTAATCCTCCAGCCTGAGCACTCTGTCCACAGTGCTCAGCAGAGTCTGGCTGCACACAGAGCCCAGTGCTCTGAGGAAGGGCTGAATGTGGCCTCTCTGCCATCCCTGCCTGAGCCATTGAGAGCAGGGGCAGGATTTTTTGCCAGTGATGAGGCTCAGCACAGGGGGGAAGTACCTGGCAGGTAATGCACACCTGGCAGCCTGTGGGGTTGACCTCTGTGAACAGTCAACCCCACAGGCAGGACCAGGTTGTCATGCCATGATCATAACAGATATTATGAACCTAATAATGGGGGAAATGCTCAGATCTGTCCACTCACAGTGGAGAAATTCCTTTCGTATCAGTGGTAGGGGAGGTAGTACCGAATCCTGCCTTCTTTGGAGGAGATGCTCCTTGAAGGACACTTCCTCCTAACTTGTCTCAAACCGAGACACAAAGATGAAAATCTTGCAGCTTTCAGGAGGTGAACCTTCCCCAAAAGTCAGGAAGTAAAAGGAAAACTGTAAATGGTCAATGTACTTTATTGCAGATACCAGATTTGCAGCAAAAGGCAGATGTTTTGCACATGCTACTTTACATCTCAAAGCTGTACTACTGAACACTGCACCCCCATAAAAATACCAGATATTTGGTTCCTAAACTCAAAATGCTATAAGTTTTTCAGGGAGATAAGCTATATCTGCTACATGTTTGGATTTTTTTATTAGATTTTATTCCCCAGATACGGTGGCTGACAAAGCATGGAGAGTTTACCGTAAGAGATGCTGATTTACTGGCAAATGGCTCAGCACAGTTCTCAACAGCACACTGAACAATTATTCAAGGAGCCTGCTTGTATGGCAGAGAACAAGCACCATTTATAATATGAAATGGAATGCAGGCAAACATTTTCTATTTTCTACAGTGTCAGGCTTCTATTCTAATAAGTAAAGATGTGTCAAACACATACTCAGAACAGAAAATGAAAAACAGGGTAAGAAATCTTCTAAGGACAGGAAAATAGCACTTAGGATTTGAATAGATGAAGAAAAAAAACCTTAGAAGTCTTAGAATAACAGCAAAAATACTAATGTATTTTATGAATTTAGGCAGATGTTCCCACCCCATAAGGGGAGAAAGATCTGGAACCAAAAGTAAATCCAAGGGGAGCAAAGTTGCAGTGAAAATAGTGTAGCTGCCCCAGAAGGAAGGTCAAGGCTATCAAATTCACCCTTGGGTGGGTATTCCCAGCACAAGGAGACAGCCAACACCTCACATCCCACTTTCTGAGGCATTCAGGTATTTGCCCCCCTGGTATGTGTTCAAATGAGAAATTTGTTTGTTTGGGACACTTAGGGAAAGAACAGGTCCTACACAAATTATATTAAGGTTCCTTACATAAAGGATTCTTCAAAGTTACACTGCAGAGCAAGAAGGGAACAAATTTGAGATAACTTTCACATTTCTCAGATAAAAACACTGAAAGAGACAAACACAAAAAGAAAAACCTCTCCAAACTTTACTGCCTTCAAAGTATTTTTTAACAGAATTTACGTGTAGTTGATTTAAAAAACAGAGCACAGGAATAACATTCTGTGCAAGCAGCACCATAAATACTGTGAAATGACTAGCAAGAGACACACAGCAATGGAATCTGGTTGCTTTTACAGTGTAGGATCTGTCACTGTGAATCAGGTGCTGTGAAAGGGCAGTAAGGTCTGGTGAGTGATTGTGACAGGCTGGAGCCTGGCAAGGTAAGAAAAGCCCTTTGTGTCTCAGGAGTAAGCATCTTATCATGATGGGTGGAAGAGAGAAAGAAAAAAAAAATCAGACGAGATTGACTTCAAGATGTTTCTCTTAATGAAAGTTTTCATGTCAACAGTCATTACAATGCTAATGTTAACATTTTTTTGGAAGTAGTACCCTTACAACATTCATTAGGGATGTCATAAGCATCCCACAACATATGGTGTCTCAAATCCAATTACTTTGCTATTCAAACCATGACCTTGAATAGGTTTTAAAACAAGAACAAACACAGAAACAAAGCCCCTATTGCTTATTTGATGGCTCAGTGGCATAGTACTGAAATTCAGAATGATGTCAAGTTGTCTTTCTGTTTGTTTTGCTTTCCAGTTTTGTATCTAATCTAAAAAAGAAGTGATAGAAGCTTATTTTAGAAAAACAAGTGGTGACAACATCAACGTCCTGAGACTGTTAAAGCACAGTGTACACAGAAAAGAGCATTTTGAAATACTTCAAGCAGGCATTGGCTGTGTTTCAAGTATCTGTAATTCCGAGGGCTAACACTGGAGTTCTCTGTATCCTGCATGGCCTGGAGCTGAAATCCCTCTCTCTGCTGGGATAGTCTCCCAGCCCAGATGTTCAAGAGCCTCTCACTGACCAGCTTTTCCTCACTGCATCTGCTGCCTTGGGTCATCTCTGGACATCAGTTTTTCCAGCTCAATCCATGAAGAAAAAAAACACAGGGGGAAAAAAAAAAAAAAAAGACAAAAAAAGAAAACAGATATCTTAGAAGTGTTTCTAAGACAATGCCCTTCACCTAAATAAACAAAGAAATAAAAAGGAACTTTATCATCTAAATTTTACCTTTTGAAGGCACCAATATTACTCAAAGATTATTTGGCAACATTTTTGTCACAAGAGCTTTTCTTCTGCAACCATCTTCCCTCACATGATTTTAACAAAAGCCCCCAAGGATATTTTGCTTATGTGAAGATCTAAAAATCTAATCCATTCTATCTCAAGCATGTTATGGCTCCAGAAAATAAGTTCTTTATAAATATAAATGATATCTTACTGGAACTTCTCCTCTTGCCACAAGAATAGGGGTAGCACTGTGCTGCTACACAAATAACACTGGTTATAGAAAACTTACGATTACTTGCCATGTTTTTGCAAGTTCTTCCTAAATAGGATTATATGGTTACAATATAAACACTCATGCCTTTAATGGTACAATTAAATCTAAAGCAATTACTGTAGATAGTTCCCATAGTTCTTCACTGAGCTTTGCTGAAATATCCCAAATCATTCTTGCAGTTTAATGCATTTAAATATGTAATTATGTTTTGCATATGTCCATTTATTATGCACAGTCACTGGAAATCAAGTTCACTTTGAATATATTTTCTAATTGATACTTAGAAACACTGGCAGACAAAATAAGTGCTGAGGCTACATTAATGCACACATAAATACATTAACCTAAGCCTCTGTTACCCTTTTAAATGGTAAGAACATAAATTCAAGACATTCACTCATGAAAATATTCATCATTTTCCTCGTAACTTCAAGGTAACTTACAAGTTACAGAAAGATCAAATATTATTAATATTTTAGAAAAAGAAATACTGATAAAAGAAAAATTCAGGGCAAAAAGGAACCCATGCAAAAAAATAAACTGAAAGAGCTGACTTGTCTCAATAGCCATCAGGATTATTCAGGGGAATAGGGCTCAACAAGAGAGGCCATCTTTTAAAATATTCCACATTTGCACTGTTATTTATAGTGTGAACTTGGCAGAATGAGAAGCTGAGAAGCACTGCAGTAAGAAATATGGTCATTCAAGGGAAGCAGTAATCTTCTTTCTGGGATTTCCCCACAGCCTGGGGGCCTGGGAGATGTTTGTTCCACTAGAGGCTGCTCTTGGAATCTGTGACAAATCCCTGTCCCCTCTTAGGTCTCTGTTCACACCTATAAAATCCCACGATAAAGCCTTGGCACAATGGGGAAGGGCTGAGGTAAGAACCACCCCAAAACCAGTTCAGATGCTGCAGCAATGGAAGCCCTTATAAAGTCTGGGATGGATTTGCAGCACAGGCACAGCCACGACTGTGCAATATTTCCCATCACTGGTGGTTTGGGGTTTATTTCATGATCCCTGCAAGTATAGGCAGAGAGAAAACCAATGCCCTTCCTCTTCCATGAGGAATTGTTAGGTCTGCCTGACCAGAGGGAATTGAGCAATCACACTACAGCCAGCAATGTTTAGATAACAACATTTAGCATTTAGATAATTAGGTGAATTTTCCAGGTACTTTCAAAATGACACACCACCCTTTCTAGATGAGTAGCCATGGTGGACTTCAGTGGCTGGTACAGGGCTACTCAAAAAAATGTAATTTCACCCAAATTCCAAGTTCTGAGGCCAAGCTGCACCTTCAAATTGCTATTTTTCATTCTCAGCCCATTTCACTCCTTGCATATTTTTCTCTGCTTCTTCCTGCTCCCCACAGTGAACACAAAGATAAGCACACTGAAAACCTTGCTGAGCAGGATCAGGGTGTGTAAAAAAATATACATATTAAAGAAAAAAAAAAGATGATACCCAACGTCTGTTTCATCAGTGCTCTGAACAGGCTTGCATAGACTCCACAAACAGCAAGATAAGCAAAGTATATGAGGAAAGAAAAATGTTTCTTTAAAAACAAAAATGTAAAGTTAAGGATTAAAAAAAAAGAAAGAATAGTGAAATGAAACAAGTGTAAATAAAAACAGTAGGAACAATTCTTTTGTCATATGGATCAGAATGACTGGACTAAGAGGGCAAAAAATGTTTCTATCAACATTGAATACTGGCCTTTCGGGATGCTGCTTAATACTGGCAAAGTATGGAGAGGGCAGAACTAACAATGTCTGACAGCAAATAAATAATGAACACAATTTCAGCACCTAACAAGAAGACCACTACAAGTGATATGATTCAGCCTAATTAATACTTTTAAAAAATATTCAATCTCTACACAAATTTCAGAGGTCAGAAGTGATTTACCTGAGGAGCACTGGAACACAGGCACATGAATGCCCTGTGTATTGTGAAACAAAGAAATCTGTTCTCCAGCCCCCTGCATCATCCTTCACTGTGCTAAAGAGCCGTTGCCATGAGACAAATGTTGCCAGATATTTTTTTCTTTGCATGCATTTGAAGGCCCAAGTTCAGCAATGATCGATTTTTGACGGTGACGTTACAGAGACCACACAATATGTGAGTGCAAAAACAAATTACAGAGCAATACTTACTGGGGAAAGCAAAGTGTGGAGCACCATGCTTGTTAGAATGCCTCAGTATGAACAATTGCTTAACCAGTGCTCTCCAACATGTGCATGATGTAATTCTAAATCAGAGATATCCTACTCTGTATAGTAGCACTCCTGCCCAAAGCCCTAAGCATTACTTTGATTTTTTTTTTTTTTTAATTTATTGCAGCCTTCACCTGGATAAGACTGAGAAAGCCTTCTCTCACAAACTATCATAATTGCTTTTGAGTTTATTTTCTGTCAGCAGCTTTGCAATGACTACTGCTGCTCAAGGTTGAAGTTCATGTCCTAGCATTTTGATTCCTCTTCTTATAGCAGTGGATGAGGTGCCCCTTTCTCCCAGATGCATCCCAGCACCCCAGGAAGATTGCACTGATTCACTGGGAAAAAATCCCTTCTATTTAGTAACCATTTTGTGCTTCTTAAAAACAGAAGATGATACAGAAATGCAAGACTTGGGCATGAGAGATGGGCTGTGGGAGAAGCCTCCCAGCCCACCTGGAAATGGCAATGACAAAAACTGGCAGCAAGGCCCCAGACACCACACACAAACTTCCTGTGTGCCTACAAATGCTTGAGAAACAAGCTAGAATTAATGCATCTCATCTTGTGCACTGCTGTCATTCTTGTTAAATGAAAAATAACACAGAACCTCATCACAGATGTATCCTGTGTCGCTGATCCCCTGGGCATTGCACTGCCACATCCCTTCCCTTACAAACATGCCCAGACCTGGAAAAGGACACAAATGTCCTGCACTCACCTTCTCTACTAATATCAAACACAAGGGAGACAAGTCAGGCAAGATCTTCACTCAAGTTCGTTCATTTAACACTTGAAACTGAAGCCAAAGCCAGCACAATGCTTATATTTATTTATAAAGTATCAAAGAAAGGCAAGATAACAAAAGAGCTCGCTGAGTTTAGGAGTAAAACAAAAAAAGCCTTTCAAGCCTGGACTAGCCAGTGTTCCCAGTGACTAGGTTACAGGCAAGGCCTCAAACCTGATGACCCTTTCTTCCCTCAGATTTTCATGGGATATCTGTGGTCTCATCCATGTAAAACAGGAAAATCCTAGGGCAGGCCTTTCTTTTAGAAGGGATCAAAGAGCAAAGACCTGATAACCTAATCATCACCATTCACAGAGCATTGTGGAATCCCCAGCAAGAGGGTCCTGAATTGACCCCAGAGTCTCATGGATCCCAGTGCCAAAACTGCTGAAAGGAGCAATGTTTCCTGCAGGGAGCTGAATCTGGATGAATCAGCATGGTACCCTCAGTCCGTTTTGTCTGGGCACAGGGAAGAATCTCCTCAGCTTTTGAAGCTTTCTCATGCAAAGCAGATGAGCAAGAGCTTCAGTCCTAAAGGCAGGAACTGAAAATGAAGAGGTCAGAGAGAAACACTTTTGTTCATCCACCTTTACTGAGTCAGCCAAAACTTACTTCAAGACACTTAGGTGGACAGAAAAACCCAAGCACCTGCAAACTTTGCAGAATCTTTGTGAAGACTCAGAGACTTGGGGAAACAGAAGATTCCCACATCAACCTCCACAGTATGCCTATAGTACAGTACACAAACCCAAAAAAACCAGAGCCAGACCAGTGTTGTATCCTCACATAAAGTCCCCTGAGTTGAGCCAGCATATTTGAAGTTCATCTGGGTACTGCAAGCAGAATTACATTAACTCATTTCGTTAGTAGCAAATTTTCTTCCCCTTGTATATTCCAATTTCTTTATTTATTCCAAACTGAAGCTCCTTTCCACAATTTTGCCCACTATTCTCAAGTACAAGATGAACATTGTTTGTTAAAAGCTCATTATATTGCTGCCTTGCAACTAAAGCACCTATTAAAGATTAAATTGACTACAGAATTCTCTTAACTGAGTTTCTTGTGTCTACCTTTGTGCTCATTGCCCCAGAAACAGTGTTAATAAATATATAAATTCTTCTCTCTCCTGCTGCTCAGAGCATCGTAACACTTATTTATGCAGTTTTATACACACATACAAAGTGTCATACATGAGGCAGTCATTGATTATTCTGTAGTGACTGAGGGATTCATATATCATAGCTCTGGCTTATCATCTTCATCTCATGTTTTCAGAGCCCTGAGGAGTTCCATTTTGTAGGTTGATACCATAATTTCTCCTGTTGTCAGTTCCAAGCATGTATTGACAGGACTGTCAAGAAGTTGCCTTTATTCATTTATTTTCAGTCCCTCAGTTAATTCAAAGACTTTCAAACTATAAGAAGGATAATTTAGCCTTTAAGGTATAAATCAATCCAACAGAGACAATGCATTTAAATTTACAGTACAATTAGTTGTTCCTGTCCAATGAAGTTTTATTTTTATATGGCCTATTGTCTTTTAACTAATATCCATCTTTTCGGTCCAGGACTTACAATTCAATGGATGATTTTATTAAATAAGTTTCTATGCAGTTCCATGACACAGCAAAATCATAGATAAATATTGTATCTTACCACTAGTACTTTACTACTCTCCATCATAGTTGTCACTATAATGAAAAATACTGTGTGTGAATTTCTAGAAAAAGAGCAGTAAAGAAATAGAAATTTAAATTATATTTTCTCAAAACAACTCTTTAGACTAAGAATTACTGTAACATATAACCAGAATCTAAATATCAAATTTACCAGAGCTATAAAACCCACATTAATAGGATGTGCAGGTAGGAAGAGCTGTTAGTGCAAGATAAACAGTGAGAAGAGGTCAGGTCAGTCCTTAAGAATAACAGCAATAATTCAGTAACAAATTAGGTATTTAGTTGAGACCAAGTTTGTCAAGACAACCACTAAACACGCACAATTTGTTAATAATCCTGATGTCTAATCAAGCAGATTGTTTAACAATATTAAAGGCCTGTAGGATGAACCTTCACAGGTAATCAAATCTTCCCTTTTTCCTTTAATTTATTTACAAAGGGGTGGGTAGAGCTTTTCAGACATGAAATGATTTTTATTAAATAGCCTCTTCTCAGCTGCAGAACAAGCCCACTAAAAAATGGTGCTTCTTGAAAGTTAAACTTTACTTCCAGTGACCACAAAAAAGTGCCAGCTCTAAAGAACATTTATCACCTCCTAGTGACTTCGCAAGTCCCCTCTCTCTCTGTTTAAAGAAATCTGTAATTATTATGGATAATTTCTGACCATGTAACTACCAACAACTGCAGGCTCGTACACATATGTAAAGCAGATTCTATCACAGATATCTGCATTTGTCATAAACAGCTGATATTTATGAAGAAATTTCCAGGCCATCCTAACCCCATGGTGACAATCATTTGTTGCTTTTTCTGTTTAGAAGAAATAGCAGTGGACACCTCTTTGTGAGTTCCTTCAAACTAAATGCATTAAATTCAGTGGGAATGATTCCATTTACATGCTGGCCTCAGCCCAGCACTGAAATGTCATTTCTGGAATGCTCCTAAGGGTCTGATTTTCCAGCAGGGTTTCAGTTAAGTTTTACCTGAAAAAGCATGCCAGGCTGTCTCTATTACTATTACTAACCTCGACAGCTTAAGCTAGATAAGCTGTAACAAGAACTAAAATGGCTGGAGCTGCCCCAAAATGCAGCAAGCATGCATTTTGATCAGAAGAGGCTGAACACATGGCTGAAAATCCAAACTGTTTCCTCTAAACAACAGCAAAAATCCATCTTAAAAGCCTGGGTCTCATTCCAGCTGTGACACCTATGGGATTATGGGGGCTGCACTGAGCCAAAGCAGCAGTGGTTGATCCCATCAGGGAAGGGCTGAGGATCCAGGCTGGGCAGTTTGCTGAGATCAACATCTTCCTGAATCTCTTCTTTTTGATTGAAAATCCTCCTGGGCTTACTGTGTCTTTAAACAGTAAGTTAAAAGGCTCCTTTAAAGTTACAGCTGCTGATGCCTAAATCTCTCCTTCCTTGATGACATTATGCACATCTATGAGAAGGATTTCCATGCGCTCTGTGCAGAGCAAAGTACTGATGTTCCCATTAAAGCCTTTAAATCTTATGTCTCCAGAAAAGTTCAAATCTTCACCACTAATATCTTTTCCTTTAAATACTCTGAAAGCATGATCAGTCTGACCTTCAATCTTCTGTGGTTTTGCACTTATATCCTTTTTCTCCTTGTGATTCTGTGTTTATTCCCTTTCAGAATAGTTCATGTCCTCAATTTCCACCTGTGATTTGATGCCCATAATCTTTTTAGTGCTAAAGTTTGAGCATCATTTAGTTTGAGCTTGATTCCCCAGCAAAAAATCTGGAGGATCAAAGAAGAGCATATTTCAATTTGTTTCAAGGTAAACATTTGGTTTTGTTTGTTTTAAGAAGAGTGGGTCATATAATTTCTCCAAGAAGCAGAGTCTATTGATTAATTTCATACTACTGAAGTAAGAATTGCTCTTCCATTACAGGTACAAATATAAAAGTATAAAAGGCATCTAGGGAAGAAGTGGGAAGATCACTATAGATTATTTATATTATCTCTTTTAAATGCACAAACATGGTGAGGGACATGGGTTTTTCTTAAAGGAGGGTTAGATCTCAGTCATTAAGCAACACCTAATTATGTGGCTTTAATTCAGCAGCTACACAATTCCTGTCACAGGCTTGTTTTAATGAATGCTAAAAACGAGTGATTTAATCCAGCTGAGTTGTGTATTTCAGTACATAAGGAAGAAAATCAAGCAATTCTGTCCCACATTCCTACTCACCAAGATCAGCTGAGTACAGACAGCACATTTGGCCATTAAACCTGTAGGGTATTTATTTATAGAAATATTTTTATTATAGGAAATGTAGTGGAAGTGTCACGTCCTTCCAAGTAAATTCCAATGGTGTATACATTATTAAAAAATAATGTTTAACTATTAACACCTGAACAACATAGGTTATAAATAAGATATGAAGACTGGATATTAATCTTCACATTCTGAATGCAATGTCTCTTGTTACTAAAGGATCTGAAGCACACCACAACTTCAATGTATTTTTTATCAGTACAAGAAGTCTGACTGTATGATATAGTGCTGTTATGCTTAAGATACCAATAAGTCTGCAGGGTAATACGCAATAACACAATGAATAGTGAAAGCAGCATTTCTTGGGCACTGGAGGAGTCAGTAAATACAGCTGAGAGTGAATCAAAAAGGGGTTGCTGTAAAACTGACACCTTAAAAGCATATTTTGAAAGTGCTAAGTATTGCTACAAATGATTACTGGGGAAAATAAAGCATAATTTGCTGGGATCTAGTTCTTCTTTTCAAAGGGAAGATGATGGAGGAGGAGAGTTTAGGGTGTCTCTTCACCCTTTTAGAAGCACTCTTTAAGAAGTAAAATAACCATGTGTCCTAAAAGGTAAGCCAGCAGGTAAAACATAAATATCATGAGCAATGTACTGCTAGCTAAAATACCTTTTTTATCCCACCTGTTCTCTCTTTCAGACAGAAAAATGTGGCAATACTTTTCAGAAAAAAAACCCACACTAGATAAATACCAACACTCCTGTTCTACCCCAAAGCCCTGAGAAATTCCAGCATAGGATCTCATGACCAGCCCAATTTTCAATCTTCAGTTTAAATCCTCTTCTATATGGCATTAAAATGCTTAACATAGAATCTCTATATCCACATCCACTAAATTTAGGTCTTAAACTAACCATAATCTCAAATATAATCAAACATTGTTTGTGCAGAACTCAAGGTGCCATGCCAAGCATAAATTGTAATTTAAATATCAAGGTTGTATGTGCTGCAATCTTGTTTTGCTTTGGATTTAACAACTATTGAAAGATTTTTCCAGCATTCCCTAAAGTAGTCACTGCTTAAGCAAATATGAGTAGCTAAAATAATACTTCTTTCCAAATCTTCATAAGCACTGATCAGATCCCAGTTTTACTGAAGGCCTCATTCAGCAAAATGAAAAAAAATAGGTGTAAGTCATACACTTTGGCCAAACATCTGCAGTGTATAGTCACACATCTTGATTTGAAGGACAGTGGCAAAGTCAGATCACAGAAGATTCAGGCAGTTATTGGAATACCAGAGGCAAGGTGGCCCTGGCTGATTTACCAGGATCACAACTCAGATTCATGAAATGGCTCCTCCCTGGTGTTTCTTCTCATCCATTGTCACTTCAAAAAGATGTTTTAAAAAGTCTAATGGATCCTGGGTATGGATAAGCTTAGGTTACACAAAGGCTGCATTTTAACCTGCCAGAGCTCTAGATGAGTATCTTTCATTCCAGCATGTTGGAAAACTCAAATCAAGAACAGAAAAATATTTGCAAATAGGAAATTTGGGTAGCTGATGATTTTAAGAGTAAACTGCGGACTGTAAAGAGAAAGACACACTGACATTCCCAAAAGCCTAAGTCTTTCTTCACTTGGAGTATTCAGTGTGGCTGTCTCTGCAATGTTATGAATAAATATTTTTTTTTGGTGGTTCTGTGGTTCAGGCAAAGACCTTGGAATAAAATCATTCAGGTATTTGTGAGCCAAAGGACTGGGCTTCCCAGCACAGCTTGCTTTGGGGTCACTGCTCAGCTTCATCTCTAACTCAGTGCTCAAAAAGGCAGGAGCACTTCTTATTTGCATTCAGCAAGGAGAACTTTTCAAGTTCAGTATCCAAATTCACTGCTCAGGTTACAGCCATGGCAAATAATCCCAGTGCAAATAACAGACAGTGAGTTACATCCTGACCACAGCTGACAGCTTGATTTCAGGTTGGTGGTCTTTTTGGTTTTTTTACTCTTTTATGGAAAAAAAAAATACATATAGGTTTGAATTATTTTCCTTTGCATTTGTGGTACAGAAAACCTTTTATTATTCCCTTTAATTACAAAGAAAAACAGCAGGATCATGAGGGAAGAGAAAAGCTCGGGAATTTCTAAAGAGCAAGAAGTTCACAAATGTAGCCTCATTCACGGTTCTTTCCTGTAGGAATGTGATGCTGGTGGTATTTGTAATTATGCATCTATCAGCAGCAGCACAAAACTTTAATTATATTTCTATCACATATATTTCCATGCCCTCTGCTTCCCTCAAGTGCTATAATCACCCTGCTGGACTCCCACCTGCTATAAATCACTTGCTCCATATGATTTATCAGTTCATTTAAACAAGCCAGAAAATCCCCAGTAAAGCTGAAAGGTCCAAGCTACCCTTTCAGTAGCTTCTTTATGTCCCTCTGCACACACCTGGATGATGCTAAAACATCAATCATCCTGCTGGGAACACTGTGGTACCCAGAGCTGCCTCAGTGCTCACACTCCCTCAGATTTATGCTGAGGAGGATAAAGATGCTCAGCTCTACACATCACATTTCTTTCAGGTTTTAAGGGCTTGGAGCCCACACAATACCAAAAAATTTCCATCCTTACTTCTTTGAGTTCAAATAGGGAAGAGCACTCCCTCAAAGTTTCCATTGAAGATAAGATCTTCAGTTCTTTGTAACTAAAACATAAATGTATGTCAGTTACTTAGAGGAGAATATAATGGGAAAGTACCCAGCAGGGCTTTTATTGAGGAGTTAAAACTCTAAGAAAAGCATCACTACTTTCACACGATGTTTAGATGAGCAGTGACCTGTAGGAGGCAGAAGGTGGCTGCTGTTTTGGTATCTGTTTAAACACTGTCTACTCTGAAGACAACAAGTATAAATATTTTTCCTACTGCAGTCAAAACAGAATGTTTTGCAAGAGCCAATAGTAACCATAACTGCGTTCAGCATGGCAAGGGATTAAAAGTCTCTTATTAAAAACATGCCCTAGAACTAACATGCCCAATGCACAGGTCACCACTCTGGTCAGAGCATTGTGGCATTTGACCATATTTATAGAGAGAGAAGAAATGAGTCACTGAGCAAGTGTGCTCAGAAATTGAAATTTCACGTGCACCATCACTTTGCACCATTTATAGAAATCATACTGGCCAGAGAGATCAAATTCTGGGCAACCTAAGCAGAAAATAGATGTATTTGGTATTCAAAGGAAGCAATATTTTTGAGATATTCTGTGTATCATACTGCACAATATTACTTAATTGACTACCAGAGAGGGGAAATCTTCATATTAAGAAACAATTACCTGACAGGAAGTGATTGTACCTCACAAGTATGATTGTACCCAGAATCACAGAAGAATGAAACTTGGGTGTCCTAAGACCTACATAAAACTCCTTTAAGCAGTACAAAATCAGTCTGAGTGAGGTTCTAGGGCCCCTGGGTACCTTAAATGAGCTGAAAACACCAAGCAGGGCACCACAACTTCCTGCAGAACTCCCCACACCAAGGTGGGTGAGGAGCTGCACCTCCATCTGCTGCAGCAGTGACACATTGGACCCTCCACATGGAAACATATGGCTGCTCTCAAACTAAACAAATGTAGCTACACAGATCTACAACATTTTTTCATTTTTAAACATGCAGCTTGCTCAGTTTTTAGAAAATAAATCTTGCAAACCAGTGTTATACTTTGCTGGGATTTTTGATGGCCATCTGGCTTCAAAACAATTGATTGCCAAAGTATTGTCTGTAATCATCATCTAAGAACATATAATTATACATTTCTAGCTCATCCTAAACAGCCAGAAGTTACATGCAGCACATAAAGAGAAAGAAAAATAGAGAGATATAAGCAGCAAAAAAACCCCACAACCATGGCATGAATTTGATAGCACTGTAGTAATGTATTCAAGTGAACTATTTCCCTGCTTCCATCCTAACAGGTCCCACAAAAACACATCTGCATTTGTACTTGATGAGTTATCAACAGCACTTGTAAATCAGTGTGCTTACTGTGGTTTATGAGCAAAACCAGGTACACCAAGCCAATAAACTCATATAAATCTGCACACTTTAATAAGGCAATTAATTTATAAAGTAGATTATACAACAAAGGAAGTTAGAATATATTGATGCACAGGGAAATTTAAGTGTTTAGTTATAACTCAAAGTCTAGTTTTCTGTTGTATGTAGTAAGAGTTTTCAGTGGTGTTTTACAAAAAAACACAGATTAGATTTCAAGTCAGTGTATGTAAGCATTGCTTTGGTAGTGCAAGAAACTTCAGTTTTCTTACCACAGAAAAAAAAATATGAGGAAGGAGGAACTCATGTCCAGTGTCAATGGTCAAGGAATCCATTTAGAGCTGTTTACAAAGCATTCTTTTTTCTTTTCTTTTTTTTTTCCCCTCACTTAAAATGTTCTCCATTCTACTCCTTTATCAAGCATCACTGTAGCTACAGAATAGACCTGGCCCTTCCCACCTCCTCTGGTCAAGGCAATGATTTTGGAAGTCAAACACCTTAAACTGCATAAGTCAATTTGAATTTGGAAGCAATCTTTAACTACAGCCTATTTGCTGTTGTCCCCTTCCTAAATACTGTTCAGCCTTGCTTCAATCCCTTGTATCTGAAGAAGCACGTGTGACATAGCAGTTAGATCTGGAAACCAAACCCAAATATGTCTATCAAAAATACATATTTAACCTGGCTCCCCAAGGAAATGCCTCTGCTTGCACAAACAATGGGGCAAAAGGAGCCCAGAAGACCTGCACTCACCAGCTGATGGGAAGTACACTGACATTTTTTCCTCTTTAGCTCTTGCACATGCAGATCTCAGCTTATTTCTTTCTTCTACTGTAATAAAACTGCCTTATTTCATCCTGCTGGTTGTGCCCCATCTTATTCCCTCCCTTGTCCCAGTGGGAAAGGGAGTCAGAGCAAGTAAATGGATACCTGGCATCCAGCCTGGCATCAGCCTGCTACAAACACAACTCACCACTCTCACAGCCTTCCTGTGCACAGTGCAGATCACCTGGAACAGTCATCAAGGCTTGATAAATTACAATTTCTCATTAGTTCATTATCATATGTTCATTACATTATGGTATTGCAGAAAAAAAATTGTTTACAGTTCCCTTTAAAACAATCCATGTGGTTGTTGCAAGGGAGCAAGCATTATTTTAAAAGTTTCTTCAATCTTTTCGATTTTATGTTAAATTAGAATCAGATTTAAGCGCCCTATAAAAGAACCTGTCCTCCACGGGGAATTACCACATCAGGGACATGAATTGTAATGCAGAGGATAAAGAAATTACCCTCTTACCATATAAATTGGATTAGATAATCACAAGTTTATCATGCACAGCCAGAGATGTATCTTAGAGTCCACAGAAGAACTGGAGAGAATGGAAATGCACATTATTGGATGCTTTGTGTAATTCTCCCTGGACATCTCCACGTTGGTTTTCTCCTCAGCACTGAAGCAGTATCATAGTTTACCAAGGCAGCCTCTGGCTTTAAGTCTGGTCTCATCTAAATCCACCTGTCAGATGCATTACTTTTGCCCCAGTGACTAAATTTAGTTTGCAATTACTCCATACTCAATGATAAATCAGAAATTGAGACAATGATCCTGGATAAAACCCCATGGAAATGCAAAAATGTACAAAGAGCTGGTTGGTTTTAAATTCATTTCCTCTCCTAACTATACAAGAATATATTTCATGGAAGTTTCCTGCTCTCTTGACTAATTAAACAAAAAATATCAAACAAAAATCCCACACACTAAAAAACACACAAAGATGCTTAGAAATTAAAATCATCTCGCTGAAGAGATTTTCTGGATATTGTCTTGTACAAAACTGTGAGTGAAAGAACTGAGGCACCGCCCAGGTCCTGATGCCAATTTCCTCATAACACCTTCAAATGCTGTCAAGCAACATACCACCCCTGCCAATGTTTTGTTTGCTTCTCAGCCTGTTTCTCTTCTCATTCAAAATTCTCATCAAAATATCACATAGCACTGGGTCTCCATCTGTATCCTGAGCACAAATTGGGCTGTGCATGAGGAAATGAAGGTCTGAAATGAAGCCCTCAAAATACACTGATAAAGAATAGGGTTAAAATGTTATTATTTACAGAAGAACCTAGGTAAAATGTTTATTTAACTTCACATAAATATCGTTGTTTTTTTCATCCTATTCATAAAACATTTCTGTGTAGAAATATATATAAACTATTATATCTACTTGATGTATATTTCACTTCAATAAATATTTTGCCACTAAAACCATAGATCTCAGCTCATGACAGAACTTTCAGTGCTCAGGGTGCTTTACTCCTCCATCACACTCAGCCTGTGAAGCCTGCCTCAAAGATTGGGGATGTGTCATCACAGAGATAGCAAACATGCTAGAGAACAAAAAACCTGCATTTTTCATTAAACATAATAACTTTTTAATGCAGTGGGAGTTAGATCAGACTGTAACTGAACAAAGTTCATGAAACCACGGGTTGAATTAACCAGCACCACAGCCACACTGCTGGAGAACCCTCAGAAAATCTTCCTTTGCTGAAAAGCTGGTGTTCATGCATTCAAGTCATTCACAAGACTGAAGAGCATAAATTATTCCACCACACATTGGCAGTAAATTTACACTTACTGGCTTCAGATCTGATTGTTTCAGGTGGCAGAATAGGAAAAAAACTTTGATGTTTGACTAAATCTGAAACTTCTGCCATCTGTTCACAAGCAATTTGCCTACAGAAAGATGCCAAAATTCTTTAAATTTGTCAGGAGATGCTAGCTCCATTATTGATTGAGCATGACTGTAAAACAAAAGCAGCTCATGACCTGCCTGGATCACAACTGACAAATAATCACACTCTCACATATAAGTTACAGAGGAATTCAAGTGGATAAAATAAATACACAGTCAACACTGCCAGCCCTCCCACATAAATAAGCAAAGGTCTTATTCTTGCAGTGGACTGAACTGAGAATTTACCTCTCCTCACAATGACAGAACACTCAGGGCTAGCAATGGTTCTGATTTTAGAGGAATTATTTGTGGATAAGAAGCTGGGGCCATGAACAAAACCTGAACACTGGGATCCACTGAGCAAAATCTGCCTGTCAAGGGCCTACACTGAGCTGAATGGGGCTACCCATGGCTTGGGTTTTGTGCTATGAAATATCCTTTCATTCTCAACTTCAAGTGAGTCTCATTCACAGTGGCTCTGCTGGGTTTATCCAACAGGAAAAACCTGAACAGATAACAGCACACCAGTCAGTTCTGTGTAGGACATACAGAGGTATCTTCAGGAATAAAATAAACAAACCAAAACAAATAAGGGGAATACAGCCCAATTGCTGAAAGTTTCCATATCTCAAATGTTCAAAATGCCAAGGTGGGAAAATAAAAATATATCCAAATTTTAAAAATGTTTCAATTAAAATGGCTTGTACACTTTATTGTGGAGGAATCAGAATCCTAAAAATGCACCCAAACACAAGAGAGGGACTCTGCTGTTTCTAAGACCATCACAACATTTTTAGTGTTTGCCAACTGGCTTATACACTACATAATCTACTAAGCTGTTGGAGCATTTCTAATGCTTCAACATTCTTAAAATCAGATGATGCTAATTATAATAAGAACTTAAATTATAAGTTAGTTGTAAAACAAAATGTTACCAAAAACTGGATACAGAAAGACACTTAGATTTCTAGGCTCAGGAAGAAATTCTAATTCGTTTAAACTGAAGTGGTCAGCAAGTAACATTAAAAGCATTCATGGAGTTTAAAATTATAAACTATTTATTCAAAATGCTTCTACAATATGTTTACTCACTGAAGAAATCAGAGCCCCTCAGAAAAATAAATAAGTAAATTATATTTTAAGAAATTGATGCACGAAGTTTGAAAAATAATGAATACTGGTGGTAATTGCCTCTGAAGTTCCAGCCAGATGATTTAATTTAGCTGGTTGGAGCATCCTTAATTGCAACTAATGCTTTCCAAAAAATAAACGGTGAATTAAAACAGACACTTGTTCTTTCAAATGAAGGCTTCTCCTCTCTTTAACATTCCAGTCAGTTTTACAAATGAATAAAATGCAGACAGGGCAGAGGACAAATCCAGCAGCCCCCAAATGAAACTCACTTCCAGCACACTTGCCATTTTGCTTGCAAGTGGCAGCAGCACCAGCATTCCTGTGCCCTGCTGAAGAGTCACAAAGCCTCTGCCTGAAGCTCCTTAGGAAGTGTAAATTTTACTCCACCCTGACCGTGCCCCCACCAGCAAGAGCCAAGGAGAGCCTTGTACAGAGCCTTGGGAGTGGCTCCTCAGTGCAGCCTCTCAAGCCCTCCTGGCTCTGCAGTGGTTAACTGAGAACAGGTACAAGGTAAAACACCTGTGGAAATCAGCCCTTGGCTGCCTGCAGGCCCTGCTCTGCACATGGAAATTCACCAAACTCCTGCTCTGCCTGCGTGCACTCACAGACAGGTAACTCATTCTCTTTGCTGCGTGTACAATATGAATCTATGGTAAAGGTTTTAAGGTAAAATAGGCTGCAAGCCTAATAAAGACTACATTAACAAAAAAAACCCTCTGTCAAAAAGCATGTTTTAAATATATAGATTCCAGGAAAAAAAGTTCTCTGAAGATGCAATGCTCCTTTTGGCATTATTTTGAAGTATTCCTCATGGCCTTGACTACACACAGAGCACACCAAATTATTTCAAATATTTTAGGTTACATGCATTACAGTGTTGTTCAAAGAAATTTTTTTTATAGATTTCTTTTATTTTTGGATTATTACAATGGCTGCAGAGAAAGAGATCTCTTCCCATTCCAGCTCCAGTTGATTCACAGACAGAACATTTTCATACAGCAGTAGTAGCATGTACAGACAAAAAGGAAAGAAAGAATGAACAACAATATCACATGCTTTTGGCTAGGACAACAGTCTATTTTACTGTGAAATTCAAATTTTGGGATGCAAAGATGAGGGCGGATATGGACTGAAAATAAAAGGTATAAATGACAAAGTTTAATAACGTTACATCTTGGCCAGGCACCACTGCTTGTTCTTATCAATTGCATAAGGTCCCAGAATACATATTTAAGACTTTTTCCAAGTTTTAAGTACCCTTGAAACCACCAAAGACAGTCTTTAGGTCTAGGATCTCACAGGCAGCTCCACCTTCATCAATCAGATCTTACTGTATTTGACCACTATTGAATAGCACAGAAAGTACTTCTCCAAGTCTGAGGAAAATAAATAAAACGTGCTGGGTCAACACCAAGAGAGACCAGGGCTCACAGGAACAAGCAAATGCTTCAGCACCAAATGATCCCATGTTTTGTGATAAATCCAAGAGGAAAATAATAAAAACAAAGCACAAACACACACCAAAAAAAGGATGTAACACTAAGAAATTCTAGAAAGCCTGAAACTTTTACCCTCTTGCTATTCTTCACTAAATGTTGTCACTGCCATGTTGACAGAGGATATATGGGATGGTAAATCACATTGGAAATGTACTATAAAAACAACTTGTTTATGCAGCTAAATGTAAATGGTGTATTTTGGAAGCATGTCATTCTACCTCAAACCAAAATACAATTAGTAAAATTCAAAGTTATATTGCAGCTCTTTATAAAGAAAAGTATCTCAGCATTCAGAGTATGGACAGCGTGCAGAAAGTGTATGGTGGGCACATTTCCTCTTCCTCACCTCTACAGCAGCAATTCTGATTTAGGAACAAAAATAAGAAAATTAAATTTTAAAAAACTGTGGGAAAGAAACACACAACTGCCACAGCTGTTCCACTATGCATCTATGGCAACGATCCCCTTTCCTAAAAATATCCATTGCCTCTTTTTTTTTTTTAATATTTTTCTTCCACAAGCAGCTATTTACATACAGCTTTCAAACTACTGGAAAATCTTAAAACAAACATATGCACAGCCTGCAAATTGAGAACATCCTCAGTGAAATGGAACAAGAATATGGTCTGGATGTAAAACCTGATTTTAAAGTAAATGACAAGGTCAGAGTCATTTACCAAAATGGTCTGTTTAATCATCCTCTCAAAGCACTTAAAACTTTGGTTAACTTACAGAGGATAAAAAACAATCCAAGCAGGGAAAAAAATATGTTGTGTATTCATTTAGAAGAGCCCGAGTGTGAACAGGATTGTTCAATACTCTCTAAATAGGGAATCTGACTTCAGTTCATTCAGCTGTACACAGAAAGCAAAGAATTAAAAACTCCATTCTTAAGAGTGGATGAGAGAAAACATGAAAGATATATTTAAGTCTTGATTTTGGTAGCATTTGAGAATATCTGTGTCCCATGTGGTACATCAAGATCTGCATTTCTGGTGAGTCAGGTGATGCCACCTCCTGGGAATCACCTCTGCCTCATAGAACATCAGTCTGTTATTTTGGGTGTAAATAATCCTGTATTTCATAGTAACAAGCTGATTCAAGGGGCTGTTAATCAGTGGTACAATGGCACAGAGTTTAGCAAGAATTATCTATTACAGATAATTAACTTTTTCCAGCACTTCCAGATTCTCCAAATTTCACAGTTTCCAGATGGTTCATCAAGAACACAGAGACCACAGATTGCTCAGGTTTGTAGACAGACTGAAAGAAAAGCAAGCAAATCTGGGCCTTAAGAGTAGCAAGGAGACTCTGATAAAGCAAACCTAGATCTTTCAAAAGTCACTGATATTACTGCTCTGTTTTAGAATTTCAAGCAAAAAGCCAGAAATTTCCAATCAACTAATACAAAGTTGACTAACTTGATTTTCCACACTGTTTCCATATGTCAATAGTTGGTTATCAAGCAAAAATTATAAATAGTATGTGCCCTCCTAAGGAATTATTTCTGTCAACTATAGATCTGCCTATGCAAGAGCAGAAGAACCTGTGAGGACATGGATGGCAGTGGGAAAATCCACTTTCCTGTAATTTGCTGGTGGTTTTAAATCACTTCATGTATTTCTCCCCACAGCCAGAAAATATAAACTGGCATGTACTTAAGGAAAAGATGTTCTGTCTGAAGAAAGAGTTTATTCTAACTTTCATTCTAAAAATCAGAGAAGTCTCCCATCAAACACAAAGAGGCCAATCCTTTGAAGGGCAGTGTGAACTCACTGGTGGCCAAGGGCTGTGTTTGCATTCCTGGCTGAGAACAGACACGCTGGGGACAGCAGTGGCCAGGGCAGCTGCCTATGGCTCATTCCTGCTCACACAGGAGCAAGCAGGCTGAGAGGAATGGGCTCTGTTGATGCCTTAGCCTGTGCTTTTACAATAAAAGCTAAACACGGTTAGAGGGGAACAAGGAGTTTACCTTGGTATTTATTAAGGACCCTTAGAGTGCATCCCATCCAGGTAATTCTTGCTATGCACCCCTGGAGAATGCAGCAGCAAAATGCCCCCCTGCAGTGGTCTGTGTGTACAATTAGAGAACTCTGCACATTAGCATATCTATCATAGACTCCCCAATGGGAGGATCAAGAGAAGCCCCCTGTTGAGGAATGTCCCCCCTCTGCATGGGTCTGTTTCATTTACAGAATGTGTTCTGGAGGGGACCTTGGTGTCTGGGGCATTTTGACCCTCAACTCCAATGTTTGGTCTTTGGCTTAACAGAACTCTAGGTCTAAGTTGGTTATCAGGTTTAGGGAGTTATGTGGGTTAAAAGCATTAGGGATATATAAAAGCTGTAGAAAAGTGTATATGAAGAGGGATATATGAAAAAATAAAAATCATAACGGCATCACTGTAAGGAAAATACTGACACAGCTCCACCACAGCAGCCTCAGATGTGCAGCTCTAATGCTGGAAATTAAGTGCCCAGGAAAATGATGCTCAGGGGAACCAGTGAAGGGAATTAGTGAGGCTTGGCATGAGGAGTTAGGCAGGCATGCTCTTGGAGAAGCCTGCTCCTGGCTAGCTCTGATACTGTGTCAGTGTTCAGGTGTCACTAATTACAGCCTTATCAGCCCCACTGTACTGTAATCACACCATGTTTCACCATGGTCACATCCTTTACTCGGCATATCAATGTCTGCCACCTGTAACATCAGCACAGCTCAGGCTTTTTCACTGCATGCAAAAATTGCCTAATTTTGTCATTAGTAAGTCAAAGCCTTCACCCACAATTTTCTTTACCTGTACAAAATGAACTGGTATTGTAAGAGTGGTTTTGACCAAGTAGTTGTCAGTAAGAGATTTAAGTTAATTGCCACTGACTGGATGTGAAAAGATGTCAGTCTTTTGATTTTATTTTGCAGGTGAATGACAAAGTAGCAACTCTGGCTGCTTGGTACGCTGACAAAGATTACACCTCAAATAGTACAAGATGTTGGCAAAATGATACTTTCATATGGAAATATTTATGTTAGCTACAGTAGTTATTTTGTTTATTTAAGTCACAGAACATACTTAATATTTATCTGTATTTTGATAGCTATTTATTATGCACACAAGCTAATTTTGTGGTATATTATGGTTAAATCCAAAAAACCAGGGAAAATTCAGTAAAATCAGAAGTTGAAAGGCTGCCATACTGTGAAAAACAAGGGAAGCATCCATGTAGCCCAGAACAAGATGCTGGATGTCTAAATAATGAGAAATCTGAGATATTGTCATAAGTTTTCCTGCTAACAGGAAAAAACTGACTTCCAGAACATTGCCCAAAAAATTATTAAATTACTATAAAAGGGGAAATCTAGCAAAACAGCAGATATGCTATTCAGGCTAACTATTTTTGGAAAAGGCATTTCAGTCTTTGGAGAAAGCTTGTTATAATTCATGTTCATGATGAAAAGAATCACCTTTCCTTAATCAAGTTGTACACCTAATCAAATGATTAATCACTTTGACCATTACATGAAAATTAGGCCATATTACATACATTTATATTTGGGAGATTATAAGATACATGAGTTTGAAATTTTTGAAAAAATAACCAAACACCAACAAAATCCCCATCATTTCATTATTTACTTGTGGCCAGACTGAAACAAACTTTACATGAAGACAAAAGAGGAAATTTCTCCAAGGTTCTCCACACCACTGAGTTCCTGAGAGACCCAAGCAGTGGATGGGATTTGTCTGTTAAGCCTTTATTCAGGTAATTTACAACTAGTCTGATTATCATTTCCTTTTTGGATACAAATATAGCTACAGCTCTGAACAAAAGGATACAGTGCCCATTCAAGACATCCTTGCCAGTTAGATATTGCCAGAACAGCACTGAAGGACTCATTTCCTGGGAAACCAATTTATGAAAAGCATAAAACCTTTCATATCCTAAACAAACACTAAAATGAAACAGTAACTTAATGACTTGTTAATTATTGTCCTGAATGTTTATTTTTGTTTTAAATCTTAGGAATCATAAACAAGGAACTGAAAATAATTAAATCTGAGAGCTATTTGTGCAAACACATCAGATTGTATTAGGCAACAGAAAAGCCACTAACAACACAACTAAATGTCTGCTAGTCTATATTTATATATATTTATATGTATGTACACATACTTTTGAAAAACAGATACAACACATGGAATTGTTTCAGCAGCAATAGCCTCCTTTAGGGTTTGATCTAGCACTCATTGAGATAAATAGTGAGTCTCCATTTACTTCAGTTGTGCACCATTAGGAATTTAAAAACTACTGTAACCCATTTATTTCACATTTCTAGATGCATTATTCAGCACAGGAATAAAAGGTGGTTTAAAAGTGAGGAGGGAGAAGAAATTAAACCCAAACTCATAGTCTGTTCAGTGGGAACACACTCTAATGGAGAACCTGGAGCACTATCTGTTGCCACAGCTGGAAGCTGCTGCATGCTACTGCAAAAGCAGCAAAGAAAAACAGCTCTGGTTCAGCATTTTGCATTTGAAATAGAGAAATGCAACCAGAACATGGGGCACAATAGATTTGTCTTTAAAACAGACTGAGGTACCCAGGGTGCACAAAGATAAACATCTCCAATTCCATGATGTCCAACCATTTACCAAAAGGCAACTTGCTTGTTTTTAGATTAAATTTTTTCCCCCTTCTCTAAGCTTTCACCATGTAACTACTTCCCTTCATGCATATTTTTCCCTTTTTGGGTCAGTTATGTAACACTGTGTACAGTCCTGTTTGCAATGTTTCGTTAAAATCCATGTGCAGTAAAGAACAATAAACCCAGGCAAGAGGTTCCCCTGCTGTGGCTGGGCATTCAGAGCAGCGTGCAGGGTTCAAAGGCAGTGCTTCCAAAAAAATCCTATTAATAGCAAGCAGCTGTCAAATATTCCAGAAAAACAGATCACAGCTCTTCCATCATATGTTAAGCTGAAAAATGATGCAGTAGGAAAGTAAATAAAGTTTATGTTTTGACTTCTGATTTATGCAATAATTGCAGTGATTGACAAGAGTCTGAGAAACAAGGAGGGAGTTATGGAAGTTTATAATGCACTGACATTTACAGGCAAGGATGACTGTCACCATTGTCAGGACTTTAATAAATATGTTAACTTTTCAACTCCTGCAATAATGAGATCTCTTCTACTTTCTGATATTTTGTTATCAAAACTCCATTATCTGTCCTTCCCAGCCCAACATACAATAAAAGCATTCACAGTGAGTCACCTTTTAAAATGTGATTAAAAAAAATAAACCCCTGACATTTCAGGCTTGACTCTAAGGTGGGCTGAGCACCAGAAATGCTTATGGAAATAGAGGAAAACCTCAAAAATTTCAGAGCTCCAATTCCACCCCACTCTTCTCATGGGCATAAATCCTGGGGCAGAGCAGCAGGAGCTGTGCACAGAATAAAGCAGAATTTTCTTCAACAGATCTAGGTTTGACTTTCTCCAAAGGTTGACCTATTTTCTGGTTTGGTCATCCCTCACTTACAATGAAAATTCAGAAATTAAATCAGAAGCTTACAGAATCCCTAAAGTAGTTACAGTTTTTCAAGAACAAAGCAGGCAGAGCAGCACTCCAGAGGGCATTTCCCAGTTATAAACTTCTTTACATTCAGCAAAGATTAGCTTAACTCTTCTACCTTCACAGGAAACTGAGCTCTTCAAAGTTTGGTAAATATAACAGAATAGTTGTTAAAGACTGAAAGATTATAAATGCAGGGGGGAAAAAAGATAAATACATCAGCCAATTTAGTGCAGAACTGTAAAGCAATACCCAAAGCAAGCTCCCACAACATCCTGGCCACAGAGAAAAGAATGAATTAACCTCCAGAGCAAAAACATTCCTATTATTTTAGGGATCATGCTACAAAAGAAGAAATATTTGACATTAGCCATGATTAAGGAGACCACAGCTCACAAATCAAATGTGAGAAATTGCATTCACACAAGCCATGATTGATTATCACAAAGTAGAACTACATGAGCACAGTAAGGAAACAGAAAATAAAGCACTTCCATGCATTCCCTGTTAATAAAAGACCCTTCTCCCCAAATATTTCACCCCATGTGTCAGAAACTACCAGGATCTGGGAGCCTGGGAGAAGGATCTCAGAATGACACAGCACTCACACCACTGGGCTGATTATCTGAATTATCACTTTGGTAGGGGAAAAAAGATAATTGGGAAGTCATTCCTACAAATACATCCAGGGAAATAACAGAGAAAGAGTTTTACCCCCTCCTTTTGGGAAGAGAGCCCAGTCTTAAAATGTGCATAAGCAAAGAGAAGGGGAAGGATGCAAAGCCTGGGATAAAGCCATATGGCATTTCCCCAGCCAAACATCATTATTCTACTATTAATACAATAAAGACTTAATATTCTAAACCATAACTTGACCAGAGGGCACAGATCAGATTTAAAGTTTGAAAATTCAGGTAGAGGCTCAGGCTGCTGCTTTGAGAATTACTGTTTTCATACTATAGGGTTTGGTGGTGTTGTTTTGTTGAGGGTTTTTTACATGAAAAATTAAACAGCAAATAAGTTCAAAATTATTTTTGATTCCTACTTTGGTTTAAAACAACAAAATGAAAGGTAGCAGCAACAGAGAGTTTGTGTTAAGGAAAGAAAAAGTGTTTTGACAAATAGTACCCACTATTTCAGGTGGGAAATGGGATTTGCATAAATTCTATTATGATTTTAATATATGAGGGTTGCTTAACAACCTCCACAGGTACATAAATTAAATTATATATTTGCTGCATGTGTCATTAAATGAAAGTCTGAAATTGCACTGAGAACTGAGTTACAGCTTTATCTGGTGAGATTTAGGAAAAACACAGAAAAATTCCTTTAGCAGAAGGGTACGAGGCAAGTCCATGAGAAGAAATTGTATTTCTACTTCTTTCTAGATGGTAATTCCTTCCCACAAGTGCAAATATAGTTTATTTTGCCAAAGGCCCTGTAGGTGCAGTGTTGTGCCAAGATGTTACTAGGGGCTTTGGGAGGCCAGAATTGCTTTTGTGGTTCAGATGAGCAGCCAGGTCAGAGTTGAATGTAAAACACTCACCCACTCTTAAACCTTGTATTTCCTGTCTACTTTTTACCATGCCTGAAACATCACTGTTTATAACTTCTCTTTCCTAGTAATTTAAATCTAAATAAATCATATTTAAATTATTAAAATACTGTTAAATTATGTTGAGGTCTTATCTATTTAAGATCAAGTCCTATTAAGCCAATAAGAATATTGATTAACTAGGAGCATATGGCATCATATGTTCATTATTCAAATGTGTCATAACAATATTCTGTCAGTATAATCATGCAGATTATCCATGTCCCTTTTCTTTGAAATTTTCATTTAAAATCAAACATTCTCTGTGATTAAGAGAATTGTTTATTTTTGTTCAGAAAACCAGTGCTGAAACAGTGCTAAACATCCTTAGCCCTACAAAAATGATAATTTATCTACTGCTGATTTGCTGGCTTCTTCCCCAGTTGTCCTAGGCCACATTGACTCATTTATGAAATGCAGCTCATAAAAAAATAGTTCCAGCTAAATCAGATTTTTTAGATTCTCTCTTTATGAAACACTTGTATAAAACCAATACATCTCCCCATTATATCTGCACAATTCTAAAGCACTAAGTTGCACTAACGTGCAACGTATTAGTGACAACTTCTAGATCTCACATAATTCTGAATTTGCTCCAAGAAACTTGCGGAATATTCCACCAGCAAAGAGTAGATCTTTCCTGAAAAAAGCATTTATGGAGATACCATTTCTGCAAAGCCTTCCACAGTTAAAAGGACAGACAAAAAAAATCAGCAAACTCCTCCAATAATCTCTTTCAAATATTACCCACTGCCAAAGTTCCTTTATGCTTGGCTACAAAATATTTGAACTCAAGATTGTTATTTTCATTTTGGCACAAAGGTCTTACACAACTTTTGCAATTTGGGGTATATTAAAACACACACATTTTCAGGCTTTCTCAATTTAACCTGGAATTTAAAAATATGTATTTTCTGTAAGTAAAATCTTGAGCCTTCTTCCTCCAGCTCCAAATATCTCTAAAGTATAATAAGTCCCACTGGTCTAATATCAGGTTACCAGCTCATTGGCTCCTGTTAACAAGACAATTTTCCCAAGCATTTTTCAAATCCACTCATTTAATAGCATTATCATTTTCTTCCAACTGTGTTAATGGACTCCAGAAAAATAGACCTTTGTAATGAATATGCCTACTCTCTCCTCAGCTTTTAAACTCCTGGAAGAATTAGGTCCATAGAGCTGAAAATGTAATTCATATGTCAAGTTCTGCTCCCACTGAAATCAAGAGTCCTGTTGGCCTCTGTGTCTGTCCAATGTGATCAAGAGTAAGAACCTCATTATGGCCCTCACTTGAGCATTATCCTACATTTTTCACATAATGAGCATAAAACCTTCCTTCTGCTCAATGCACAACCCTGTCTTTGCATCCCACCAGTACGAAAACCCCTGAGAGACCTCCCCAACTTACTTATTTACACCAATTCTCCTCAAAAGTCAAGAGAGAAATATATGCTCTTTCTTGTCTGCGTGCTGCTTCTAAATCAATCCCTCAGATACCCAAATAAATAAATTGCTATTTTATCAAAGGGCAGAAAGGAAAGGGTTACTGGCCACTCATGAGGCATCTTCGGGTAAAGTAATCCTCCTGAATGTTTCATGCAATTATAATTCATATACTACAGTGATTTGTATCAAACAGAGGATGAGGAGAGACACTATCTTTTGAGGAAATGTCTGAATATTCGATATAACTCTATACAGCAATGACAAAACATAATTAAATAGATACTGAACTAAACAGCCATGCTTGTGGTTTAATGAAATCAATGCAATTGATCCAGAGAGGATTTAACACCAGAGACCCAATCATGTTGTTTGTAGTCTGATTCTGAGACATTTCCTTGGAATTAAAGAGCATGGGCTGTGTCCACAGCTTGTTTTATTCAGTATTAGGATTGGAATGTGGATCTCCCATATAACGAAAGCAGTAGGGTCATCAGACTTAGAAATATCACAAGTGTTGTGGAATGTAAAAACCATTTCTCTCCAAATAATCTGTCTTGGATGCATCATATTAGAAGAGGCTGTGAGTACTCACAGCCTGAACACAGAGTTACTGTTGAAATCTCCCATTTACCAAATAAAAATAACTTACTAAATGCTGAACCTCCCTGGATGCCATCACCAATATCTAACAGTTGTCTAACAGCAGTTAGAAAAATTTCAGGGAGAAGCTTAGATTTTACCTACTCATCTTCCAGGTGGTTCCTATTTAAGAAAATAAATTCACTGAAGTTCTCTCTACATGACACAGCAGCAGGGCTTTCCAAGGTAATGTTACTGCTGATTACACACTGTAGGGATGGACACAGGAGCAGAACTCTCACCAGCACAGTGGAGAGGGACAAGGAGGCTACTTGGAAACAGCAAAGGAAACCTCAGGTGGGGAAAGGTGTCACTCTACAATTCTTAAGGACACAGCAATGATCCTTTCATGGCAATTTTTCTCTATTGTCGTGGGATTTTTTCCTACACTTCAGTAAATACACCATCTCATCAAGTCAGAAGAGACTGACACATAGCTGGGTAGGAATCATTAGCTGATAGCACCCAGAGGCTTGGCAGCATTTACACAGAGCACTCAGTAATACACATTACTGAGAGAGAGAGAGAGGCTGAAATTTAACATCAGTTCAGCCCTTAAAAATAAATAAAATCCTCCTATACAGTTTGACTTTTTCCTCACTGAATTCTCTCCAAGGCTATTTTTAGTGAGCCCAGCTGCAGGGGCTGGTGCTAAACATCAATATCATCTGTAAAGCCAAACACTCACTGGCACTGAGAGACAGGGCTGCCCTCCACAGAGCCCCATTTCTGCATGACAGGGGGCATGAAAGCAGTGTTTTGTTCCTTTAGAGGGTGGGAATAATGAACACTCTGTCTCCAGGACAGAGAGGGGCAGAATGTAAACAGAGGTNGGGATTCACCTCTCCAAGGAGGTGGTTGCAGCAGGAACAGGGAGAGGAGGTTTCAATACCCACACACACAGAGCCCCTTCCCAGTCTCCACCTGAGCTTCACCACTTGCCAGGCAACAGCCACACAGGAGTTTCCCCCTCATATTAAAGAAAATGAACAAAAAAATAGGTGTAGCTTTGTGTCTATATAACCAGACACACAGCTTCCAGTCACAGGCAAGCAGGGAGCTGGGTCAGGACAGGAAAGCAAAACCTGGACCCCCAGGAAAAACCCTGGGAACCTCTCCCCTCAAAGAAACACTTTTTTTTTCTTTTTTTCNCCTCCTAAATAGGTTTTTTTAGGGGGTGGCAAAGTACAGGTTTGGCTCGGCCAAACCTGCATTTTAGCCCAGTATGTCTGGAAAGAAGGGCAGGCACTGATACATTCAGTTTTTTTCTAATGGGCCTTGTTATGGAAAATTAAAACTCCAGCTCTGCAAGTCTCACCAGTCAGAGATTTTTCCGTTCTATTTTTAGCCTAATTCACTAATGAAATAAAGCTTAAGCAATTACTATAACTGTGTGTCTATCAGTCCTTGTAATAACAACTTGTTGTCTAGCCTTAATAAAGTCAGCACAGGGGTAACAGCCTTTAAGATATTAATTTCCTGCAAGTTTAATGGAATAATTGGTAACTGCATCTCAGATAAAACCTTCTCCCGTTACAAAATCTTCCAGGTAATTCAATAGAAGAGGGAGCACAGTTTTATGTACTTACCAGCCTATGTTTTCCTGTCTGAATATAGCTACTGTTAGTGAAGCTGTCAGCTTATCACCACTTCATAGATGCACTCTAAAGGCATTTAAATCCCAGCCTTTTAACAGTGGCCTTCCCAGGTAAATATCTACCAAGTATTAGCCTTGATAACCACTGGGAGGGTGTTTGTGTTCATGGGTTTAATTACAAATTTTTCATATTTTCTAAACCAGTCTAACAGAAAAAATCCAATATTTAAATTTTAACAAATGTTTTTTAAAGGGGTTCTCTTGGATAGCATTACAGCAAGTAATTACAGATGAAACTGCTTTTGACTTTTTACCTATGTGATGATTTTGAAATAATAAATGTTGAAGGAACACAACTTTCCCCCATGCCACAATGTTTCCAGGCTAAAGACTGGTCCTACATGGAGAAAAATCAAATCTTTGGAAAACATACAAACATTTTAGCTAGGGAAAGGTCAGGAATATGCTGCCCTCCACCTGTGTCCTCTGGTGTTTGTTACAAGACCTATTATTATTTCGAATATTTATCACAGTTACAAGCTGCAAATCCAACTTCAGGCAGCTGACACAAGTCAGCACAATGAGGTCTGCTCACTAAAATTTCATGAAATAATTCTATCAAGAACTAGAATATATTATTATTCAAAAGAGTACCTGAGAGTAGAGAGTAGTTGTCAAATGCTCCTAAACAAGGAAGCAAGAATCTGCTCAGCCTGATACACCACAACCAGCAAAAAAACCCTCATGTGTTTCACATCACTGCCTTTTTGCACATCAGGTCTCCATACTCACCTTTAAATGACACCTAAAATTCCTGTGACCATCCAGGTCTGCTGGACCCAGTCCAGGCACAACCTCTCCCAGCATCTACCCTTCAATCTGCCCTCTTTCAGCCTCTCTGTGCACAGTGGAGCTGACAATCAGATTTTGGGCAGGAGCATTTGGCAGGTTTGATCTGCTCTGGAACACCAAATAAATGAACTCCATTTTCACAAGATCAGAGGTTTATATGTTGAAGGGAGACGTGGGCAGGCACCTTGCTAGCATGAAGAAGCAATAAAACATGAATTATTATTGCAACACATTTTGCTTTAGAACAGTAAATGATAGTTTGGGGCTTAGCAAGTTGCAACTCATGAATAGTAAACTGTGATTGATTTGTTTTCCCCACACAATATCAAATCATCATCCTGGTATGAGCTCAGCAAAGGCTGCTTTTAATGGGGTGAAGAACCACAGAGATTTCTCACCAAGTTAATGTGGAATAGGAAATCTGGTACTTTGAAAATATGCTACTAATTACACAATTAACAGAATCAT
The DNA here is from genome assembly GCA_013400775.1 of Chaetops frenatus. Classification (NCBI taxonomy): domain Eukaryota; kingdom Metazoa; phylum Chordata; class Aves; order Passeriformes; family Picathartidae; genus Chaetops; species Chaetops frenatus. The sequence goes on from VZTR01011727.1 coordinate 601,512, forward strand.
CCTTCTTAAATCACAGCTTTTACTATGTCTACTAGTTTTGGCCTTAAACCTCACTTTCACTCAGATCCTTACAAAGGGCATTGATTCCCCCTTTTTTTATCACCATCCACATCTGCAGTTGTAAACTTTATTTGCCATATGAGAAGCAAAGCAGCAGAGGATGACATCTCATCATAAAGCAGGTGACATTCCCATACACTGCACAAGAGAGCCCAGACACCCAAGTCAGGGTGAAGGATACCTAAACATTGGGTAGTGCTGTGGAATATCCACAGGAATATCTCTCTGATCTAATCCAGGTGATTTGCTTCAGAAAACACAGGTGATCTGCAGCCCAGCAAAAGTCATATCCAGATATTTCAAATCCCCTGTCAGGGAATCTCAGGCAGTGGGCTCTCTTTCCTTTCCTTTAATACTGTGACAGTTATGAAAAGAAATAAATATACATATATATGGTTATAGTTATGACAAAAAGGAATGAAATCACACAAAAATCCCTCACTGGAAATAGTGATTTCTGTACAAATCTCTTTATATAGAAACTTCATTCTTGAAGAGGCCTGAATTGTCAGAAAACTCCAGTCTATGCAAAGTGGCAGCTATCACCCAATCTGCAGGTGAAGTAGTGATTATAAGCTCTTTCTTTCTCATTGACATGTAGTGAATACTTTGATATTTCTGAGTTACACCTCTCCTTCAGAAGTCCTGCATAGGAGTTTTGAATGCTCAGTGAAGAAGAATCATCTTTAAATAGTACCTTCTTCTCCATGCAGCCCTCCCACCCCTTCTTCCAGTCCCAAAGAGCTTTGGATTTTTAACAAGTTCACTCACAATCATCACCTTCCAAGTCAAGAGGTGTTTTGGTAATGTGTTAGTTCAGATAATTCTGCCTTTAAGCAGGTGACCTACCATCATAATGTGGACTAAATGATGATGTACTTGATTTCTACACAAAGACCTAAAAGTTTCTTTTCCATGAGTGCAGGGGTAGAAAACACTGAGTACTTTGGCAAAATAGAGCTCTGCATACAAAGGGATTTAATGCAGAGAACAGTCTTGTACTTGGTGGCTCCAGTTCAGCCTCTCCCAGGAAAAGTTTTATTACCCCTTGGTCTGTGCAAAAGTTTGATTGAAACTGCAGAAGTTATAAAAACATAGACGAAGAAACACAAACCAAAGTATTCACAGTTTTCCCAGCAATGAGGTTTGTCATTCCAATGCAAGTTTACCACAGTCTGCAGTGGGAAACAGGTATTGGTTTCAGGGCTGGCAGTGCCAGCAGAGGAATGCTAAAATCCCCAGTTCTCATCCTCTTTTACAAAGACTTTCTGCAGCCTCAGGAAACAAGGATAAGTCACACAAAGATTTGCTCAGCATCTGTTGAAAGCTCTAAGTAGTCAGTGCTTTAAAAAAAAAAAAAATCAGCTTTTGTCTACAAAGAAAGATCTATTTAAGTGTCATTAATCTGGTGATTGTTCTAACCTCCTTTGCCAGGATTTGAGAATAACAAACAGAGGAATGTCATAAGAAAAGGGAAATACATCTCTATATAAACCCTCTCCCCCATTTTCAATGTGAAATGATGTTAGAAAATACTCAGTTATCACACACTGCCCCAGGATAGAAACAGAATTTTAGTGGATTCATGCAAGAAATTTGTGGAAATCTATCCTCTGTAAACAGCTCTTCTTCCCATTCTATCAAAGGCTATTTCAACATCAAGCAGCACCAACCACCTTCCCTGGTGCATCCAATTCTCTATCTGCAAGCACTGCTCCCAGATGGTGGATATTATCAGTCAAGAATCTGTTTTAATAACAACTTGTTTGATCTGTACAGCTTCTTGCAAGCAGCAGATCCCTTAGGCTCAAAGTACTTTTCACCAATATTTCTCAATTATCATAAAAGGGGGCTGCATAACCCCTGTCTTGAAAAGGTTATTCACAAGTTTAATTTTTAAAAAGTAGAAAACAAAACCAGATGCAGATTAGGGCCAGAATAATTGAATGCCTTCCAAATCTTTTTAGTTAAGGGTGGACAAGTTAATACAATATCCATAAATACATGGACACCGCCTGAGCCACCCAAATTTTTGCCCTTTACTTTTCCAACTGTAGACTTGTTTCAACTACAGTCAGATAACTCTGGCCCAGTTTACAGTGTCTTGTTCAGATTCAGAACTTTAAATTCAGCTAAATCTTTCACACATTCACAAAAAAATATATATATACATACATAAATATACACACATACACAGAGCACAAGTTTTACACTTGCCACACGAGGTGTGCTACGAACTTCTCCTGTGCACTGGAAAATTTAAGCACCACAAACTCTCCTGAACTGGTGAACCTGCTCAGGAAGATACATATAATAAACAGAAGTGAACAGAACTTTTTAGTTAAGCCCTCTTGAACTTATGGGAGAAAATTTGCCTTCCTTACTTTGTAATGTTTTTAAAATGCATACTATATTAATGTTTTCTTTCAATGTCACGAGAATACACTGTTCCATATGGAAAAACAAAAAGAGGGACTCTGAAATGTATTAAGACCCAAATATAGATGAAACAAACAGTCAGCCCTCTTCAAACACTTTTTCACAAGATGGGAACCACAACTTTTTGAATGTGATCAGGATTTATTAAACAACTTTTGCACCAGCAAGAAAGAGAATATCCCCAGTGTTATTTCATGTTCTCTGATTTAGTCAATGCATGGGGCCTTTTAAACACTTTATTTTTCTTTTTAATATAACATTTTTCAGTAGATTCAGGTTCAATCTCTTCCTGGAACATGTCTGAGCACATTTGGAAGAATTTAGTGTAGAGAAGTAATAGAAGACTTTGTTAGAGTCTTGCTCTTGGACTTACAGATAGATGGAAACATTACTTTATCAACACCACTGGCAAATCATGAATTCTGAAAGTCTGTATTTCTATTCAACATATCTCCTGAACCTGTTTTTCCCAGAAATGGGATAGCTTTTCATGCTCCATCAATTCATGGCACATTTGCAGCTATCACAAAAAGGAGGGCTCTACTCACCACAGTCTATTACAGGTACAGAAAATAGCCTGTGTATTTTTTTAACAGCTCTAAAAAACTCTAAAGAAACTGAAAATTTAAAAACGGGTTGGTACATGTTTGTCCTCCAGATTTATGATCCTGTATCAATGCAAGTCTTATTCTGGTGGTGTGGCAGGACATNCTCTGGTGCCAAAAGACCTCAGGCCTCAGCTAAGAATCAACATCTTAGTATGGACAGCAGATATGGGAAGAGATAAAATAAACATTCTAGACTAAGAGACACTGTTTTCAAACTATAAAAGACACAGGAGTTATCACAGGGGCAGAAGCAAACACCCTGAAAATGTTTGAATCTTCTCCCCGAAGTCTGCATGAAGGTTCTGTGGTTATTCCCCTGGGGATTGAGGGAAAGGATCTCCATGTGTGCCCCACCAACAGCTGGATGACAAAATACATTGAATCCTAAATTCTATTATTTCTTCCCTAGCTGTAACATTAACAGGTACCTTTAACCTTGTGCTGTATATATCTGCTAGTAGTATCTTTTTTTTGTCCTTATTCCTGTGTACTAATACTTTGTTTCAAACTAACTTATGTCTGTTAATTTTCTGTCAATTAAGTAAATAATTCATTCTATAATAAACTGAATCAGTCATTATTAAAGAACTTACAAACAAGAATGGGTTTTGGGGTGCTGCCTGCTGCCAAAAACCTGGGCAAAAGGCAAGGGCTCGTCTAAGCCTCACATCCATTTGTAACAGGTGGGTTCAGTGTAAGTGAATGGAGCTTCATAGACCAACCTGTACTGCAGAGTAGTGTTTTATTTGTATATAAACATCCATTTTAGATATACATTTATATACAAATATTTTTTAAAAGAGTCCCCAATTTCACATCAGCATGCTTTGAATTTTAATCAATCCCTTCAGGGCAGTTGGAGGTTATGAATAGAGAAGACAAGTTCTGTGTGCTCATTTTCAGAGTTATACTCTTATTTAAGCATCCTTTATTTCCTGCCCTTCAATTTGAGTATAAAAACCCTTCCTGGTTTCACGTCAGAGCAAACTCTTGATCAGAAACCAACAACCAGCAAAACATCACAGAAACATTTAACCTCCTATGAATCATCTATATTAAAGTGGATCATATGTCAATACACAGTAATATCTAGAGAAAAACAGACAGTACGATAAGAATTGAAAGAGTTTAAAGTTAAAAAGAGAAAAAAAAATCACATCAGAAGCATTGTTCACAGAAAATCAGATGTGCCTTGGCTGCTGATACCAGCATAAAAGGACTGGGGTGTGTGGAGGGCAGCAAGAAAGAAATTCTTGGTATCTCCTTAATACCAGGAATTGTCTGCTAAAAGCTTGCAAGAACGATTACTTTTTTTTCTTTTAAAGAGAGCCAAGGTTGTAAGTTTGAGTCAGGAAACCTGAAAAGCACTGCCCCTAAGGTACACAACCCCACAGAGCAGTACAGGGAGGTTGAAGGGGCTGATCACATAGAAGGAAAGTCTATTCAAGACATTATATATCTCCTCCATGGAGACAAACATAAGGTTTTTTCTTTCTGGGACCTGGGTGTACACTCAGATCCCTGTTGTGATGGCTTAGGACAGCACAAGGTGTGTTTCACCATCCACATTTCTGGTAACACAGGGGATTGCACAGAGCTCAGCTGTGCCTGTGCACTTCCCTCCTGTCACAGTAAAAATCAAGGACTGCAAGCATAGTGTGGATGGGTTTTGCATCAGTGCCTATAAATTTGAAGCAGAACAATGAAGGATTGGGTTTTGGGATACAGAGAGCTGCATCATCAGTTACCTCCCCTGGCTCAAAGGGCCATCGATTCCTTGCCTTTGCCAAAACACACAGTTTGTGGAACAAAGAGGGAATTTGTGCAGTTCCCCATCACACAGTCCTGCTCACCCGGCCCCCAGGAGGGCAAGAGGAAAGCAAAAACCCACTTAACTGAGGGCTTCCCAGCAGCCATGGCATTAGGCAATCCTAATTTCAAATGGGGATGTTATTCATCTTCCCAGGAGTTTACCAATCTATATGAACCCTTGAAATAATTTTGTGTTTCTATTCCAGACTTCTAATAAAAGTCCTTTCAGTGAAATACAGCCAAGTCATTTCCCAATAATATAAAAGCTTGTGAAATGCTCAATTTTTATCATGTGATGATACCTTTTATAAAAGCTTAGCAAAACAGCAGTAACCATTAAAACAGCCCCTTAAGAGAGGCTCAAATCTATGCCTGGTAAAAGAGTTTATAATTATTGCTGCATTCATCAAAACAAATCTATTAAGCAAACAAAATACAAACACAGAAGGTTCAGGTCTTATGAAGCTTTCCTTTATGGTTAGCCCAGCAGAACTGAACACATTAAAACCCTTCCAAACTGTGAAGGAGAAATTCCTCTCATGAGTGAAGCCATGCAGACAATACCCAGCTGGATATTTTTTATTTTTCATATTGTTATTTGTTGCACTCAGGGGACATTAGCAGCAGAGCAATGGTGGAAAAAAGAGACCAGCACTGCTAATATTCCCTAACTGCTTTAAAATAATGGTTACAACTCACATGCATATATATCTATACACACACATATGTTATATATAATAAATATATTAAATACATATCTAAATAAAAATAACATGGCTTTGGGCAATCCTTATTGGTTAAAGAGGTGGAAGAAGAAAAGTTCATCAGAAGCCTTTGCTGCAGAAAAATTTACTCTTACAAAAATTATCTCTCCACCTTTATCCACAAGTCACTCAGAAGAAAAAACAGGCCCACAAGGAGAAAGACTGAGAAAAAAGAGTTTCACTGCCATCCCCAACATTGTGTTTATTCAAGGAAAATTACTCCCTGCTCCCAATTAAATGCTTTCCACATTCAGATTTCACATACCAGTCTCCCTTTATATTTTTTTGAGCAAATGGTCACAATAAGTAGCTGCTTTAATTCCATGGATAAATTACCCATTTTATTGCAGAGAACAAAATAACTTTCCCAGCCACTTTTATCTACAGGACCGAGCAGCAGCTGCAACAAGTAGAAGGGAGCTGTGGATCTCAGCTTGCAGGTTACTGGAGTTATTTTTGCAACCCAAATGTGGTCTCTGGATTAGAGGACAGAAATGGGATCAAGAGCTGGAGAGTCATGTTCATGGCTCAGGAGTTTTGCTGTGCCCCACTGGACAAATCTCTGAAGCACTTTGGGCCTCCCTTGCTTGTAAAATCAGGTTTCTAACACTTCATAACCTCCCAGAACTTCAGAACCACATGTGGGTAAAGCCTGATTAAGGCACCTAAAGATCCTCATAGCAAGGCAGCCCAAGGAAACACAAACTATAAAATTACTTGCCTAACAGCAGCAGAGTCCTCAGCATTTCCTGGGTCACTGATGTTTGTTAGGACGGAATCCCTCAGGTTTTGGAGCTCTAAAACCACCTGGAAACTCTGAGAGGTTTCCTGGTGCTGACTTGCCTGATGTCTGCAGTGAGGCAGGAAATTCTTGGTGCAGAGGAGCAGAAGTTTGTCACAGGTCACCCTCACAGGGTTTGTGTCCAATACCCCCTCTGAAGACACACCAGAGGTGCCCTGTGCAGCCTGGCTGTGCAGCCTGTTGCTGCTGCATGCTTGGCTGTGTTTCGTGGTTTAGTGGGTGCTTTTTCAAACACACAACATTTGCTGGTTTGGAGTTTTCTCCAAAACTCAAAAGCATTCAGAGCCCACAAATTTTGACATATACCTCCATGTAACAGCCAAGAGGACTATGAGCTGGTGTCGTTCAGAAGCATTTTCCAGCCTTCCCCATCCCTCCTCTCCCAGTCCTCAGAGTGGTACCAACCAGGTGCCTGAAGGAACAGGCTGAAAGCCCTCCTGGAGCAGGTCCATTCTCTACCTCAAAGCTCCTGAGCTATTTCCCCTTCTTTTCCCTGCTGCTGAGAGGTCAGAGCAGAAGACAGAACTGATTGTGTGTGGGAAAGTCCTTAGGAAATTTAAACCAGTAAGGAAAGCATAACTACTCTCTAACTTTTGAGATATAAAAAGGCAAACAATCCATGAGTTTCTTCCAAGCACATATCTACCACTAAAGGAAAAACTCAGTTTGAATGCTCAAACTGGTGGTATTTCAAACCACTGCTCTACCTTCTCCTCACCCCTGAGAGAAGCCACACAATGCCATCAAGAGAGAAGGGGCTATTTCCCACAAAATTATCAAAACTATCAAAAAAACCCAGTTCTGCTCAGCTGGCAGCACTGAAAGAAACACTGCCTATGTTTTTCTGACAGTTTTTAAGAAGGAATTCACAGTCTAGGGTCCTAAAATAACTTTAATCCCATGCACTTTAAAAAATATCCCAATGCTATGACAACACAGGAGAGTTGGCAAGAGATAAGGAAATTTTCTTTAATACATTTTCACAAGAGAATACATTGCTACACCAAATTCAATACAGCCAGCTCTCCATTTATAAACCATGAGCAAAGCTATGAAGATTAGATTACTTTCCCCCTCTTTTATTTAAAGCTGAGATTCCCATGGTTCCAGGAGCTCAGATTTCAGTAAAAACAGCAAGCACTGCTAGACTGCCATCCCTGCAATCAGTTTAAGTGCCAAGAAACACGCAGCAATGCAGTCTCAGGCTCCTCTTCCTCTGCTCAGTGAAGCTCATTTCTGTGCCTGCCTGCTGCCGTTTTTAAAAAGTTGAATTATTGCCCCAAGCCCTGAGGTGGCCTACTTGCTATCAGTGCAAAAATAGCCCTGGTGTTTCCTGGGTACCCACAAATACAACCTCACACTCATTCCCTCACCGAGAGAGAGTGTCAGCCCCATCTTGCAGGAGACCAGGTAAAGCACCACCAGTTTAAATGACCTGGTCAAGGTCACAAGGCCAATTACCAAGCCAGAGTCTGAGTCCTTTTCATCTATAACCCAGCCCAGTGCTCCTGCCTGCTGATATCTCTGCTCTGATATCACTGAAGTTCCAGGCTTTCTCTAACTACAAACATTTTGAAATGCAGATAAACAGTTATAAAAAGATCCAAACTAAGAAAAGACACAACCTTAAAATCTATTGCTTTTGACCAGAAGCATCCATATAAATTTTTCTGCAGTGGGGATCCCACCTAGTATTGTCACTGGTTGCCACTTGCAATCCCTTTGACTGGCAGAGCCCATCAGTTCAGCAGTTGATGTGGAGGTGTTGGAGATGATTTGATAGTTGCTGCTTCAACCTTGTCTCTTTAAATAAAACAATACTTCTCTTGATACCACTGAAATAGTTCCTCCAGGTAGTACAGGAATAGGTAATGTTATGTAAATACATTCTTCAGTCTTGGCATGAGATGATTTAACTGTACTTGTTAAAAGGAAGAAGAAGAAGAAAAAGAAATTTTAAAAAAATACAATAAAGCTGATCCCTCAGCCAGGAAAAAAAAAAAAAAAAAAGCCCATGGGTTTATTTTATGACTGTAGGCTAAAGTCATATTATTTCCATTGAAATTGTAGTATATGCTGGTACTAGAAGGAATTACTGCAAAAGGCTCAAATCCTAAATCAAGCCCTGCTTCAAATAAGGTCATTGGCAAAATGAGGAAATCCTCTGAAGCTGTGTGACCCTGATGGATGCACACACAATGGAGAAGGTTTAGCCCTGCACCAGCACAGCAGAGGTGACCAGGACTGAACTGCCCTACAAGAATGTAATTGTCAAATATCATTACTCAGATTTTGAAACAGAATCTGCTGAAACGCCACCATTTTTCACATTTCATAAGAGCTGCACTGAAGGCTTCATTTGCTCTAAGTGAATTCTGTTCATGCCATCAAGCCTCACTTTCTAGCCCTCTCCCATATCTTTCTGTGCACACAGTGCCATTAATCTCCAAAGCATCACCTACAGTCCACATGTGCTCTTTAACATCACTACAATACTGCAGAGCACTTAATTTCATCAGCCCAGCATAACTGGAATTTGAACTCCTGGAGGAAAAGGTTGTGATTTAGTAATATTAAGTTTTTTGTCAACATTGTTGAAATATTACATTGAAGAGTTAGGATTTTTCTCCCAGAAACCTACAGGAATGCTCTGAATTTACAGTACAGCACAACCTAAGCAGAAAAAATCCCCAACACCCATTTACTTGTTTCATTGTCACAGGGCAAGCTTGACTGGTAAAAAAGCTGGTTTAGTGGTTTTAAGGGGATCAATTTCTCACATGGAAGAAGCAATGTCTTCTGAAAAAAAGGTTCACTTTTCTTCATCTTCCCTCTACATACAAATAAAAACCACTTTGCAAGAGTCTGGCCCACACCACAGGACAAGGGGAGCCCACCCACTGCTAGAGGTCATCACACAGAGTATAATATTTGGAAAGCAAATCAGATCTTCCAGGCATTTAATCCTATTGTATTTCAGTGGAGATTTGTACTTTATTTAGCTTCTGGCTAAAGCTCTACTCTTGGCACTAAATAATACTTGAAAGCATATTTGTACTTCTGGAACGGAGGCACAGCTGTATCCCATTGGCTCCAGTGAGCACAGTGCACATGGAATTGGAAGCTGTGCTCAGCAGAGCCCCACATGAGTCCAGGTTACAGGATGGACAAGAAGAGAAGAAAGTTGAGCTGACACAGAAAAACTGGTGCAGCATCCAATTTGGGCCAATTTTTCTATTTAAAAAGGCCTTTTAAGGGTCCTCAGGATAACTCTCATTGCTATTGCAAATATCCTTGTGGTGAAGTAATGAGTTCCAACAGACATCTCAGACAAAATTTAATATTTATATTTTATAGTAACAAGCTGCACAATAGGTAAAGTTCTTAATTGCACCTGAACAGCAGTTCTGGCAGAATACAGAGAAAACACTTAAAATGTTTTGGGGGTAAAAAATGTGACTGCTGATCTAAAATCCCTTTTATAGCTACATTTATTNTTACTGAAAACACCCAATATGGTGTATTTGCTTCCCAAAGCTGCAGATTATTTTCGAATCATCAATGTCATCAAATGTGAAAAAAAATCCTGATGTTTTGCTGTTTACAACAGGTCCCTTCTGTGTGTGTCTGGTGGAACCTGTATTAATAGGAGGTGGGGTGGATTTCAAGTCCACGGATCAGAAAGAAACAGGAATAAATGATGCAGCATGCCAAGGGACAGGCTTCCTTTCAAGCCAGTGACAGCTGAAGCAGCCTGGCTTTGGTATCTTAAAGGGTCAGAGATAAAGTGGGCCCTCAGCAGCTGGAGAGGAGTCCCAGTGCAGAGGATGTTTTTAACCTCTGCTCCAAGCTTCCAGGAGAGTGAGGCAGGAGGTGATAAAAATGAGTTTGTAACGAGGCACCCTGCCTTGATGGCCCAAGATAGACTTGGCACTGCCAGGACAGCCATATCAGCCTGAAATTGTGCCAGCTTTATTAGGGAGCACAAACCACATTCCATTAAATGTCAAAAAGGAAACAGAACAGAGATGGGCTCTGGGCAGCAGCAACAACAGATAAAGAGTGTTCTTCATTCAGCTCTGAATCCAAGATTTTCGCTTCCCTGCCTTGGTGACAATTCAGTTCCCACAAAATCACGAGGATTTAATGCAATATCTTGTTCCTGTAATTCATTTCAATCAAAGAAATAAAACAAAAGACTAGTTTTCTTTAAAACTCATCCTTTCATGCCTGCTGTACTGCAATCAAGAGAAAGCTATTTCTTTCAAGGCCTTCATGTCTCCTATGCCTTGATGCCTGTTCCCCAGGACTAAACTTGAGACCTCTGTAAAACAAAGTGGAGATTCTGGCACTGCTTCTACTCATATTTAGCTTTACACAGTTCAGAGGGGTTTTTTATTGGGAGAAAAAAAAAATCAATATTAAGAGCTGATACTGGGGCTGCTGATGCTTATTATATATTACTAATTTATTGCTAGATTCAACTTTTCCACTGGGCCCAGAAGTGCTTCTTTGCCATCCCACCCCCTCACCTGACCCCTTGGGTTCTGATTTCTCCCTCTAATTCTCTTCATTAGAGCCCTGCCTCGCCACAAGGCCACCTCTGCCTCCCTACTCCACTACGTGATCTTCCTGGTCACTCTCCACTCACACCAAACCAGAACATCCAAGTGGTAGGTCAAGGAAAGAAAGCAGCACTGTAAGTTCCTGGCTGCAGAGAGGAAGAAAAGACCCCCATGGGGAACAAAAAACCAGCAACACCATCAATTGATTATTTTTTCCAGCGATTCATTAAAACATGCATATATTTGGCCTACTAATATCACACAGGCTCCACATACAAGAAGAAAATGTCATTCCTTCTGGTTTCAGTCTAGCATGAGCTTAAACTTGTGCAAACTGCATCTCCCCAGAAATAACAATGCCATGACAACAGTTAAAACAGAGGATCTAGAAAGCCTCATGTGGTGTTAGACCACAGCACAAGCTCAAGCCAGTAGAAATACCAGAGAAAGAAGTTGGACTGCCTTCTGATGCTGTTTATTTGTATAATTAATTGTTGTCCCAACCTCAAAAGGTGATGAGGATGTTTGCAATCATGGTCCTTGAGAGCAGAGACAGCTCACTCCCTGCTTTGATTCTGGAGGAAAGTGCAGTTGCCTAAAATTCACCTCATCCAGGTAACTGCACCATCTTGGTCATGTCCTCACTATCCCACTGTGTCAGCCCTCCTCCAACAACAAATTACACACCCTGCTGGCTGCTTTGGGTTTTAGTGGTAGCATCGGTAACTCGGGCTCTTCACCAAGCTTAAAAAGTCACCCAACGACTCCCCCTTGCCAGTGTATTAGACAGTTGAGCTACCAAACACTCAGAGTTGTATCAGGTCCCCAGAGATTCCTGTACCTGGAAGCCAATCTGGACCCAAATTACTTCCTCACACCATTATCTCCTCTTATCCTTCCCCCCATGACAGGGGAAAGCACAGCCTGCTGTTCCTGTATTCCTTTGTGCTTTCCCAAACTCCTTTTGCAACCATTTCTTCTAGCAGGTGGCCCGAGGCAACCACTGAGTATCAGATACACCACTCACCCCTGGAGAGGGCACTTAGGAAAGGCTGAATCCCATATCTTGTGGGGTAACAGCCCTGTGGGCCTGATCAGAGCCTTCCAAACAGATGGGCACAAGCACAGGCACTGAGGGACGTTGCACAGATGTGAAGTCTGGTGTCTGCAGGCAGGACTTCCAGCAAAGCTCTCCCAAAAGGATGCCCACCCCAGATCAGCATGCTCTGCTCCAGAGGATATCATCCTCTGCAACCCATCCTCAACTTCCCCTCACTGCTGCTGCCACACCAAGAGAACCTCTGCAGATGAAGAGAAGCAGAGTCAGGTGTTTTAATGCAGTGATCACACAGTGTGGGCTCTCTGCTCGAATCCCTGCAGAAGAGGCTCGCGTTAACTGTTGTTTCTGAAATAGTTCCATCAAAATCTGCACACAGTACCACAGCCAACTCTGGTAACACTTCCATATCCATTCACACAGCAAGAAAATGGGGAGAAAGGAGAGGAGCTGTTTTACAGGATGTGAAAATGGAGCCTGTAGCAGTGACGTACTGCAGAACTTGTTATTTTCTCTGTAGAAATATTTCACGTCATGCCTCTGACCCGTGAAAATAGTTTAACAGGAAACATTCCAAACTGATTTTTACAGTTATTTTTTTGCCCTCAGGACTGAAATATAAAAGTAACCGGACAATTTCTACGGCTTCTGGTAAAAGAGATGAAATAAAAAGGCTGCTATTAAACAGTTTTATAGTAACTACAGTATGCTGGAATCATCATACATATATTATTATAATACTGCTGCCTTCCACTGGCAACAGCCCTAAAGTGATAAAGATAAACCAGAAAAAGTTATCCCAGCAATTGCCTGGAGCAGTGAACAGTGTATTTACATACTGCACTGGGCATTGCTGGGCTTTAGGGAAGAAATACCATTTAAACCAGCACATGTACATTTTATATATACATAGCACAGCACCTTTCTCTACCTGCTGCACCATTTATATTTTATAGGGATCTTTGCAGTCCAAGGAGCACAGTGTTAATTTAAAAGCTGCATCCTGCAGAGAGGGTGGATGTTTGCTCTGTGATTGCCATCTTGTGGGCACAGAAACCTGTCCTGCTCCATGTTTACTGCTCCCAAACAAATCCATCTTGGAAGAGGCAACCTTTAGGCTATTCCTTGAGCTGTAAGGGATAATTTAGAGCTCTGGCTGACAAAAAGACAGACTGTGGTGTCCTTGTAAACAGCTCAATCAAACCCCCTTCCCTGTGCATCTAAATATTGGTGGGAAAGGATGAAGGTGAGCAGATCCCAGGTGCTCCATGGCTTCAGCACAGCAGGAGCAGCAGCTGACTCTGCTTTCCCAAGAGCATGGAAACTGTCTCTGGTTGTTGTCATTAATGATATCATTAAATCATCATTTGATGACTAATGAAATACAGCTAAGGTCACACAGCTAGTCACTACAATAAAAGAATTCAACAGTTCTGGAAATAACACATTTTATCCTTATTTCAACCCACCTAGGAAAGTGCACATATGTTGGTTTAAGTGGAATTTATCATCTCTGCATTGAACAAACACCAAATACTATTTTTCATAGTATCTAAAAAAAATACATATCTTCAAATGTATACATCACAGAATGTATTGTCTAGAATTCACACACTGCTACATAGCATAAACACAAAAAACCAAATTATTAAAATTACCACCCACAGAGTGTCTTGCCATGAGTTTAGGGTATTTCATATAGCGAGACATCACAAATCTGAGGGCAAATGAGACTTTGCTGCTATGGTTATAAAATTTATCATGCAAAACATCGTTTTACCCATGCCACCAACTGAGTATTTTGATCCTTGCTCTCAGACTCATTGTGTAGTTTAGCACATCTCCAGCATGAAATATGAATACATTGTAATTCCAACAACCACAAAACCCAGAGGCAGGAGCTTGGAAGGATTCCCAGCAAGGACTGTGAGGGAGAGAAATTGCCCAAACTCTTTAATGCTCATTAAAGGGACAAATGTAATTCAGTCTTAAATTTCCTGAACAGGTTTTAACAGAAAAGGAGCCTTAAGGCATCCTAAATAAGAGTTGAAATGTTAAACAAACAAATAAAAAACCCCACACAAACCCAACAGCAACTCCTCCCTAAAAAATTGCCCTTTAAATTGGGCACCATGCTAGATCCCAAAGTTTGCTGACCCCTTTATTGTGTTCTGGTCTGTTCTGATATCATCCACCTTACCCACCCCACAAGAGATTTTTATTTTAAGAACTCCTATTTTAACAGGTGCTGGTAGAAAGAATAGTGTTTTAAAATCATGCTTAGGTGTCATTATATGAACAGGGCCAAATGCATATAACTGAAAGCTGTCACCTTTCTTCTTTGGCTCTCCTGAGGTCTTTTCTACCCCAGTTCCTGTGTCCTCTGGAGCTTCCAGCTATGCCAATTCTTGAAATAAATTACAGCACCCACACATCTTACCCCTTCTGTGTCCATAGCATAATACCTGGAGGCCTTTTTATGCCTATTTCATCCCCATTCTGAGATATTCCAGTCAGGCTCTTTCAGCCTCCCCTTTTCCAAAGAACTGACTGGAGAAACAGAAACGTCTGCTCGTGGTACCAAACCCATTCAGCCAGGGAATGGCATTTGCAGTTTCCCAGCACAGATGAATATCTAAGTGCTTTCAGAACAAAACCAGCCTAATTGTTCCACCCAAGGCTCACACACAAAGATTCGTTGGATTAATTATTGGTGTGGGGGGGAGAAGACCAGTTCTTTGTTTTAAAAAGAAATAAAAACCCTACTCCAATACATCAGGTAGACCTTTCTCTTGGGATCAGCACTAACACACCAGGCAGAAAGCAGGAGGGCATTAGGGCTTGAGACAGTCTTTTACCTGCTCTGCAGGCAGAAGGGAAGAAAATCTACCGCTAAACCTGTTGCAAATTGGAAATAGAAAGAACCACACATCTATACACACAAACATCAATTTCCTCCTCCCTTCAGGACCTGCCTCTCCCTCAGCCTCCCAGCCCTGAGCCATCCTGCTGTCACTGAGCTGAGCAGAGGACACAGACACCTCAGGTTCCCTCCTCCTTTCCTCAGTGCCCCTCTGGAGAGCAACAATCAATACCAAGTTCACAGAGGAGAAACACAAAGCTTCAGCCTGACAGTTTTTCCCATCCTTTTCTAAATGTCCTCTGCAAGCAGTAAAGAGCATCCAGCTTGAGCTGCAATCCCAGCTGCTCTGAATTCATCTTCCTTATGACACTTGGAGCTTCGACGCCCAGCCAAACCCACCCAATTAGTGCATCTCCCTCCTGCAGCACAAACACTCCAGAACACTCAGATCAGACTCCATTTTTCTGCAGAAAAAAAGGCCAAAAAAAAGGCAGTACAACGTTAGGTGTGGTTATGCCTCATTGTGAAAAAGGAATTTTGACTGTAAGAAAAATAAAGCTTTGCAGTACATTAGAGAAAAGTGAAGAAAAGTCGTTCTAAGAGAGGCGACTGGTAACAGATGTAATCAAAAAAGCCACTCCCAATTCCACTCCAGATCTGCCTGCAGCTGTGCCTCAGAAATCCAGGGGCAAAGCAGCAAAGGGCAGAGGGGAGCCCTGAGCCAGCCCAAATCCCAGCTCCCTGCACACACAGCCCCATTGCTGCATAACAGCCAGGAGCCACATCTGTGCTTCAGAAATTCCCTGAAAAACAGCATGGGGGCTTGTTTTATCCCTTAAAGCTTTGTTTCAACTGACCTAAAGCAAAGAACTTCTTACAGTAGCCAGAACTCAGATCCCCTGGCCAAAAGAATTACGTTAAGAGGGGCCATAAATACCCTACACACACATCCTTGCAGAGCAGGCTGTTCCCTCCAGATTGGAGCTTTATCCCTCAAGCTGCTCTAGTTCTTCAGAAAAACAAACCTTTCAATGTTCTGAGAGGATGAGCAGCCCCCTAGCCCAACATCAGCAGTCCCTGCTCCCTCACCAGGGAGGAGGCAGCTCCCAGGATCAGGCTGCTCCCTCTCCCTGCCAGCACAACCAGGAGAAGCGGAAGAAAACCTTCCCCTCCACTGCTCAGTCCCTCCCTCCCCCTAAGGGAAAACAAACACATAAACCACAAAGCAAATAAAGCTGATATCTTCCATCAAAGCCCTATTCAGAAAGGTTCCCTCATGTTCAAGTAAACAAAGGGCTCAGAGTTGAAAATTGTGATTAAAATCAAGCCTTGGAGGCTGTGGATGGCTGGAACCAGAGCACACATCCTCAAACCTCACTCTTACTTTCTCCCCAAGGAATGGTGATCTTGGAATCATATCTCAGTCTTTTGGTAATCAAACATCAAGGGGGCAACAAGGAGACACATTTTATTCAACCCCTAGCCCCAGCAATACCAGAGACAGGATTTACCCCATAGGAGTGATGGGCACATTAATAATTGCAACAATGAGCACTGCTTAAAAAAAGGTAACACAAAGGTCTCCCTCTGGAGAAAAGAATGCAAATCGTAAACTGGCTTTCTCAAGGACATTCAAAATGCAACAATAAAACTTCAAACAAAGAAAAGTACTAAAGTGGGATTAACAATGTCCAGCACATGTGATATGAACCAAAATTAACATGAGCAGCAGGAACAGCAAAAGAAATCTTGAATACACAGATGTGGTTTTTCCTTTAATTTCAGGAGGTCCAGAAACAGAAGAGAGACTTTTCCTCTAGATCCCCCACCTCCCAGTCTGACCTTTGAGACATCAGAAAGGGAGTGAATGATTTTGATTTTGTGTATGATTTCTGTGGGAGTTTTATTCCCCTCTTGTAGGAGCCACGCCAGCAGCTCAGCACGATTCCAGTGTTTATTGGGACACAGGACACAGACTGCTCACAACCATCTGGCAAGGCTGACCATTGAGGTGCTGATGTGAGTGAGGACTGCTGCCTGCAGGAGCACATTTCCACCCACCCCAGCTGCAGAGAGAACCAAAGCAAGGCTGCACATGGCCAAATCTGTGACCTGGTCGTGTGTGTTTAATTCCAATAAACACACTCAACCCTCTGGGGTAAAAATTCACAAAATATTTCACCTAAGGTGCAATTCACTTGTGTTGTAGGTGACTTCAGTGGGGTCTTTGAAGCCAGATTTAGCAGCTGGCCACAGTGACCAGCCCCAGTGAGAGAGGAGAGGACAGAGAGAGGAGGACAGCTCAGCTGGGGCCAAGACTCATAAAAACACCTGGGCCACACATCCAGGACCTCAGGCAGGTGACATGAACTGCCCTCTATGGCTGTCACCATCTCTGTGGAATCCAGGAGTCTGGGCAGCTCTTTGGGACTGGACTAACCTGAAGTTAGATTAATCTCAGTTTAAATGCTTCAATAGAATTTAAAATCTTCGGGGTTAACAAAAAAAAAAAAAAAAAAAAAAAAAAAAAAAAAAAAAAAAACCCACCAAATTATTTATTATTTAGTTTGAAGAGGAAACAGAAGCTAAACATCTTTCCTAATGAACTTCTAGTATTCTGTCAGTGATGTTTACTGCTATTACTAGTAACACATCCCATCAAACAAAGCATTTATTTTAATTGGCTGCTTGAGTGTGTGATCAGTTTGTTTCTGCAGATCTTTGACATATCCACATAAGATAAAAATTGCAATGCTTGAAAGATAGTTTACTGTAAACCACCAAAAGTGACAAAATTTTCATGAAATTACTTAAACACCTTTTTCCTCCTGATTACAGCATCCTTAATACCACCTGCTAGCATTCTCTTTCCTCAACTCTTTGACTGTCCCAAGTTCATATTAATTCAAACTCAGTATTGGTGTAGGATAAAGCCTATGCACAATTTGGTTACTTAGTTTAAACAGACCTTGTCATGGCTGTATTAAGTTTCAAAAGACTGGGCTGGTGCCTATTTCACTTATGTAACCCAGCAGTAATTAAAATATTTTTCCTCTCAGATATGAATCTCTTCATAAAGAATAAATGCTATTCTTAAAATACAAATTAGCACACCTAGAGCTTGTGTTCTCAGAAACATGGCTAATCAACACCTAGCATGGTGAAAATAACACATTACATAGATTATCTACAAGGGTTAAAAATACAGAACACAAAACTGTGAAGCCATGATACAACAGGCACAATAAGAACAAACAGTACATTCAGAAATGACAACAGAAATGAGAAATAATAATGAAATGAAAAAATAATAGAAGAAGAAGAATTAAGCTCCTGTATGATCAGGCTCAGTTTACACTGACAGACCTGGGTTTGGGGCAGGACATCACTCCCTCCATCCCTGGCACTGCCTCAAACACCACTTGCTGTTAAATGGTCATCGACCTGCAAAGGGGTCTGGATAGATTTCCCACTATGAAATTACTTCTGCTGGCACAATATTATCTCAAATATTCCAAAGAGCCACAAAAGGATCATTATTCCTTAAAAGAAAACCAACCAAAAATACTCCAGCCAAACAAAAACGAAGACAAAAAAAAGATTTTACCAAAATTTCTCTAAAAGGGTATAATTGCTTCCTTTGGTCTGCAGAGGAAAATAAGCCCAAAACAACAACACAAGAACCAAATCTCCAAACGACATAATGGGGAAAAGGGAAATGGTTGAGTCTAGGTTCTTTTTTTTTTTTCCTTCCTGTTTTACATCATGTAATATCCTAACTCCCAACAGAGTATTTTCAGTGGAGAAATAAATTGTTTTCTAAAGTTCATTAGGATGAACAAGAAAAAGATGAGTGCCATCATGTGGCACCAAAGTGTGTGAAATTTGTGTCTATTTTCTCTAAATGCATAGCATTGTTAAACGCATGCACATAGTAGAAGTCTTATAATTTAAAAAAATCTCCATCTGCCAGAAATTACAATTTGAACTTACAAAGTCAATCAAATTTCAGAAGCATCAGCCCCCAATTAATTCAGTGTAACCCTCTTTAAACGATACTATGTTAAAAGAGACATGACTGAGAATTTCTGATGCACCATTACTTAATGAAAAATATTAATAGCTCATGAAAACTATGTAAATTAGTAACGAAAAATGAAATTATTTAAAGGAATAAAATCAACTGTGTGGGGAAAATTTGAATGGAGGAGTAGCCCATACTCAAAAAGAAACTGCTTTACTGGAAAGCTGTGCAACATTGAAAAAAGAAATAACAACAACTCAAGTGCATCATAAGTCCATGTCCACAAATTGTAAGGGAATGCTGCATCAGCCATGGATCTGATGGGAGATGTCAATCAAGGGTAACACCTCAAAATCACTTTATTAAACATGAATGCAGAAAATACCATACAGAGGGAAAAAAAAGTACCAAGCTCTTGCCAGTTTTTATATCCCAAGACGACTCAAACCTGAAGAAGGAGGTGCCTTCTGTTTAATGACCAGTAATGAGAAAGGTCACAGGGTCAAATTGTCTCTTTGCAGGACTAGGATGTACCTCACTAGAAAAAAAGTCATTTCTGTCAGTGCTGCCCACACACTAATAACCAGTTTAAATATAGTTATTAACCTCATAAAATCTACCAAAATTAGAATTGCTTTGTTTAATGACCAGCCATTTCTCAACAGCTGATGGCGCCCACAGGGTCTTGTATTGTATTTCTTATTAAAAAAACAAACAAACAAACAAANATCTTGGCCTTGTTCATCTTCAATGAACCCCCTCAGTCCCCCAGGCAGGTGCACAGCAGCAGTAGATCCTGACACTGTGGCAATGGGGAATTTCCTTTGTTTTCTCCCAAATTTGGCCTTGTCCTCTGCATCTCCAGCACCAGACCCAGAGTCACAGTCCTGCAAAGGCCCTAATTAGAGAAATGCATTCAGCTGAAGACAAACACAGTGGTGTTTGCTGTGGCACTGGAGGTGGATGCTCTGAAAACACAGACTCAGAGCACTGACTTCAGTCCCAGCAGGAATCCAGAGTGCTGCCTGCAGGCTGAACTGGGAGTGAACCTCCAGTCGCTTCTACAGGCAACATGGGGCACTTTCAAGCAACATTACTCCATATAAACATAAGAAATAAGGATTTACATTTTCTCCTTCTCCTTCTGCCTCTCACAGAAATTCTTTAAATAATCCTCCCCAACTTCCCTCTCTGCTTCACTTTGGGAAGCTGAGAAATGTTTGGTGTAAAGCATTACAGAAATATAATGTAGTCCCACCCTACCACCAGCTTCAGAATATTTCAGCATAAAGTGCTATCTTTTCCCTGAAGATTTTTACCCAAAGAGACAACAGTCCAGAAGCAGTGTTGAATAGGTGCCTCTCTAGACACAAAAAACCCTGAGTGAATTATGTGCATAACTATGAGCAATTCTAACTTTGAGCAGACTTCAAATGAGAAAATATAGTATTGGATTTACACCAAGTTAAAAAAACCCCCACATTTCAAATTTTTTTTTCTTTTAGGTTTTTTCTTCCACTGCTCCAAATCAGGCTTTGCATTCCTACTTGTACCCCCTCTTGTGACAGGAAACCACAGCATAATTACCCCTTTCATCAAACCACAGGCTTTCTCTAAAAACCAGATAAGATTTCTGCCTTCCACCACTCCAACAGGAAGGTTGTTCCTAAACCTCATAACATCAACTATTACAAATATATTTCTTTTTTCAAATTGGTCTATAAACAGTGACATGGATAAATATGTTTTTCTTTGCACCATTGTTGTCCTTCTGTTTGGACACCACATTTATTGACTCTTCTGAGAGGGCTTTACCACAGGCTGCCCGGGACAGCACCAGCCCATCTCAATCTCAAGATACCAGCACTTCTCTGCAACCCTCTATTTTCATTATCCACTCCAGTTCCATTTCCTTGCACAAATTCCCAACATTAATAACATGGATATTGACAGATAATCACTTTTCCCTCATCTTAGCCAGGAATTGGAAGCAAGGCATTATATGTGAGCATAAAATGGGTAGGGATTATTAAAGAAAAAAGTCTTTAACAGCAGTAAATGCACAATGATTCACCAATCCTTTTTTTTTTTTTTTTGACAGGTGACAACTAATTAATTTTAATTGGAAGAAACAAGGAAAAGTTCTAATTGAAAATACTACAATATTTTTCACCTGTTTATTTTTATGGTCCACTTTTCCATTATCCAAGAGGAAATGGATGGACTTCACTTACAGCTTCCAATTTATACATGTTAATGTTATTAGTATATACAGATTACTGAAAATCTTCAGGTTTTACTTGTTCAGCCATGTGGATTCCCAGACTGGGACATAAGCTGAGTCCTGGCTCACAAAATTTGTTGTTGTTGTTGTTTGCAATATTCAAGTCAATTACTGTATGTGTAAAAAGCGTATAAGGAAAAATTAGCCCAATTTCCAAGAGCGTGAAAACACATTTCTAGAACTTTAAGTCAGATTGCATTTGATAGGGTGTCTCAGCCTTAAAGTAGCTTTTATTTGCAAGACTTATTTAAAAGCACAAACCTTTCATTAGAGTTGGCTAAATGCATTTTCACCTGTCTTTTCTGTAACATTCTAAATCCCAGCTCTGCCTTCATCTGTGCCATGCAGAACTAAGCCACTGTGTGAACATTTTCAGTGGGGGTTTGTAGAAACAACAAACCACAAACAGCTTCTGCTAGTGAAGGATGCTGCTATTTCACAACAGAAGCCTCATGGAGCAGGAGACAGAGTAGCACTTTGCCCAGAGTTGGAAGGCACTTGTAGCTATAAAATGAACATTATTTAGCTGTTTCACCAGCCTGTATTTATATAGGTTCTGAAAATGCCCAGGTGCACTGCCCTTTTCCAAGACTCTATCATTATTAGCCTGTTAAACCCCAGTGGTTTCAAAACCCTAACTTTTTGTTGCTGTCATATTCACTATTTTATAATCTTTAAAAGAAATAAGAAAGGAATTCTGTACTAATCTATAAAATATTATTTACTCAATAGGTGGATGGTTTCTTTCAAGCAGTCAGTACCAACCACCCATAGCTACAAATAGAAATGATAAAGTACATGAAGCCTTCACACAACTCTTTGAAAAACGCTGCATTTCTGTGAACAATAACTACCTCCAATATCGCTTCTGTTATTCCATAAAAACTTTTATTATCTTTTCTCCTTCCCTAAGAAGATGGGGGAGTGCATGTGCCAGTGGCTGCACAGTGACCAGTACAAGAACACTGTGTGGAGTCTGTACACTCAATTTCTGACTTAACTAACAAATAAAGCCAACAAGTGACATGGGAAGGGGAGGAAGAAAAAAAGTTGAAAGGTTGAAATTCCAATCTTAGAGGGAATGTGCTTGCACATTAGAGGAAAGATTCCAAACATGATTTTCCCATCCATACAAATATCAACTTGGTACTTATAAGAAAAGAAAA
>VZTR01011727.1:623961-647896 GCA_013400775.1 Chaetops frenatus
GAAAAAAAAAAAAAAAAAAAAAAAAGGTCACAAATACACAAGAAAAAAGGCCAAAAAAGGCAAATGATGTTATCTGGGGCACAGCATGTTCCTGTGGGGTTTTGTCTGGAGCACAGGGGGTACAGGCAGTACCTGCAGGCAGACTGCCAATAAAAAGCACAGGTGAGTGACTCCTGTTTGACACCCCATCCCCTCCATGCAGATCCCTCCAGAAGAGCTCAACGCCTTCATTCCTAACTGCAAAACACCAATACCCACAGGTGGAAGGTGCCATCAGAGCAGAATTGCTCTATTAGTAATAAATTAGAAGTTAAACACTTGTCAGGTAGAGGGATTTAGATGATGAACATGAAGTAGTTTTATTAAACTAATTTCTTCATTGAGTGCAGATTCCTGTGCATTTGGAATCATGCTCTTAACCATTTTATCTTTGAGAAGTAAAAAAAAAAAAAAATTATTGCAATGGGCTAAGGCAGGTTTACTTTCCTGGAGTTCTTTGGAATGGGTATCTTGCATGATTGAGCAGAGCTTTGTTCAATTCTCAAAGCAATTTGCTAGGATTGAGAACAAAATGTTTGGTAGAGCAAGTTGTTCAGTCCTGGATGATTACTTCTTATTCCAAAACAATTACAATAAAGGGAAAATGGGTTATGTTCCTGTAAAAATATGACTCTTCCTAAGTAGTAGCAAAGAAACACATGGATACAAAATCATAGCCCACTAAAGAAAACAAAGTTAGTCCATATTTTGCCAAAAAGTTCCTAATTAAAACTCACTGCTTGTTCATTTTTAATACTTTCAAAAGAGCTATATAAAGTAGGGTATATCACCTCCCCCCCCCAGTTATCAGTAATGTGCTTTTTCCCATTCTGTGTTATTAGTTCCAGTTCCATGCAGGTTGGAAGTAGATGGCACAATGCTGAAGCACAGCACAAGCAGAGCAAGGGTATTGCTTGGGATGGAAGCTCGGATTATTGGATCAAAGAAAATGAAAAGCCATTGCTTTGCTCTGCACTTGTTCCATTGACAAAGGACTTCTCCCAGCTCTAGAAATAGGAACTTTTAATTGAAAAGCTTTGGGCTGTGTTCCTCATACCACTGCATACCATTTACCCTCTGGAACTGGAAGGTGGGGAAAGGAAAGCAGCCTCAATTTTCAGAGGTTTCTGCAACTGTAAGTGAAGCCTATTTGGAAAATTGAGACCTCATCAGCTTCTGTCTGAGGAGGGAAAGCAGGGGATAAATTCATTTCAAGTCTGTGATAAGGTTATTGAATAAAATGAAATACAATAAAAATAATTTAGCAGCCAGAGAAAATGTAAAGAGATACACAGAGGTTTGAATTATCAGGCTCTTCATTCAAGCTGTCAAATATTCAGCAGAGTTTTAATCTTTACATAAATAGTTTGCTTTCAAACACTTACTAATGAGCAGTGCATCATTCAGACATGATCAAGCCACATCACCAACACCTAAATCCTGTCCTGCCTCACAGCTCACACAACTCCTGAAGCCCAGAGAGCCCCACATTTCCCTAAGACTTGGGACAACATAGGAAAGCAAAACTTGAAAAGATACCCTGTAGTGACTGTGGATTCATAAGGATCAAGGAGAACTAAAGATGCACCAAGACAATTGAATCTCAAGATGTCATTCCAAGGTTCCCAGCTATTTGCTAACAGCAGGTTCCTTCAGTGGAAGGTACCTATACCTGGCAGCAGGATGGCAAACCAGCTTGGGGGAGGGATACAAGGCTTTTCCTGCTTTCACAAAGTTCTTCTGCATAACTGAGCTTCAGTCATCCCCACCTGCAGCTTCACCCCAAGGAGCCTCATCCCAAACCCCTGACAGGACATCGGCTGCTCAGAAGCCTTCATAAAAACAGTGATTTGCAAAAATCACTTTTACAAAAGCCAAAGGACCACGCTTCTTAACCCTCACAGTGCACAGATGTAACTGACAAAGTACAAGAGAAAGTACAACAAAGAACCAAAAAAAAAAAAAAAAAAAAAAAAAAAAAAAAAAAAAAAAAAAAAAAAAAAAAAAAAAAAAAAAGACAGAAAAGGAGCAAAATCTGGGGATAAATGGGTATTTTAACATCTGTGTTCCTCTCTCATTTACATCTCTGGGTAAAGATGGCCAGCACTGCAGCTAATTAGTGCTAAATCTCATAGGCAATTTTTGGATGATGAGCTTACCTGTGTATAAAGAACAAAATGAGACAAACAGCTTCGTTTTCAGACTAGAATGAGCAGCCATCAGGTGATTAATTTCTGTCCATGAACTAGAAACTATCTCAGAGAACTGAAAATGTTTGGAGCCCATGCCTTGCCTTACCTCCTGAGCCAGTTTTGAACTACCTGCCCTACCTTGGTGTGTCCAGCCCAGCAATAAACTCACGCTTTGAAAATCAGAAAAAAAATTGTAGATCAGTGCTTTTAGCAACATTCCAGCTTTACAGTGGTTTCTGTGCTCTCTCTCTCTCCAATAGATAGATCTTTTATATAAATTAATTAGGTACAGTTGAAGTGCTGCTGGTTAAATATTAAAGCATCTGCTTTTGCTGCCCATTTGTACCAAGGAGCATGTCGAAATGCCAGGTTGCTGCAGATTTTATGCCAGCCATGTACAATAAAACAATTACTTGCAAATGAAGCTGACATCATCTGACCTCCTGTACTGGAGCTGTTCATCAGTTGTCTTACCTCTGCCATGTATCACTTGATTGTCTCTGAATTAATCTTCTGGGTCATGAAACCTGCTTATTTAAAATTATTAGAAGATTGTTACAGTTTTTTAACTCTCTTTCATACTCTTCAAATGACTCTAGCATCTAACTCATGGCTAAACAGCAGAATAGATTAATTTACCAACTCAGAATAAAAAATAAAGTTGGGGAAAATAGATTTGCTTTTATAAAAGTATAACCTTGCAAACCTTTTCGGAGCAGACAACATGTTTTTGCTTTGTGCTTGTCTACAGCAAAAGAATTCTGGTCTGGGGCTGGATTTGCAGATGCTCCCTCAAATACACAGTAAAATTATACAGAGGAAAGAAGTTCAGGGGAGAAGCTGAAAATGGATTTTTCTCTCTGTGCATACAAACAAGATAAGCCCCAGGAAAAAGAGAAGAGGATGAAATCCAGCCATGAAACCAGTCCTTGAACAGGCTCCTTTCCCCAGCTGAGCTCTCCCAATCCTTCCTAGAAGGGTCCATGACTCCTGCCTTCCCACCTGTGTCACCATGACAAAATCAAATTTTGCTTGAACACTGGAGAGATCTGGAGACAGTCCTTGTTCACGTATGCATGCCTTGGACTACTTTTAGGATTTTTTTAAAAATTCCAAGTTTTGTGCCATCACCAAAACTGGCACCAAGGGACATCACAGTGGTGCATTCAATCTTTCCCCCTTTCCCAGCAGCAGCACATGAGGTTATTAAAGATTTGCTACTTCTAGCTCTAGTCCCAGTTTACAATTAACACCCTGAGCCATAGGAACTTTTCAAAAGCTATAAATTTTACCTGGCGTGCAGAAACCTACTCCTTGCTTTATCCCACCTGGCCTAGTTATATTAAAAGGAAAGAAGTGAGGTTGGAAAGCATTGACACGGCTGGGGGAGGGGAGGGGGAAGTAGAATTTACTGTGCTGAAAATGTTTTAGCCCTGCAAATGAGTTCAGTTGTCAGAACCAGGAGTGACAGAGCTAGCACCCCTGGGTGGGGCTGCTGGACCAGGGAGCCTCAACAGCCCCATCCCACAGGAGCTGCAGATAAGAACAAAATTCTATCACAAGGTCTGATAACTACTTCCCCCCACTCCTTTTTTAAAAAAAAAAAAATACCCATGTTTTCATTCAGCTCCATAAAGATTTACTAGAATGAGAAGCCTTCTGCCTGAGCAGAGAAATGAGAAAGGGAAAAAAAATGTCCCATATCAGAGAAGTGTGTTTTCACATAGTATTAGACAAGGAGAACATATGAAATATTTAAAGTTTGATTTGAACCTCAAAGAACATCTTGTTCTCTGGGGTAGCAGAGTCCAGCACAGAGAACACTTACCCACATCAACTACTCTGCATATGGTTCTTCTGAGTAAGAGCACCAGAATGCTCTTTTTATTAAAATCTTGGATTTTTTTTTTAGCTGAAATTTTCCCAGCTATTCACACTTTAAAATCACACTTCTCCTTTGCAGAGCTAAGACAAGATTTCTTCTGACAAAGTAAGAGGCCTTTTTTCATGCTTACAAACCTTCCACTGCTCTTTTAGCTTTAGAGGAACCACATCAGCAAAAATGTTGTCAGAAAGAATTGCACCCAAGTGCAATTCTAAACATCACAGCTCAAAGCTCTCCATGGATGCACCAGGGCTAAAGCCAGGCTACCAGACCTGCAGGAGAACAGGCTGCATGCAGAGTGACCAAATTCAACTTTTGTAGCAGCATAAAAACCCCTCACACGAATGGACTCAGAGCACAACTAATTAGGAAACCCACGAGGGGTTTTTAACATTAAACATTGGGGCCCATGGATTTCCTAGTCACAGCAACACATTACAATTCTTTTGGGTNTGAGGGGTTTTTAACCCTTTTTTAAGCCCATGGATTTCCTAGTCACAACAACACATTACAATTCTTTTGGGTTTTGGAATTTTTTTTTTTTACTTTTGTGAGCATCAGTTAATGATGAGCAAACAAGGGTTTTGTCAGATACTGTGGAAAGCTACTCAGGGCAGAGAGGAGGTAGCACAGAAGCTCAGCAGCTGCTCCCTCCTCTGTAAACTGGCAGCCCACAGTGTCCTGGTGAATCAAAACCACAAGTGAGGGACCAGGAATTAGGGAAAACAACACAAAACATATAGGTAGGCTCCTATCCTAACAACAGCTCCTTTAGGCCTAGAACCCTACAGCTTTCCTGTTAAAAATCTGAGCTCTCATGAAAGGGATCATGCCCCAATCCCTCCCTGTGATAACAGCAGAAAGATTGTGCTCCAGAGATGTCACTGTGTTTAGATTAACTCTTCCATCCTTAACACATTAAAGAAAGTCCTTTAAATTCCCTTGGGGAATACCCTTCTCCAGAACTCAGTTATTATCTGAATACCAAAACTAAAACTTCCAGAGAGACAATTGATCAGAGTCCTTACCTGGAACTCCAGCTCTGAGCTGCACCAAAGCAGATTATCAGCATCACATGCCCAAAGCCACAGGCAGAGATTTGACCTCTGGGAAAAGGATGATCCAGTAGGGAAACTCTTAACTGCCTTCCTAAATTCAGCCACACCTTGACCTGGGGTAAAGGTGGAGCCTCTGGCCCGAATCTAAACTTGCTCACAGGGAGCTTCCTTCAGCAGAGCTGCCCCACCCCTCCTGCCACAGCTGGGTCCAGTTAACCTGGGTACTGCCAGCCTTAACCGGTTCCACTGGCCTTGCTCCAACACAAACCCATCTAAAATCCATTTCTAAAATCCCTTGGATGGTCTCAGCTCTTAGGACAAACAAAAGTGTTTTTGCCTGGCATGGTGAAAAAAATCTGGTGCTCTAATTAATAAATAGTTTGAAATGGAGAGGTGTACCTGCTGCTTCTGAATTCTGTGGGAACAAGACCCAGCCTCATGATTTTGGTGATTTCTTCTACTTTTTTTGAAAGAGCTTGCTGAGTCAATGCTTCCTTTGCAACGCTTGGAGGTGAATAATTGATATTATGTAGGTCTGAAGTGCTTAAGCCCATGAACACCCCACTTAGTGCAGGAATAGAAGGAATGAAGCCCAGACCCTCTGTAACCACACGTGGTTACAATTTCTCCTACTGACTCCAGCCAGAGCACAGGTGTCCAGTATCTCAAAACCCAAGGGTTTTTGCAGTCTGGGACCATGAGCCCATAAACTTTCATCCACCCAGAAATACCTGACATACCCAGCTGATGTATTTTGCAGGGTGAAATCTTCAGAATAAGGTACAAATACTCATGAAATGCATAACTCCTTGACATACTTTTAAAACACCCATGCATCCATGAAATTGAGTAACATATGAATAAATATATACATTTGAGTTCTTTAGAGTGATCTCACTTCTACTACATGTGTACAAGCATATGCTCTGGCAATTAATGATGCCTATAAGTGCTGTGATATTACTCTGGGCAGGGACTAGCACTTGATGTTGATGAAGTCTTAAGTAATTTTGCCTAATAAAGTTAATGAAATATATGCTACTAGCTGGAGTATAAGAGTCTCTTCCTTTTCATCACAGTATATATAAATTCATTACCATAAAAATTTACTAAATTCAATTCTTGCACATTTTCTTCTCTAGTCCTCCATACTAGGCTGATCTCTGGAGGTGGCATGGCCACTTATAAAGCAAATTGTGTCTGTAAGTGAGATTATCACATGCTTCACAGAAACATGTGCTCTGTGTCCTTGAGAGCAAAGGATCATTTGGTATCAAAGTGCAGGAAAACTATGAAGGGAGTCAAGTAATGAAGCAATGACATGCTCATCAGGAACAAAATATAACTGGAGAATAGCCCCATTAAAGCCACTGGTTAACTTTGCACAGGTTTAAGGCTGTTACCAGTGGTAGCAGCAATTATGTGCCTCATATTTTTAGATATTTTTAGATTAAGGGAGTTGGTTGAGCTAGAGACTTCCTGCAGCCTTCTCTGAGTCTGCCTGAAAGCACAGAAGAGGTTCCCAGAGGACAGACTGCTGGAAAGGCAGAAAAAAACTTATGAATTTGGGGCTTCCTTAAAGCATTAGCCTGGAGCAGCCACAGGCCACACTGCTGTTACTGAAATGGGAGCTGGACACACAGCCAGCAGCACCCCAGATCTGTGGAAGCAGCTGTCTACAATTTTTACAGTTATATACTAAATATATAACTGAAATACTGATGCCCAGAAACACCCTGTGTCTGGAAATCTTGCTATCTATAAGCAGTAGAAGAAAAATGAGGTTTCCCCTCTCCTGGAGCATCTTCCCCACATTGAACTGCAGCTTTGAGGTGCATCACTGGTGGAGCATTAAACCTCTCCTTGTCCACAGCCCTTTGCCAGCCCTTCTGCAGCCTCCTTGCACAGAAAAGCATTCAAGTAACGCCCCCTTGCATCTGACCAGGATAAAGAAGCTGTTTCATGGCAGGAGCAGGGCTGTGTGTCCCTGTGACTAGTGTCTGGCTTGGTTGCCAGCAGCCCTGCCCATGTCAGGCAAGAAGCTCTGGGCAGGGGTTCCCCTTCCTGCAGAGCCCTCCAGCAGAAACACGTTAATTACTGCACTTAAAAGTGAGTAAAAACCTTCCACAGCTGGGAAAGGTGGGATAGCAGAGGCCTGACCTCTTCATTAATTTGTCATATGTGCTTCACTTTCATTTGTTCTTGACGATGTTTTGCATAAGCACACACAGGTTTCCAAGTTGAAAACATGCTGGAAAATGTTGGGTTTACTCTATGCAAGTAAAATACTAAATCAGCTATGCCAGCTTCAGGGCTCCACATCCTTTCAGAGCTCAAACACCCACTCATTTATTATTCTATTTGGAAAATCCTGCATGGTACTCAGACTTCCTCCCTCTGGGGGAAATCAGCATATGGCAAAGGCAGGATTAGAGCAGTAAGCATGTTCAAGCAAAGTCCTGTTCCACTGGTTTAATTGCTCTGAGGTGAAGACATGATTTGCTGGAGGATACATTCAAACAAATCAGTGAGTTACTATGGCTAATTTTAAGTGCAAGTTCCAGAGGTATCATTCAGCTTCTTTCCAGATAGAGTTAGGAGAGTATGGAACCCACTGCATAGCTCTGTGTGAATTGTAATGAGACACTTGTTTACTACCACATCCCAACTCCAGAGAAGCAATATAGCACGAATTAATTATTTTAGCAATAGGTCCAATGCTGGATGCATGGTATTGAACACTTTTTTTTCAAATTTTCATTTGGGTCTTGCAGCCTGCAGAAATCATTGCAGATGAAAATTCTCTTACTTGCTTCTAGACTTTTTTGCCGGCTGCTGGATGATCTTTCTACTCTTGTGTATGTCACAGCCTCTAGTTATCAGACCTACCCCTCAGATCACTGGAATTCATTTTATTGATGGGGAACCAGACAGCACCATGGGCTGAGTGACATGTCCAGTCTTTTCTTAAACACATCCAGGGACAGCGACTCCACCACCTCCCCGGGCAGACAATCCCAGCTC
This sequence comes from Chaetops frenatus, assembly GCA_013400775.1. Taxonomy (NCBI): domain Eukaryota; kingdom Metazoa; phylum Chordata; class Aves; order Passeriformes; family Picathartidae; genus Chaetops; species Chaetops frenatus. The sequence continues at coordinate 632,160 of VZTR01011727.1, forward strand.
ACACTCACTCTTTCAACAAAGAATATTTTCCTGACATCTAACCTAAACTTCCCCTGGTGCAGCTTAGGACTGTGTCCTCTCTTTCTGTCAGTGGTTGCCTGGGAGAACAGACCGACCCCCACCTGGCTACAATCACCTTGCAGGGAGCTGTAGAGAGTGACCAGGTCACCTCTGGGTCTCCTTTTCTCCAGGCTAAACAACCCCAGCTGCCTCAGCCATTCTTCTTCATAGGGTTTGTGTTCCAGGCCCCTCACCAGCCTTGCTGCCCCTCTGTGGATGTGCTCCAGGCCTGCAATGTCCTTCCTGAACGGAGGGGCCCAGAGCTGGACACAGCACTCGAGGTGTGGCCTCACCAGTGCCCAGTACAGGGGAAGGAATCCCTGCCCTGGTCCTGCAGGCCACACTGTTCCTGATCCAGGCCAGGGGCCATTGGCCTTCCTGCCCACCAGAGCACACTGCTGGCTCCTGTCCAGCTGCCATCAACCAGCACCCCAAGGTCCCTTTCTGCCCGGCCACTTTCCGGCCACTCTGTCCCCAGCCTGTGGCTCTGCAGGAGGTTGTTGTGGCCAAAGTGCAGGACTCGGCACTTGCACTTGTTGAACTCCATGTTGTTGGGCTCAGCCCATCTATCCAGCCTGTCCAGTCCCTCTGCAGAGCCCTCCTGCCCTCCAGCAGATCGACACAAGCTCCCAGCTTGGTGTCATCCACAAAGGTACTGATTGTGGGCTCGATCGCCACTGATCATCCAGATCATCAGTGAAGATATTAAAGAGGACTGGCCCCAGCACTGACCCGTGGGGGACACCACCAGTGACTGGCCACCAGCTGGATACAGCACTGTTCTAAAAGTAAGAGGCTGGAATTTCCTTTCTTTTCGCAGCCTATAAACTGCACAACCAGCAATGTGCAGGATCACATTCTGTCAGTCTCCGAGAGCCAGGATGCAGGGCGGAGCTCTCCCACGAACTGCTCTCATACGGAGCTTGGCTTTTTGCCTGGGCACTGCCAGCGCTCATCAAAAGAGCCACACGATGGGGCTGCAGACTCGCAAAAGGAAGAAACTCACTGAGCCCGGCTCGAATCCACCCCAAGGGCAGAGCCAAGTTGGAAACGTCCCTGCTCTCAAATCAACTGTGTCAGGACAGAAAGGTTGCGTTGATATTCCTCTTTCAAGTGCAAACTCTTCTTTGCACCACACTCAAACTGCAACACGGATTCCTTTATCCTAACAAATCGTTTTGCTCTCGCAGGGTTCGACTACGAACCGGAAAATATCTGGCAAAAATAGAGCTCACGAAAGTGCCAGCTGAAAAAGCTCTTGCCTGTCTAAAATTCAGCTGCACCCATCGGACTATCAGCACACACCCTGCTATCGGCACTTTCATCCTCAGCTCTAAGTACCATCCCAAGCCTTCAGCCTCACAAAGTCACGCTCCAAATGGAAAGGCACCAGGGACTGCTCACACACTGCTAGGACAAAGAGCTCAACAGCTTGGTGCTTGCATTCCCACTGACAGTTCAACAACTCCAACCGAGAGAGCTGCCTATTGGGAAAAGCCTTTCAATTCACTAACAGCACCCAATCTGGGGATCCAAACTTCCTTTGCTGAAAACAGGAACTCCGAGCTCATCTCAAAAGAAATGGCATCCCCTCCTCCAAAATACAAAACATCCAGGGAATGATCTCACACAAAGGTTCCTCTAGAACACCATTACTGGCCATTACCAGCCCGGGGCACTAGATCACTGGCACACCAACACTCAGAATAGCTGCTTACTTTGTCCAAAGAAATTGGACAGTATTTAAACCAGTAATAAGAGTCACCAAAAAAGGCTTTTCCACTCAGCTGGAAATAGCATTCAATCTTGGCTTTTTCTGTAAGTGAAACCTGTACAGTTGAGGGATCCCAAGTACAGCCTCTATTCTTTCCCAAAATCATGCCTGAGTAAGTCATTTCATGCAGTTACATCAGGCCAAGACAAATTTGGGGATAGAAAATCAGCATGGTTCTGTCAAACAGTGTTCCTATTTTTTTTTTCAAGAGAGAAAACTATTGGATATTTGCTTAAATTTTGCCAAGTATCTGTCCATAACACTCAAACTTTTACAGTAATTAACGTTAATTGGCACATAGCACTTCATTCTATAGCTTTATCTCAGTGTGATTTAGAACACAGTTGAAATTCTCCAGCACAACATGGGCTGAGCACTGAGAGCCCATGAATTCCACTGTAGTTATTACAAACTGCTTGGGGGCTTGGCTTCACTAGACAAATTTATGCAGATGGAACACTAGTTTGTGTTCATATAGACATAAATACTTTTATGAGCAATAATGGCTGTTCCATACAAAATTAACTCCCAGGAATTTGTCTCATATTCATGCATTCCATGTCATTTTGCTGTGGTATGTACCTGACCACTTCTTGGGTGTCCTCAATTAAATATAACCTTGAATTTCCTATTATCAAAGACCTTCCCATTCATTTTCAAATTGCAATCCCCTCATTTCACTGGATAGTAATCTCCCCTCTAGCCTTCCCTTATTCAATCAAAGCATTATACAGCCAGGGCAGCATGGTAACAACCATCCCACAGGGCAAGAGATACTTACATTTTCTTATTAATCCCTCATGACAGCAAAAATTCAATGCTCTGCAGAAGTCACACAAGGAATATGTGCACAGGGGGCATAATTTTTATTTCTACAACCTAGTTCATATCTTCCAATCTGTGAAGAAACTGCTTCTTCTACAACTGAGCTGGGTTTCTCCAGAATTTAATCCCTGTGTGCAGAAAATGGGAGTTTGTGTGGAATCCCAGCCTGCTGGAGCACACACAGGCATGGCTGTGACTGCTGTTGTGTGGAATACATTTGTATTAAGGAAGGGCACCATTCTCCAAGGAAGGAAAACACAGCCACAGAGTACACTGAGAGTCACAATAAGCTCTTGCTGCTGCAATGTGTTCATCAGAGAAACTAGAGGGGAAAAAAACCCCAAAACATGGCTTAATTAATTAACTCCTAATGCTATCCCTTCTGGCATATCAGGGCTAATAGTTTCTCAGTAAGTAACAAACAATCTCATGAACAGCAGGTTCCCAAGTTTTGAGTGACTACATAAGTTTTTGAACAATTATTTTTGAATTGTAAATACTCAAAACACTTCTTCTCTTTCATAACTTTGAAATACGCATTCAAAACTTAAAAAGGAACAAAAAGCCCTTTTGTTTAAGCATGGGGTACAGACCCTTAGTTAAACACTAAACACTGCATCAGGATTTGCAGACAGGAGTAACTCAGCCTTCATAAAATGAGTGTCTTCGAAGATCCTCAAATGAAGTTTCACTCCCCCCCAGTTTCCAGCCATATGTATCTGTTAAAAACATCTCACTGGGCTGAATTTCTTAAGTCAGTCCCAACTCAGTCAAAACTGACTGAAAATACAACAGAATGCAAAAAAAACTTCCATGATAAATACAGATCCCTGACCCTCTGGGAAGGCAGAAGGAGATCATCAGGGAGAAACTAAAGCCAAGGCTCCTGCATTGCCTTTTCCACCTCCCCTCTGTTTCAACTCATCCTCCGAGCTGTTTAAGCACAAGAAGACATTTAACACTGCACACACAAAATGAGCTCTCCCATGGCAGGAACTCGTACATGCAAAATCCAACACCCTGAAGACTCAGATCTCTGGTACAATTTCAATCTCTGTTATGAAAACCAAATCATATTGCAGCCACTTCCAAGTGCCTGATCAGCTTAGATTTCACTCAGGTTAAGGGGTCTCAAAGCAATTTTACCAGATGTATTACTTGCATGGTTTTAATAACTGGAAGAAAATACACAGGAGCAGCTGCCCCTGTCAGTGCTCCAGAATAGGTTTGACTGTATTGCCACCTCACTGTGACACAACAGGAGACAAAAATGTCCAAGTACCCAAGAGATGCTCTGTTCCAAAAAAAAAACAATCATTGTCCCATAGTTTCAATAGAGGAAATCCAAATAAAGACAGCAATGTGTCATTAAGTGCTGCTGCTGTTTGTCCAAAGGAAATGCAGCACAGAGCAGGACTCAGTGGGAGAGTCAGTGCAGGTGTTTAGGCACCTGACAGACCCCCAGAGGGACTGGACAGACTCATTTCAGACACACTCCAGAAGAATTCTGCATTCTCCCAGTAGATCTAATAAATTAAAGCCAAAAAAGGAATTTAGAGGACCACCAAAGGCCTTGCAATACTTTGAGAAGCATCCCTTGGCAAGAAAATCATTCCTTTCCAAGGTGTGCCATGACTGTCACAGCCCTTAGATGGGTTCAGCACATCCACAGAGAGAACCCAATTTGCTTTCTGGTCAGCAGTTGGAAAAATCACGTAGCAGTTGGAACAGTTCCACATGGAAGAGATTTACAGAACCACGACTTCCCAAAGAATTTTGAAAGCAGCAATCTTGGATATTGAATGAGACATGGGAGAAAAAAAAATAATCATTCAGTCCTTCAATAATTTTTTAAACCTGCACCACAAACACAGCTCCTGGACAGGTGCAGGGTCAAATAGCAAATTCAAGACTTGTTAACCCAATAATCTTCAAACTACCTGGTACTCTAACATCTAGACAGGTTATTTGCTCTTGGAGGTTTCCTTTTCTAAACACCAACCAGCCCTAATTCTCTTTATCTTGCAAAATCGGACAAGATCACAGCCTGGAGGGGAAAGGCTGCCATGATAAATATTTCATGGGCTACATCAATAAAATTTACATTGCCAAGGAGAATGGAAGAGAAATAATTCATTAAAAGAACTTGAGCTTAGCAGTGCTGTGGAAAAAAGCCATGCTAGGAAAAAAAGAATTAAACACAGAGGTTTTAAATAGGTCAGAAGTTTAAGTACCCTTAATGCATGGCAAACTGACAAAGAGCAGAACTTTTCAGAATGAGAGTACTGCAAAGTGTGTACTAAAGAGTAATTCACCCTTTTCCAAATATCTCCAGACACACAAGTAGCAGTTTCAGATTCTTGCCTATCATCCAATTTTTAAGACCTGCTCAGTACATAGAAGTGTCATTGCTCAAAACCCATTACAGAATGCAAACTGGTACCTTGAGTTTTCCTTTATTTCTTAGAGGAAGTCTCCCCTATTTTCCATTGGATGGGGCAATAAATTCTGTGTTTTCCAGAAGACAAAAATGCAGCAGCAAGAATTAAGTTTAGTACAAAGCTTAAACTTTCCTGCAGTGCAGTAACTCAGCAGAGCTTAAAATTTGCAACTTGCATCACGTTTTTTGCAAAAAATGTTTAACCTTTTCTTTCTTTCTGCCACTATTTGAAACCATTTCCAGTGATACAAGAGCAAACAGAACCTCAGTTTTATGACAACCTTTTCCATTTACTCCCCTGTTCCATCCAGTCTGGGCCTCTTACAACCAGAGGTTAGCAAGATGGGCAAGGAAAAACAGCAGAAATTCGTTGTGTTTAGGTAAACTAAACAAGTCCAGGACCCAGTAATTCCCAAATTCTAACCCCAGACCTGCCAATTACTTGCTGTATGGCTTTGAAGCACTGGATTTGGGCATTTTGTTTTCAAGTGAGTACACTGGAGAAACACATACTGTGCAGAGTGGAACAGTCTCAGAACATGTAGATTAAATAGCATTAAAACCCTTCACAGCCATTTCAGTGAGATTTGGCAACAGGCAAAATTTACCTTTTTAGAAATCTTTCATTTGAAATAATTTAATAATTTTAGGGATAAAGTCACACTACTTAAATTTACTTCATGATAAAATACAGAGATGACGAGAAAAGAGTTACTTGCTAACCACAACCAAACCCTCTGCCATCAGCAGAGCTGTCTCAGGACAAACTGGTCAGTCCCATCCAACAGCCAAATGTTCCATAAGTGATGCTGAGCTGCCCTCTAGTGAAGTCAGAAACCACTTCCAGTACCTGGATTTCTGAAACTCAGGTCTCAGTCCCAGATAGATTTTAGCCAGATTTGTTTGTAACAGAAGAATCCTACAGCAAGCATCTTAATACAGTGTGCTTCTGGTTTAATTTTACTCTTCCATCCTAGAGCCTTCAGGTTATGTTTAGATTAAACACTGTACTCAATTTAACACCTGCAGAGCATACTCTGCTTTTTCCAAGATTTGTGAATTCAAGTTCTCATCTTACAATGAATCACTGACAAAAACACTTCTAAAACCTATTTTATAGGTTTAGATGTCACATTCATAGGTTTCTATGTCTATATGAACATATGGTATTTTATTTTTTAAAACAGCATGACAAGAATTCACCAATAGGCTCCTATTGTCAAAATTTTTGACACAGTTATAGAATTACATTTTTCTCACTCTCAGAGTACATCTTCTGGGATGCCACTTTCACTGAAGGCTTCATGATTTCAGTGCTGGTTACTGGAGCACCTTGACTGGTGCTGCTACTGCCCAAAAATTGTGGGAAGAGGTCACACATGAGTCCCAATTTATTCTCAAATTGGGGTTTTACTGTAGCATGTTCCTAATCAACCATTTTTTCATTAATTTAAGCAGAATGAGATGGCCACATCAGGAAGAGAGAAGGATTTAGCAGATGAAGAAGCAGTGGCAGGAGCTCTACCCCAGTCCCTGCTCGGGGACCCTGACAGTATTACAATTTCACCACTGATTTAAAAATCATGTGATACTCAGGATTCTTATCTTTCAACAGAAAGATAAGACTGGGGTCTTCCTTAAGAATTAAACCCATGTTAGCTGCAGTTGTTTCTGTGACACAGGAGGCAGGAAAGCATAAATGGGGTGGGTTTTATTCATCTCTTGCTTTAGGGCACCTTGAAGGTACAGCTGGGAAGTTGGGCTGAGCTACAAAACCAACATTAACAGGGTCTAAGGGGAATCCTCCAGGCAGCAAAATGCTGTTTCCAACCCATCCTCAAATGAACCAGGCTGAATGCTAAATGCATGGAGCAGAGGTCAGTTTACACAAAATGTCTCTTTCAGCACTGGAATATTTCACATGCTTATAATAATTAAGACATTAAAGCACTTCTGGAAGACACCAGCTTGAATGTCAAGCAATAAAATCTTACTTGTGAGCTTACACACTGGAATAAGTTGAAACAAGTTGCCTGGAAACTTATCAGGTATATTTGTTTTTAAAGACAAACACACAAACAAATTTAAAAACACATCTATTCTATTAGTATTTTATAACTTCCATATAAAATAATAATAAAAAAAAGCTTTGATTTTGTCAGCATCCTTGTATCTGCAGGTTACAACACCTGGGGAAAGACGAGCAGAGAGAATTTTGTTAGTATTTTCCAAACACTAAGCCATCACAAAATTCTATGCAAGCTCAACATGCAGCAGTCAGAGCTGCTTCCAGTCTAAACAAGTCCAGCCTCCCCTCATTAACACAGTTTTTGTCAATCTACTGTATTACTGCCAAGGCTACAGGTTTTTCCAGTTTCTCAAGAAGACATTTAAGTGCACAATAAAATCATATTTGCACACAAACTATGCTTCAAACTTCAGTAATTCATGTAATGGTAATTTGAAATGATGCAGACTTGTGTGGGCTCACAAGACCCCAGAACAGGATCAAGCCAAGGCCCTGCCAGCCTGCAGCTGTTTATCAACATTGCTGAGTTTGATTTAAATATAATCAGCTCAGTGCTGCTGACTGTGGTTTTCAGTTGAACTATCAACTTGCTGCATTATCAGAAAAGCTGAGAGTGACAAGGCCAGTCCTATTCCAGCCCATGAGTGATCCAGGCAGGACAGATCACACAGGGCTAAGAAATTCTTCATGCCATCTGTAAAGAAGTGGAGGCAGTAAAATGAAAATTTTGAGGCTCCCCAAGCCAACATTACAAACAGTTCTAGTGCTATTTTCACCTCAATTGTTGGTTCATTTTCTCCTGTATCTTCTTTCAGAAGGATGAATAATGTTTCAGCCTAAAGAAACAAAAATGAGATATTTAAAACCTCTCAGTAACCTGTTGAGGGGACAACACAAAGAAACAACAGCTCTTCAGCAGTGTCACTGAGTGTCCTCAACTAATCTGAACCACGTATGGAGTAAAAAGTAACAAACATTCATCTGCTAGAATTACTTGAGTGCCATTATAATATGCAGCTCAAGTTCAAATAAAGGACAAATCATAAGATTTACTCATATTTAGGAATATTTCTATAAGTTTTCCCTATCTGTCTTGGTAAATCATTAAAAGCTCATCTTAAAAATAAGCAGTTTTCCAAGCACCAAGAAGTTCTCAGTTAAAAAAAAAAATTCCTGCTTAGAGTTAGCACTGCTCCTCACCCCTGATCCCACCAGCAGGGGAGGAGAATAAAAAAGTATGGAAACAGGGTGTATTGCAAAATCAGACAATAAACAAGGGTTGTTCTCCAGCAGGGAAAGCCAGCTCCATACTCCAATAACTCACCAGGTGAAATTCAGACCAGGAAGTTAAACCTTATCAGTTACAGTCATTTGCCCCATCTTACAGAACATAAACATGTTATCTGAGATTAAAGGATGTAACTTAGTACCTACCTAAATAATAAAGCTTTGCCTTTGTTATTTGCTACAGAGAAGTATCCACTTCTGGGAGAGAAGTCCATAGATTGAGTAAGGTAAATCTGTTTTCTTCTGAACACTGGGAAGTTTGAGAACACAGTGTATGAAGGAAGGTGCACCTATTCAGAAAGAGATCAGAATTTCAAGTTAGGAAAAAACCACTAAAAATAAAATTAAACTACAAATCTATAATTGAAGCTCAATGTCAAATTCAAATGTTCAGTTACATTGCTACCCTACACGACTACATAAAGTACTCTATTGGAGAAAAGGAGCAGGGAACACACCATGGAACCAATTATTGCAATTCTCAGGCCTACAAATCCTCAGATTAATTCAACAGTTCCACTGTTGGCCAGAATTCTGATAAGGCTGGCAAAAAAAACCCCATAGTAAGATGGTAACAGTTACCAGCTGCTGAAAAACTCAGTTGTTGCTGAGTTATATTTACAGCACTGAAATAGAATCACAGACTGGTTGGGTTGGAAGGGACTTTATTTCATCCAGTTCCAAACCCCTGCCATGACCTGGGACACCTTCCACTAGACCAGGTTGCCCCAAGCCCTGTCCAACCTGTCCTCAAACACTTCCAGACATTTTAATAGAGGTAAAAAGGTAAACTAAACTACAAAATGTTATTTTCAGAGTAACTTTACTAAGGAAAATAAAATTATATTCTTGTAAATGCAGAGTGTCTTGGCCATGTCCTGATCTGGTTTTGAATACTGCACTTTTTGCAGTATCTGTATCTGCTTCATATCAGTTTTATTATGTTACCAGCAGTATTTTTAGCAAGATATAAAAGAAATATTGCAGTAAAGAAGCTGAACATACCAATTTGACAGCCTCATCAGTGTCACGGGAAGCCACTGCCAAAATCTCAGTGGTGGGATTAAAGGTCACACAGGTGGCAGAAGTAACAAGGTTCATTATGGCTTTAACTGGTTTAGGACGGTTTTCTTTGAGGCAGACATCACTAGTGTATAAATTTACAACTCCAGAAGATGAACTACAGAACAAAATGAACAAAGATTATACCAAAAAGTAACATTTCAGTACATATTGCCTTGTTATCTATAGCCACAACTCACCTGAAAATGTATTTTCCAATTACTTACTGGAGTTTGTAATAATATTTTGTTTAGAGCTTCATTTTCCTTTGGGGTTTATAAGAGTGTTTAGTGGAGGGGTTTAGGTTTTTGCTAAATTGGGTTTTCCTTTTACTTATATATTAAGACACTCAACTGTGGAGAGCCTTGATGGGCCCACCTCTTACCAGGATGAATTCAAAGCAAGGAAAGCTTGGTATCAAAATGGTCTGAAACAACTTCAAGTTATTTATTGTGGGGTGGTTTTTTTAATAACTGTACACAAGCTCACTTTAAAATCCTCTTCTACAGTGAGCTAGGAAAATATATATTGTACTCCTGTATTTATTTGCTATTCTCATTTAAAAGAATTCAGACACTGGCTGAAACTGTATCTCAATAAACATATTTGGAGAAACAGTTTCAGCTTGTGGCTTTGAGTTGAGGCCCATTTTGAAACATGCTGCCTTGCAGGAGCCAAATTCAGAGTACAGGGAAGAGAACTAGAAAAGGGAGAACACTCTCAATCAACATTCTTGTTACAGAACTTGTGATTTCAGTCAGTGTGATTTCAAAATTAACTGCTGAACCCATACATGGCAATAGTAATATCAGTATCACTCCTATTATTTTAGGTGTTCTATGTTATTTTATAATTACACATTAAAAAAATCAGATTATTATCATAAAACAGGGAATATTCATCTATTCATGTCTACTCTAAGCTTATTAGAACCAAGCCATGTTCTGACACTGTCACCAGCTAACCATAAGTTCACTGAAAAGATTCAAAATGAGAGCAGAAGAAGCTGTCAAAGTTCAGTCACTTACCCACATGCCACATACTGGTTATTTTTTGAAACAGCAATGCACTTTCCTTCCAAAGAACCTTCATCTTCAAATTTGTGTAGACACTTTCTACTTCTCACATCCCAAATGAAAACTTCACCTTCCTCTGGTTGCAGAATGAAGGATATTAGAGAAACCACACATACACATCACTTTGTTAGTCTATTTTGCTAAAATAAATTTAATTAGATGATGACTAGAAGCTCATTAACAACTATCAAATACAGAGTATTTAAAAAAAACCCAACAATTAAAGGCATACTAAAATAGTTAATTCCGTTCTTTAATGATTGATCAGTTGGCTGTATTTTTAGGAGAGGTACAGGCATAAATGTTTTTAATTATTTTTCTAAAATGATAAGTGACTTCTAAGAATTCATGCAATTTAAATGGAATTATGATTAGAGCTGTTGGAACACTCACTTGAATAGCTGTATATTTTACTGCTGTCTGGGGTGAAAGCAGAGGCAGTGCACCTTCCATTCACCTTCATAGTGCTGATCAGTTCTTTTGTCTGTGAGATGAAGAACAATGGTGACACAGATTCTACCAAAAATCTACAGGAAAGTTGTTTCCTGCCCCACAAAAATCTTAAGTTAGCTACCCTGACATTCAGAGAACAGCACCAACATTTTCAGTGCCTGCAGAGCAGAGCACAAGCTCCTGAGTCCAACTGCAGCTGGATCAACACTTGTTTGCTCCCTCACTGAAGGGCCTGAGCTACACAAAACTGAACTTTCTCCTTTAAAAGTATTTTTCCCTGTGAAAGTTTAAAACAAATCCACCAGCCATCATATGGCATTTTAAAATTCAGCTGAAAGACTGCTCTCTGCATTATGAATCAGTGTTTGGCATGATTCATGAACAGGGTACAGCAGTGCAGCATGCACTAGCATGACTCCCAAAAAAGCAGTCCTGTATTTATTCCACCCCCAGGTGGCCTGTTCCCATGCTGCTTCCATTCCTTTTGGCAGCACAGTGCTCGTGCAAGGAGCTGACACACGACTTCTTCCAGCTGAAAACCCCATGGAACTGCCCTGAGCTCCACCAGCCCCACAGAGCTGCAGAACAAAGTCTCAGAGAGCCCAAAATAATTCCCTAAAGCTGCAGTGGGTTGATTCAGCAGCACATTTTTGAGGGCTGTCACAGTACATGTCATACCTTGGCTTCAGCTGAAAGTTAGATTGCCTTGCAGATGAGATAAAAGCAGATTCAAAAGGGAAAAGGCACCAAGGAAGTGAAGCTACACAAACCATGCAGAGAAAGTACCTTCATGGACAGCAAGTGAAGATAACCTGAAGTTCCAATTAGCAGCATACATGATCCATCTGGAGAGAGTTCAAAGTTTCTGAGAAATTTTTCCTCCACACCTTTAAAAAGAGATTTGAAACTTGAAATTGGTGTAATTTATTCTTTGGCCTCAACGTTTAGAGGTAGGATGAATATGACTAAGACCTGATTTCACTTGAGCTTTTCATTTCTGCAATATGCTGTCACAGTGAAGCTGAACTCAACCTTGCTCATGTGTGATAATTAATATCCCAGATAAATTAACACTAAAGGTACTTTATTTCCTTGAAGACAAGTTAAAAATACAACCTCCAACAAGTCACTGCACTTCCTTTTAAAGCAAATTCATGTGCCATCTCCATTTGGGACAGCTTCAACTGTGCCCACACACTCAGAGCTGCAAAACATACCTCGTACTTTTGGGATAGGGATGATACTCCCAGCCATCATGTCATACACAAAGAACATGCTGTGGTGAGTACCAGTGGCTATAACTTGTTCTCCATCCACACTGAAACGAGCCTTATAAATTGGAAAACTCTCTAAATAGATGCTCTGTATTTTTGGGTTCCTTATACCGTCCACCTTCAAAAAGAAAGTAACAAACCAGGTTGGCATATTGAGGAATATATCAAATACTTTTACAGAGAAAAATCATAGCAACTACTCAGCTGAAACTTAAGTAGTAAGAGGTACACCACTGTGACACAATAAACTCTTGCTCTCTCCTACAGATGACCTGGTTCTTAGCTCCTCACCTCATATAACAGGCACACCCTGCCTTTCTGACAGACCTCACACCTCTTGCCCTTCCTCATCTTGCCCGTTTAAGATAGGAAGAATCACTTCTATTGTGCTTTTTCTAAATGGAAACATCTGCTTTGATTTGGGTTTTCTTGCAGCTCTGTGGGAATACCACATTCCACTTGTGTCTGACCATTTCAGTGATACTGGGCCATACTAAAAGTTCCTAAATAAAATTAGGATCTTCAATTTTCAGAGGAGCAGGGCAGTGTCTCAGGATGAACACCTTCTTCCTGCAGCACAGCCTCTCCATCCCAACATGATTTCACAGCAATTTTACAGTCTCAAAGCACAGTGGGTTGCTCCCCCAACTGCAGGCTTTCCAAACAACTTAGGAACAAAAAACCTCATTAGTCCTCATCGCTGCAAACCTTCAAATCAAACATTTTTAAACACAAATCTTCAGCTAAAAACTCTGAGACAAAAAGTTTGCCAGTAGGCTGCATGTGCTTGGTGTGAAGCCACAGATAGAAATTCCTTTCAAGGTGCCTTTATCCAAGGAATTTCCATTGTAACCAAAGATATTACACCCAGTGTGCAGAGCAAGAGAGAAAACAAAGTCTATCACTCCAGGCTATTTCATGTACACTAAAAAAATAAATGCTCTGTGTTAGTGAGCATCATCAGAGTGCAAACTGAAGTTCTTCACCTGGAAGAGGGACACAGAGCGATCATGCCCAGCTGTCATCACCACTTGAGCTGAAGGATGAAACTGCACTGTCACCAGTTTTCCATTGGCAAAACGTTCCTGGTTTGCAGGAGGGCAGGTGCTCATCTACAACACAATCACACAGTTTAAAAAAAACCCCAACAATCGCTTAGGCTGAATAAAATGCCAATTATTCTTTATACTACAAGACCTCAGGCCCTGTGATGAAGTTTTGGGCAGTGCAAGGTGAGCAGAGCACACACAGCCTGTTCAGGGAGCTGCTCCAATGCAAACACAGGCTGAATTCACCAGCCTTTCTACTGGCTTTAAAACTGAGTGTAAAACCAACTGCATTCTGACTCATCTGATATAGCTGTAGGAGACAGTGGGAGATATATTCATTTAAGGCTGTCTTCTTAAAGATCATTTCAGTAGCTTCAAAGTTGTGGGAGAATGCCATCCTCCCTCTGCAGAAATTAAAATCCTACTACAATATGCTATTTAGTGTGCAGAAAATTCTTATGTCAAACAATCCCCCTCAGTTTATTGCTTCATGCTCTCACATGAACTATTCAATTTGCTGATCCTCTAGAGCTTCTAGTTGCAGAAACAAATTCACAGAATCACTAATTTTATCCACAACAAGAGTCAAAGTGTGCACTGAAGTCCAACTGAAGTAGAAAGATAAGGTTTGTCTTTACCTTCAAAATCCCTCTTGGCAGAGACTCTGAGCTCGTTATGAAATTGCCAGTCCTGCGTAGCAGATCATCTTCATCACTGTCACCTCATTAAACCAAAGCACATGGAAACAGCTAATTGCACAAACATCCACAGGAAAATCAACACATTCCTCACTGAAACAAATTAAATTAAAACAGACTGAAGGAATAAAGCTGACATATCCAGCATATTATCACACTACTGAAACTGAGAAGACATCAAAAGTAATTATTTTCTAGAAAGTTGAACAAGGAATCACAGCAACACTTATCAGAACTGTATTGGACATATTTACTATCACTCGAAGTCCTTTCAGATTTCTTCCTGTTTTCTAGATCAGCCCAGGCAGGAACTCCTCCCATGGCTTGCTGAAACCTTACAAGAAAAGGAGGAAGAGAAAAAACCCATAACTTTTGTGACACAGTGATTTCCTTCTATGAGTTAAGTACTTAAAAGAAGCCCAGTCAGAATTTTGCAAGATTACTTGCACTTAGAACACAATACAAGTTTTAATTTTTTTTTTTTTAAATTTAAGACTTCACTGTGTCTTGTATAACTCCCTAGAAGACAAAGTAGTTTGGGCACTTTGATACAAGTATTGAACAAATTAGTCTAGACAATGCTAATGCACAATTTTATTTACTACTTTTAGTATTATTTGTGATTTAAAAACACTGCAAATACTGCAGGAAGCACTGGCTTTAAAGAGGCCACATGAGCACAGTGAATAAACACGAAAGTGACTTTGAATGTCACATAAAGGTATTTTAGCTCACAAAATTGTTAGGTTGGAAGGGAGATCAAGCCTTGAGAGATCACCCAGTCCAACCCCCCTCACCAAGGCTGGGTCACCTGGAGCAGGTGGCACAGGAAGGTGCCCAGGTGTGTTTGGAATGTCTCCAGAGGGAGACTCCACAGCCTGCCTGGGCAGCTGTTCCAGTGCTCCATCACCCTCCATTTCCTTCCTCCATAGAAAGAAATTCTTCCTCATGGTGAGGTGGAACTTTTTGTGGTTTAGTTTATGGTCACTGCCCCTCATCCTGTTCTGGGCACCACTAAAAAGAGTCTGGCACCACCCTCCTGGCATCCACCTTGGAGCTCAATGATCCCATCTCAATAAAGTCAGCCACAGAAACATTAGTGAAACTCACTGTTCCTCAAGTCTTTTCTTTAGTTTTTTCTTAGTAAGTGTTGTCTCGGCATCACTTTTCATTAAATCTTTCCTGTACTTATGGGTCATGTCAACACTAGAAGGGAAAAACACAGAGAACACAAAGATCGTTCAAACCAAGGCCACTTACAAGCACTCCCAAGTGCGACACGTAATTCCCACCACCCAACCCGGAACGTACTTTTCCTCGGCCTCATCGTCCTCATCCACCCAAGCCGGCTTTTTGGGCAGTAAGTCACCTTTCGCTTCATTTTCCACCTCCGAATCACTGGACTCTTCCTGGAGGCCTTTCCCCTCCGCAGCAGTAACCTGGAAACAACCGAAGGGGCCCCGTGTGAGCGAGGGCACGGCTCGGGGCCCAGGGAGCGAGCACCGACCCCCGCCCGGGGCCGCCGCCCTCGGGTCGGGCAAGGCCCGGGCCTGGATGTGCCGTACCCGCCGGGGCCCGGCCAAGCGCCGCAGCAGCTCGTCCTCCTCCACGTTGAGGCTGTCGCCGAACACCAGCTCCTCCAGGTCCCGCTCGGCGCCCGACACGCAGCTCAGCGCCTTCAGGTGGCGGGCGCGCCGCGCCGCCTCGGCG
>VZTR01011727.1:648951-676488 GCA_013400775.1 Chaetops frenatus
CGCGTTGCTGCTCGGGGAGGGGTCTGGCCGGGGCACGTGGGGGCGGCACGGCTGGATCCCTTTGTTTGGCCCCGCTGTGCAGGGTCGGGTTTTGTCCTTTTCCCCTCCTTCCTCCTGCCTCGGAGAAAAGTTTCAGCCTCTCGCGGGCGCGCTCGCATCCGCTTTTCCCCCTGCTCCGCTGTAGTGCCGGGTTTCAGCAACTTCCTCCT
The DNA here is from genome assembly GCA_013400775.1 of Chaetops frenatus. Lineage (NCBI taxonomy): Eukaryota > Metazoa > Chordata > Aves > Passeriformes > Picathartidae > Chaetops > Chaetops frenatus. The sequence goes on from VZTR01011727.1 coordinate 649,161, forward strand.
GTAGCTGCAGCCTTTAAAGTTCAGTTTTCCAGCGTGCTGACATTAAGTGCTGGAGAGTTTTCCTTAATACAGGCGCTTCAAAAGTTTTGGATTCTTTGTGGCCACTTCCCTCCCCTCCCCCTGCAATTTTTATGACTTCTGATATTGTGACTTTGTTCTGCTTGTAAGGAGTAGTAAACCCGTGAAACCAGTTTCACTTTCGGGTTGTTGCTGGAAATGTTTGAAAGTGTAGCAATTTCTGCCCGGCGTGGCTTTGAAAATTAAAAGTCCTACTACAAAGCGTATGCTGATTATAGTAAAAAACTTCTGTATGTGAAAAAGCAATTTATTTTAAAATGTGGCTGGTAACTGTTGCGATTTTTCCCATCTAAACCTAGTCAGAACTGAAAGCTGCAGGGCAATCTCCTGTATTTCAAATAAAAATCATTTTGCGGGTTTGAGGACCTGCATTTGCGTATTTATTGTATTCAACAGTTTGATTTTGACTTAAAAGGAATGGAGTTAAGGCTATGAGAGTCTAATCTGGAGCCTTTAATGAGAACTAAAACAATATATTCCCTTAAGAAAGCAATAAAACTTGGCGGGTGAATTGTCTTCACTCATTCCTTCAGCCTAGGCATCGTTTTGGGGAAGTGTGTAATGTAGGCTGTAGGAAACTATGTAGAGGGATCTTGTCTCCCAGGAATAGTTAAGGTGTTGTTCTTGAGAGCATGTGGCTTGTGCATGTGCAGAAAGAATGCAAACTGGAAGTCAGAGTTCTCTTCATTGTTCCCTAAAGAGCAAGGTGCCTCTGGCAGCAGTGGTAACATGCACAAAAGTTCCCTCTCGCTGGCTTTCATTTCTCTTACCATTTAAAATTTGATTTAATTTTGCAAGGCTTTTCATATCTTCTGCAAACCACTACTGCATTCCTTCATATCTCAGGTAAGTTGTTACACTCTGGGCATGTGGGATCATTTGCTGAACCTGGCTCTGAGCACGTGGAATGAATTCAGGTGTTGAAGACTTTGGTTTTGGGTTGGTGGTGGTTTTGGGGTTCTTTACATTTAAATTTGTTATTTTATTTGGGTTTTTGGTTTTTTATTTTGTTTTAATGGTAACACAGTGTTTAAAGTGAAATATTTGCCTTTTCCAGATACTCCTGTAAGGGCTCTGTAAAAACATAATGGAGTTTGTAACAGATTCTTAGTTTTATCAAAACTCAGATATTTCACGTATTAATCATCACACCTCCCCTCCAAAATTTCCTGCTAATGTGATATATTTTTTTATGAAAGAGTCTCCCCTCTTGTGTGAAACCCCCTGGGGAAGAGGCTATGGACAAAACCATTGGCAAACAGCAGAAACTGGCTTCAGACAAAATGCTGTCATACATAGCAAATGAAGAGACAGGAAAAAACATTTCTGTAATTTTCCAGCAGAGATTTTACTTATAATAAGAGTGGAAGGCACATTTCCAGATAGAGGTGAGTTGCTTATATAAAAAAAGTAAGTTTGGTTGGTTCTGATTTCCAGGAATCCCAAGATGTTTAGCTTTGGGGTTTTTTGTTTATTTGTTTTTAATGAAAGATTAAAGTGTGTTTTCTTTACATTGATACTATGTTTGAATCTTCTTTTTTGGTTATGTTGTGAGGCACAATTAGGCTTCAGTTCCACAGGGACAAGCTACTATTCTACTGTAAATTATTTTGGCCAACTTGCATTCAGAGGAGTTGTAATAAATTGGTTCTATCATTAGATATGTTTCCTTAACATTCAGAGCTGAAACTAGGTTTGTGGCATAAAGCATCAATGAACTTCTGAAAACAAAACCTGTGCATCAAATTTAAGTCTGACTTGGAAATACCCTTGGATCCATTAAGGATATGTGACTGAAGTAAATCTGTCTTATGACAGAGCCTTGGCTTGAAGGTTGTGGTGACCTCATTGTTGACCTTGGCCTCAGATCCCATCTGTCCACAGTTCTGTCCCATTTGGGGGGGTTGCATCTGAATATAGGAAGTGATGCCTCTGTTTGAGTGCTGGTGTGCCTTTGCTGAGCTACAGCTCTTGTACTCCAAGCTCCAAATATCTGCCATCCCGAATTCAAGCCCCAGATTGAATTCAAAAGTAGCAACAACCATTTGTAGTGGTTTGAAACCTTTCTGTGGCTGTTTTGGATCATCCTCCTGTGGCCAGGTGCACTTACCTGGGGATGAGAGGTTTGGTTACGTAATAATGGGGTGTTTTTCTTGCAAGTTGCTTTTACCTTCAAAACTCTTTTGCAAAAATTTTGCCAATGTTGAGTGTAGTCTTCAAGACAGTAAAGCCAATTCTTGAGTGTTTGATGTCTAAATAATATGAAATGGTTTTTGTTTTGGCCATGGATTGCTCACTCTTTGTGCCCAATTTTTTGTGTTGCAAGAGTAGTTATTATACTCGAAGAATGTATTCCAAAATGTGTTGATCAAATTCAATGTGTGTGCCTATATATATATAAAAATGTATGTTAAGAGTGAGAAACTGGCTATTTTCTCATTTGTTTAGTTGCCTTCCTGCTCTCAGGGAAACCAGTTTCCTTATCTATATTCTTTCTCATGCCATTTGCCTTATGTAATGCTTAATTAAGAATATTTCTTTAAAATACTCTCTTGTCAGATATTCACAGGGAGGAGGGAAAGAACAGGAAAATGGGAAGTTAGGCAGAATAAGAGAGCAGTTCTTAGGAGTTCCTTTCTCCACCCATCCCTTCAATAAAGAAAAGTATGCAAGAAACCCCCCGAGCAAATAGTACAGGGTAATTTGCCAGTGCTGCTCATGCTACATTTCAGAGTGCTCTGACTGAAAACCTCTGTTGAGGAACCAGTAATCTTATTAGGAAAATAAGCCTTAGCCAGAATGCCTGAAAGTTTGTCTTGTTCTTTTGTTTGTGCATTACTTCTGCTTAATGTACAGGTAGACTCTATTAGTGGAGAAGCTGCTACTCCTTTGGCATTAACCAGCTGCAAGGTTCTGTTTTATAGCAAGCCAAGGCTCCTGCTCCAAGCTGTTTCTGTGGATAGTCAGGAGGCTGTTCCCTGGTTTGATAGAAGTTGAACACTGATCTAGTTGTGTTTTAAGGAAAAGACAATCTCCTCAGCATGATTTTTAGTGCTTAGTCCAGCTTTGAAGAGTAGGAAAGTAGATTGATGTTGATTTGAGGTTTGGTTTTTTGGGGTTTTTTTTGCACACCTGTTTTTGAATCCAAGGCTCTGCAGCTGCTGTGGGGAGGCAGTGCTTCAGACAGACAAGGTGTTGCTGTTGGCTGTGGAGCCTAAAAGGACTCATGAAGAATTGCTTGTCCTTCACATGCCTAGAAATGACTTCCAACATTGCTTGTTCCATCACCTCACCAGGGATGAGATGAGACTCTTTGACCTGTCATTTCCTGGGTTCTCCTTTTGCCTTTTCTGAAGATAGGAGGGATAACAACAAAGGGACAGAATGTGTGCATAAGGTAGATGGTTCCAATTTCCTTGTTTCTCTAGTGAAGCTCACCATAGTGTATCAGAGGCCACCAGCACTTCTGGAACTGTTGGTGAGATGGTTGAGAGCTTCTGGAAAAAACTTTGGCCCTGGAAAATCAGAAATGGGGAAATTTTGTGCTTAATTTTCAAAAGAAAAAGGTGGAACCAGTTAGCAAGAACTCAGCAGGAATTGCAGGCTGCTGCTCTACCAAAGCAGCTGCTTTATCTTGTTTATAATTCTGTTTGAGGCATACATTGTCCTTTTTGTAAGGATGTGTCTTTGACCTTTGAATTCAGAGCAATGCTCCAACTTTTTTCACTTCCAGATGTTAGAGCTCTTATTCTTTTGTTCATCCAGATTCTGCAGGAGGGGGTTATCGAAGCTTCCTCATGTTCACTTATTTCTACGTGCTGTGTTTCAACATGGGTTAAAAAGAACCTTTGTGGTGTTTATTATCAAAATAGAAGTGTTTTGATCTGCTCTAACAAAATTCCAGCATAGGTATTTGTATGTCATCTTCCCTAACTTTCTCCTATTTTTGTGTACAAAGTATTTAAGTTTTAGGGTTTTTTTTTCCTGCAAACTCTGCTTTTTTGAAATCCCACAAAACATTTTGAGTAGTTTCCCTAATTGCAATCCAGGTAATAACTACAAGTTAACATTAAGAATGTCCTGCATAAATTATATGGCAAATGTGGTCATCTTCTGGCCAAAGCTGGGATACAAGTGTTTTATAAAAACTACAGTATTATTTTTAAATGGTAAGCAAAGCTGCTGATTTGAATTGCAAATTTGATGTTCAGTAATTTTGAATTGGAACAATTTGGCTGAATATTAAGTAAATGGAAAGGTGATATATGAGATCTGTTTTGACAGTGTAGTTCAACTCAAAAACTTGATTGCTACTTTTGAAATTGTATAATGCTGAAGAATGATTTTTTCCTAATTGAGTGCCCAACTTTCCATTTACAAAGAGAAACTATTTTCCTCCCCATCTGTGGATATTTTGGCAAAGAGAGCTTAGCAATAATATTGATGTTCTAAATGGAAGTGATGCAAAAGAAAAACAGAAAGAGCCAGGTGCACTGTTGTGGTGATCACCTGGCCCCGAGCTTCCCGGTTCTTCCACCTTCCCTGTGGCAGTGGCAGCAGAGCTGGCATGGGGAGTTGGAGGCACTGGGAATGGGCTGCACTTCAGTTCCTTCTGAGCAGTGACAGTATTTCAGACCTCTGCCAGCACAGCACTGAGCAAAGCTACCACCCTATAGGTTCCAGCGTTCTCCAGTCTGGAGTGGGAAGGGAATATCCTGAGATTGGCTTGTACTGCAGCCTCCATAAGATGGCTGAAGCCATAGAATCACACCTTGATATGGGATGAGGCCCTAATCTCTTAGTGAAATCAGACCAGCTAACTTAGAGAGGATGAAGGCATGAAGAGAGACCTCCTTCCCTGGGCTCTGAAACACCATGAGTACCTGTCCATCAAACCTTCTAAGCATCATAGTGCTCTGGTAGTACTGCTGGAAATGGTTCATATGGAATCACACTGTATATCTTAGCAGAGACTGTGGTCAGCAGAACTTAAATACTGTTTAAATACTTAAAAACTGAGATTTTAAGGAGCTCCTGAAATCTTGAGGAAGATGACTAGTTTTCATCTTCTGCTCTGCAAATTCCTGGCAGTGTTGGCAGGACACTGTATCCATGGCAACTTTGTGCTCAGCTTCTGCCTTAAGCTGCACACACGTGCACACACAAACAAGTGCTGCATATTGGTGGCACATGGGACAGGTGACACAGGATAGGTGACACTGCTGCCAGCTTGGGTCAGGGCTGGGCTCTGTCTGCCATGGCTCCTGTGTCCTCTATCAATCCCACAAGCACCCTGATTGCTGGTTTCAGTGCCTTCAGGAAGTTGTCAGGTTATACCCTGTCCTAAATTTGATTTGGTTTAATACAATTTTAATTTTTTTTTGTCTGAGAAGTATATTCATGATTAGCATTACACTGATTTTTTTGTTGTTGTTTTGTTTCAGAGCTACTGTAAGTATGTTAAATGCCTTATTGCATAACCTTTTGTGCTTACTGAGTTTTTTGGAGAATACTGTTTTTTAATAATTGCATGCTACGATTGAGTCAGTGTGAAAATCAGTTTTCTCTTGTACCTATTAGGAAATTCTTCCCTAATATGATTTATTTAGATTGCAAAGGAGAATATAATATATAATAAAGGGATAGCATGGCAGAAAAAGGCTTGAATGAGATCCAACTATAAAGATGTTCAGGTATACACTCTAGGAAAGGGATTTGGGGAATTGTGATGAGATCTTGGAGCTATGAATCCAAATGCAATTTAAGAAGGAAAAGCTGAGGCACATTATTTTTCTGTCTACACTGACTTTTAAATAAAATTGGCTTCACTTCCTTTTCCAAGAGCTAAAGGCTTTCTGAATTTTTCTTCTGTTTTCTTGTCTGTGCTTTATTCCCCTAACTTGTGTTTCTATTGTAGAATTTCTTTGTTTTCTCTTTATTTATTTCCTCTCAAACTTAGTAGATACTGTTGAAGATTATGGAAATAATTTGGAACATAAAATATATTTTTTTTTAGCCTAATGAGGGCAGCTCACATAGGAGTAGCCTTGTTTTAGTAGAGCTGTGTAAGATATTAATAAAGTGAAAATTGTCACTGTATCAAAATGCATGTGGTGGATGTGCGTCAGAAAAAGTACATCAGTTAATCTCTTGTTTCTTTAATGTCTTTGCTGGAAATTGCTTAACTGTCATGCCTTCTTCAAAATTGTGTAGCTTTATCCTACTTCAGAATTTTGATTATGGAAAAACTATTATGTAACTAGTTTTTTGTATATGACAGTGGCAAATTAGTCACCTTTCTCTCTTTCAGCATTTGTACAGACCCTATTGCCATAGTAACTGAGCTCTTCATAATGGTTAATGTATTAATGCTCAGAACAGCCCTGTGAGCTGGAGAGGTGTTCCTGCTTCACACGGGAGTCACGGACTCATAGGGCAGCTGAGTGATTTATGGATAACCCCACAAGCCAATGAGAGCAGAGAGCCTCTCATTCCTGTTCCTGTGGTATAAGTGCCCTCTTGATTGAACTGTCTTTTCTCTGCCCAGCTTTCTCAAATGAATGAATTTTAGTGAAATTGGCTGCAGCCATCTGGAATGTGCTCATTTGCATATAAGATCTGTGTGGCTGTCAGTGTTCAGCATACCAGGCTTAATGAACTCTGAAGATACCACAGAAATTAAATGTATGGATAGCTCCTGTGTATTCTCAGTGGATCATGAGAGATTTTTTTTTTCTTCCTGTGTATCACAACACTGAAAATTGGCCAGTTTTGATTATACCAATGCTCATGTAATTGGCAATACATGGCTCATGTCTGTGCTGATACAGCAGTGCCTTAGAATATCTGCTTTTGAAGAGTGACCTGTGAAACTTTGTAAGCATGACTTTGAAATCTTTGCATTCAGAACATTCTGCTATTCTTTGGTTTTCTTGTTCTTTGGTTATTTTTAATTTTTAGACAGAACATAGTTCCCGAGTGGAAAGGAAACGCCGAGACTCGTTCGGGATGTTTGACGGTTATGATAGTTGTAGTGAGGACACCAGCAGCAGCTCCAGTTCAGATGAGAGTGAGGAGGAGGTTGCTCCTTTGCCATCCGGTCTCCCAATTATCAAGAACAATGGGCAAGTTTATACTTATCCAGATGGCAAATCTGGCATGGGTAAGTATGTGCTTTGTGAGTGCAAGGAGTTGGATTTTGATCGGTTTTAGCCTGTGCTGGCTTGTGAGGGTCCCATCCCAAATCTTGGTCCCAAATGAAAAGGGACCAAAGCAGCTAAAGGGTTAGGGCTGGTTGGGTTTGGGAGGGAGAGTTGTTTGGGTTCTGCTAAACTGAGATAAGAGAGGTTTTGAATCCTGCTGACGGGGAAGAAATAGTATGGGAACATCTGCCCTCCTGTCATGTGTTGTGTCCATCTGCACATGCATGTTTGTGTTCTTATGTGCATTGGTTTTATTCTTGGAGCTTTGAGGACAATGTCAGTGTGTTCTCTCTATGCCAGGGCTTACCTTCTCTCTGCCCTTTATGTTACATATACAATATGTTTAAATATATCTCTTCCTATACTAGGAAAGCTTCATTACTGCTACTGTATAAAACCTGTTAGTGTATACCTATTCACTCCTCACTAGCTGTGAGCAGAAGGATACTGGGAAAATATATTAAAAAGGGGAGATTTCTTTTGTTATCAGGGAAAAATATTTTATGTGAAATCCTAGTGATTAGTGTAGAGCTCTCTCTGGGCAGAATTTGGGTATTGTCTTACTGGCATTAGTTGGTCTCTGAGTCTTACTCATCATGGAATATACTGTGGGTGATGCTGTCCACCTTTGAAACATGATTCTAGCTGGAAGAGAATGTTGGTGGGCTGGGGTACTTGGGATATACTAATTTATGAATCAAACCAGAGATCTGGTTTTACTTCAGGTTGGAAGTATTCAATATTTAGAGGAAATCAAGATTGTCAGGCCCAGATTAAAGCAGTGAGAACAGCAAAAAGCCAAAAATTAGCTTGAGCTCATTTAGCTGTGTCATTTACTTGCACCAGGGGTGAAATTATTAGGCAGCAGAAAGAGGCAGTGTTTCACCAGTGAATTTGAGGTTCTTGGTGTTTCACTGATATTAGTGGTGATGTTTTAAATTTTAAATTCTTTTTCTGTGCAATTCTCTTTGGGGTCAAACCCTCAGAAACTGTTTGATGGTGCCACCTCCAGTACCTTCATTCTGTCCTCTTCGTTCTGAACTTTTACTGCGATTTTAACTACACTCTTAACATTTTGGGGGTTTTTTCTTTCCTCTGATTAGCTACATGTGAGATGTGTGGGATGGTTGGCGTCCGGGACGCTTTTTACTCTAAAACCAAGCGCTTCTGCAGCGTGTCATGCTCCAGAAGCTACTCCTCCAACTCCAAGAAGGCCAGCATTCTGGCCAGGCTTCAGGTAGCGGTACAGACACCGTTTTCTTTACATCCTTTTTGTCGTCTGTGGTGGTGAAATTGGGTATTTGTACAGATGGCTGCATGTTTTAAGATAAGTTTCTTGGGTTTGAGGGTTTTCTTTATAGAGTTGCGAAATAGTTGTATGTCCATTCACTTAAAATGTTAATCAAATAATCAGTCAGACATGTTTGTAGTATTTAAGAAAAGAGAGAGAAATGTCAAGAAATATTATTATACCCTGTCTCAAATTCATTGCAACAAATGCCAAGAAATTGCATTGCTATAAGTTAGATTAAAAGTTTTTCCTTTTGACCTGCTTTTAAGAAATACCTCTTTTTCAGGTAAACAACAGTGAATCTATAATACTGTTCAAGGGGGAATAGTAGTACAAAAGTAATCTTTTGGACATTCCTTACTACTGGTTTTTAAATTTATTTTATATATAGTTGTGTGATACTTAGTTTCTGTGCACTTCTAATTTTAGTTTAAATTTCCAAAGATAGCTACAGACCTGTGTAAATTTCCTGATGGGAGTTTGGAAACATGTTATTTACTTGGGTTGGTTTTTCTTTTTTTTTTTTTAGGGGAAACCTCCAACAAAGAAGGCTAAAGTTCTACAAAAACAGCCCTTAGTGGCTAAATTAGCAGCATATGCCCAGTACCAAGCAACTTTACAAAACCAGGCAAAGACAAAAGCAGGTAACAGCATTTAAGCAGAGCTGAGATAAAAATACTGAAAGATTTGTACCTCATTAGCAGCTTCCTAACTAAAATAACTTTCCCTTAGCAGCTGTCCCTGTGGAAGGTTTCAGCTGGGGTAACTACATCAATAGCAATAGCTTTACAGCAGCTCCTGTTACCTGCTTTAAACACGTGAGTATTTCTCAGTTTGTGCTTTCCTTCTCTGTGTGTGCATGAGTGAGTCCATGGCAATTCTTTAATTCATTTTTCCAAAACATTCATATACAAATATCTTTCGTGATCTATGAATCTACTTTTTAGGTAATTTATCTGTCCTTTAAAACCATTCTGAACACCATCAGTTACTTTCATCATGTCTACACTCATAAACAAAAAGGAAGTCTCTTATATACTTGGGAATTGTTATTTTCATGTTCAAGTCACAAAATCATCCCATGTACTGCAAAGTGACCAACCAGGTCAAGCTGTACTGAAAACAGTTACAAAAGGCTTTTTAGATTAAGTCAGGCTTGTTCCATTGTGTTGGACTGATCTTTTTGTTACATATTTAGATTTGGGGTTTTCTTTCTTAATTTTCAGTCAGATTCTCACTGTTAGTCGTGCTGCCAGGTAGTCTAGTATGGGGGAAAATGAAGGCTGTTTAGAAATCTGAAATTTAAAAAGTTAGTTTTCTTTGGTTTAGAGATAAAGAATATCTTTCTGCTTGAAACATTTTTAATGACTGAGGAAATGAGGGGATGGGCAAAGTATTTAGCGCCATCTGTCTTTAATGTGTTTGTAAAAATCCAGTAATTAGACATTGTTTAAAATATCATCAGTACTTTCTGTCTCTTAAGCAAAAGCTTTGACAGAAGGTGTTTTCCCAGCATATTTTTTATTTTGAGAAGTTGAAGTGCTCTGTATTACAAAATTTTTGTTTTGCTCGAAATTATGTGCTGAAAGTTGCAATCAAAACAAACATTTTGCTTCATGGAAGTTGTCCATGAGGAAGAAGAGACATATTTTCTCTCCAGCTCAGGAATTCCTGCTGAGCCCTGTCAGCTCATAAACCAGTGGGAGTTGAGGGCTTCTGGCAGTTGGCACTTTGTGAATAGTACCCTTTATGCTCAGAGGCCTCAGCTACTGCCCAGAACAGAGCCTTGCATTAGGAGAGCTTGGGGAATTTGTATCAAATTCCACATGCTCGAGTCTGCATGTTTGCACTTTGCTTTCACAGCTGTGTACATGTGATTTCATAAGTCCATATCAGAAAGTATCATTTGATATCGTGGGCTGTGCTATTGTATCAACAAATGCCTCAGATTGGGTGGCATCCTCAATTAGAGACAGCTGCAATTGTCAGGCCACTTGTAAATTATGCTCCAGTATTACATTTTATTAAAAGGAGTTGTATATTCCTTTCTCACTGTTTCATTCCTTCAGCTGTACTGTGCTCCCATAATGTGAACCAAGACTATGCTCGTGGGTCACATTGTACCTTGAAATTTTCACAAGATAATGGCAACAGTGCTACCTAGTAGCCTGGAACTTGTTTCTTTTCTGTCCTCATTTTCCTTTTTCAAGTAAAATGCAAATCCTACAGTTTTCTTTGGAGATTTCTATTTCTTTGGTTATGAGTTAGTGTTATAAGGGTATGATTTGCATTTAACTTTACTGTTATTATTTCTTTGAAGAATATTTGTTTAAACAATCAGAATCTGAAAAACACATCAATGCTGTTTTGTTAAATCCTTCTTTGTCCCACTCTCCATTGATAATTGAATAATATTCTTTTTGCCTTTCTGGAAAGGTTGTTGCTGTTGTCTGTGTACTGTATTGCTTTGATTTGTAAAGGTTTGTATTAGTTGATGTTTGTTTACCATCCATATTATGGATTTCATTCACCTGTATGTGTGGTGGGATTCTGTTCAAGACCAAAGTTTTGAATCGACAGTAAAATCATGACATATCTACCCTTAAGTTTGTTATTCAATAAAATGTATTTAATTTACTGGTTATACTGGGTGTATCTGTATGGATATTTCATAGGGAACATTAGGATCAATATTAAAGAAAATTTAAGGGAACTATGAGATGTAAGATTTGGCTTATTAGTTATTTTTTAATAACCTGGCATACTTCAGTATCTCGGGTCTGATGTACATTTCACACATCAGTTTTTCTGGTTTTGTGGGGTTTTTTTCCTCGGGAGTTATTTCTTCTTCAATTTGAAACAGTTACATTTTAGAATTAAAGTATCTAAATCTTGGAAGTTCTCTCTCTTCTCTTTATGATAAGCATTAATTTCAAAGTATTTTGATGTGCTTTTTGTGCTTCCGTGTTACCTTTATTCCAGACTTGAGTGCTGAGTAACACTAATAAAATTGAGTAGCAATAGAGTGGCCATGCCCATGACTTCAGCATTCAGTAAACTGAAGTAGGGAACTGCTTTGGTTTATGTCCTACAGGAAGCCCATGAGTACACCAGAATTCCCATCTGTGCACCTTGCAGCCTCTCTTTTTTTNTTTTTGTCAAATTGTATTAAGCAGGTACACAGCAATAGCTGTTGCAAAGAGAAAAGCTCAATTTAATGTTTTTAATATTGAGTTATAGCTTAGTCACATACAGTGAGCTCATTGCTGACCTGTATTCCACTTTTTCTCCTCTAAAAACTTTTTCCTCTTTTCTATAGTTGCTTTTATTAGTTCAAACCATTCCTACAACTGAAACCAAATTACAGTGGTTTGAGTTGTTTCTCAGTACTACTTACTGGACAATTTTATGCACAATTAAGAGTAATTATTTATTTTCACTCTGCTGCTAGTGAGAAGCACATCTCTTGAAGTTTTTCTTCCAGCTGAATTTTATTCTGAGCTGAAATATTTTCATCCTCTTGGTTTCATGTGTTTTTACACTATATCCAGTGATTTAAGGGAGCATTTCCAGGATGCTACACTGGGTGGCAGTGCTCTGCTTTTAAGGTTTTCTCCTCTGGCATTACCTGTTGTTGGGGCACTGCTCACACACGAGGTTTCAGCATTCCATACAATTCAGGAATTGGTAGCATAATGATCAGGATTTGCCATTAAAATCCTGATTTAATTTAAATTCTGGAATCATGGCAGTGTTGATGCCATCCAGAACCTTTAGAAGCCACTTATTTAAGCCATGTGAGTTCTTTGTTCAGCTGCAGATGTGGGGATACTTGGCCTTTAGGTGCTCCTGTCAAACAAGCCCTTCCTGACTGCACCTTACCTTACAGAGAAGGCCCTTGGTGCTCACAAATAGACCCCTCCCAGGTCATGTCCCGGAGCAGGAAGCCAGGAACCAGCTCTTCCTTGTTTGGGAGTGATGTGAAGTGGATCTCTTCGTCATGAGTCTGAAAGGTAAATTTGTTCTTACCTGTAAATGATGGTTCTGCTAGTTCACACTATGCCAATCCAGACTGCAGTCACCTTCCAGCCAGCAGATAAATAAGACTTAACACTTCTCTAGTGCTTTTTGAATTTTTAAAAGCACTCTTCAAACATTGATTAATCAGATGAGACAGAGGAGAGATGAAGGAAGATGGCTGTCAGTCACAGCCCTGGTTCATCCAGGTCTTCCTGCCTTAAGAATATCCCTAATGAGTGAAGGAGACTAAGATGGTGCAGTGTAGCAGGTGTGCTGTAAACCATCCCTCAGGACAGTACCATTGTCTGACATTTCAGCAGTGATGCTGCACAGAATGGCTTCCTTCTTGAAAGTGTGAGCCATATGGATTGGTGTAGGAGAACTAGCAGAACCAATGTTTTCACAGACAAGGACAAATTTAACTTTCTGCTATTTCCGTCTATACCAATCCACCTTCTAGAACTGAAATTTCCATTAGAGGTTGATGTCAGGAGAGGTGTTTTGTTATACTTTTCTCTCTGAATCAACTGAATAGATGAGCAGGCAATAAAATGTACTTCAGTTAAGTGCAGCTGGATTATGAAATTATTCAACACTGCTGTTTTTGATTGTTTGGCCTTATCTGTATCTCTATACAGGCAACAAGATTTGCTAAAATAGGCAGTTTGAAAAGTTTATTTCGCCAGTTCAATTAAGAAACCTACACGTGTCAATTTAGAGAGAGTAGTGAGTATGGGATGGGACTTAAGTTGTATCTGCATATTTTGTATGTGAAAATAAGCCATCATCTTTTCAGTTGGACTTTCCTCTAGCTGCCTTTTGGCAGAGGAGAGCTCTATGGTCTAGACTGGTGTAGATGGGACATAGCAGATCATGAAGAGACCAGGCTTCAGGACTAAAAATGGCATACTTACATTTCCTTTAAGAGTTAAAACTAGTTTTAAGTTTTATGTAACCTCAAATACTTCAACTAATGAAGAGTTTCCCTTTTTTAAGATATATTCAGCATCTAGTGCTGCTAGTGGCAATTGCTGATTACCAGCAAAATTCCAGTATTGTCATTTCCAGTCATTCAGGGTTAATCCAGATTTCTTCACTTGTAGCTCTCAGCAAAAATTATGTGTGGTTGGAGGCTATTCTCATTGAGGGGTTCATTTCTCTGGGTTTGCAAAGAGCTTTTTAAGTGACACACAGTGCTGAGCCAGAGGATCCCTCATTCAGTTGTCCCAGTGATAGCTGGGTAATCTCTGAACTGATAAGAATTTATTTTTCTCAGAATTGATGTGACTTGTTATAAAACACCCAAAATATGAATCTCTGTTCTGGGTAGTCTCCAGTTTAATGCAGACTGAGAAATTTTCAAGCTTGTTAGCAATATAACTTCAGTTGAGTTACTGTTAAGAGTTTAGGTTCTTCAGCACTGTGCATTTCTGGTATCTAACATCTTTGACTGACATTTCATGATGCTCTGTTCCAACAAAAAGTTCTTCTGGAGATAGCAAACTAAATGTAATTTCTATCACCAGCTTCTGCAAACCCTTACGAGTTCATCAGGCAGGTATTCCTTCTTGTTCCCAGCACATTCTGCACACAGGACACTGAGAGGGATCTTGCTGTGCCTTTCCTTCTGGTGTTCATTAAAAAGGTGCCACTCAGAGCCTTCTGTTCTTTTTGCCTGCTTCATGCAGTGATTGCTTTCAGGTGATGTGAAAGCCTGTTCCTCTGAGAGATATGAACCAGGGGGTGATAAACCCACTGTAATAAATCATCAGAATAGATTAAAGAAATAATTTTTAAGCATTCTTCCAGCAGCATGCCTGACTTGCAGAATTTGAAGGTTTTGATGCCTGTGCTACAGGTACCACTATTTTCTTGCAATTAGAATTGCATAGGAATTCCACCATTCTCACTCACATCAGTAGTTTCTTCCTAATTGAAACATCATAGAATAAAACTGACCTTTGAGAATGTACAGTTTGTGCTTGTGTTTAACTGCTATTTAAACTTGGAATGCTATGGGTTTTTCTCAGTATATACACAGGAATAATTGGATACAATTACAGTATTATGCATAGTCATCAAATCAAAACCTAAGTAGGTTCTCATAGAAACAGTGGTTTCTAACCATATGTTTGTTATATGTATATTGAATGTTTTGTCTTTTTAAGTTGCTTGTAGCACACTGAGGTAACAAAAAATTAATATTTTCACATGGTGAGCTGATGACTTTTTAACCCCAACCTTGACAGGCACCCATGGGGACTTGCTGGGGTGATATTGCAGAGGGAGTGCGAGTGGAGGTTCCAAACTCTGACTGCAGCCTACCTACCAAAGTCTTCTGGATAGCTGGAATTGTAAAATTAGCAGGTAAATGTGCTTTAGTTGAAATTAAAATAATCAAAAGAACTGTGTGCAGGGATCTAATACTTTAGTCAGTGATCACTTGGTGAGTGTAATGCTGACACTGGTCAGGTTGGCAGAGCTGTGTCTGTAGGTTACACATTGTAGTGCTGTCACTGTTCTACACTGGCTGCTGTGATGCTTGAGAATTTCTATCCTTGGTTTTTTTGTTTTTTTGTTTTTTTTTTTTACTATTGCCTCAGAGTGCAGTAAGAGCAGTGCAGAGCAGATAGGAGACTGTAAGAGCTGTCAAGAAGCCTCATTATACAAATCACTTGTCTTGGTAAAAAGAAGTTCAAGGTCACAGATCTAAGATATGAAAAAGCAGATACTGTGCATAATTAATTTTGTTCTCTTACATATAACTTCTAAAGGTTTATAGTTCAAGAATTTTAATTTTATTTAAAGTGTCTTACATGATAATACATGCACGTTTATCAAAGTAATCCATTCTGTGCATTAATAGCATCCAGAAATGTGCCATTAAAAAAATTGCTATTAAAAATTACATTTAGAAAACTAATGTAATGTATATTATAATTGGTCAAGAAATATTCATACATATTTTATAATCTTGTTTAATTCTTGTATTTTTTTAAATGCTTTCTTTCAGGCTACAATGCTCTGCTGAGATATGAAGGCTTTGAAAATGATTCAAGTCTTGACTTCTGGTGCAACATTTGTGGATCTGACATCCACCCAGTTGGTTGGTGTGCAACCAGTGGGAAGCCCTTAGTTCCTCCTCGAAGTATGTAAATAGTAGCCTTACTGACTGATTTCAAAGTCTCTTTATTAAACTAAATTTGCTCGTAGTCCAGATATCAAAGTATTCCTTTACCATAACAGTTCTTTCAGCAGTTATGAATTAATAATTTTAACTTTTGGAAAAATAAGAGCTTGACTGATGCAGAAAGTGTTTCTTGGAGTAGCCCATCTGATGTGACTCAAAGCTTTTACGATCAGGGTGGCAGCAGTTGGTTAATCAGTGATGGGAACACGCACTAATTTAATTTATACTTTATTATTAAGTTCTTTACCCTGACCCATAAACTTCATCTTGGGTAGCATTCATTCTCTAAAGAGGCTTTTTGTCATTATTGCCATCCAGGCCTATTAGTAGTCATCTGGGATTTCTTCTTTGCATATTCCAGACTAATATTGTCTCTAACTGGCACAATTAAAAATCGGTGGCTTATTTTTTCCCCTTCATTTGCAACAGCCATCCAACACAAATACACAAACTGGAAAGCTTTTCTAGTGAAACGACTTACTGGTGCCAAAACACTTCCTCCTGACTTTTCTCAGAAGGTAAGGCTGATGCAATATCAATGATGTTCTGTAAAGAAAACTGCAGCACAACGTGAAGAACTGAAATATTTTATGGTGGCACATTAGCTCCTCTTGCAGTGAAGGAGATACAGTAGTTTCTTCCCTTAGATACAGTTTTCCTTGGATCCCTTCTCCCATTATGTCCACACTTGTTAGTATGTATTTGGAAAACTGCTCTAGAAAGAATAGCTTTCTTTAAAGACTAGTCTATTTTAATTTTAAAATATCCCATTTGAAAAATCCACAGAAAACCCAGAGGTGCTCATCAGTTAGCCTGTCAAAATTGATTTTTCTAATTCAGGAATAATTTTTATCATGCACTCTTTCAAGAAACTGAACAGAATATGTTAATATAACATGGATGCAGAAGGAATAAAGATCATACTTTTAAATCTTCGTATTTTTTTCCTGCTCTGGACTAGGTTTTTGTCTGTTTTAGTCATGTCTTTAGGTATGGCAGCTGCTGTATAATGTGCTGTAAGTTTACTTACCAATATTTTGACATGATGGTGCATATAAGTATGAGACTTAATTTGTTGTGTTACACTGCATCTAATGTTTGAAAAACAACAAAAAAAGCCTTTCTGCAGTGAAGTTTTATTTTAAAATTGGTTCAGTTAGAAGCCAAATTGGCAAGATCTCAGTCCATTGGAGAGTTGGTAATGAAAATGGCAAGTGACAGATACTGATTTTTAAACACAGTCTATTTTCACAAAGCAGATTAACATCTGTTTCCTTTCTTTTGTGTATTTTGAAGAAATACTTTTGTAAATGGCCAGCTTTAAGTATGTTGAGGGGTTTTTTTCCACTTCATTAAAATGAAGTATTTTAATCCTGTTTTTAAAATGCTGTATTGAGTGGATGACAAAGGAAGAACAAAAAATCCTGAGGTTTTTCTTGTTAAAGTTGTTTCTCAAGGTAACTTCACCTATTGTTAACGACTGAACAAACTTTCATTATGTCAGTGAAAAATTACTCGAACTTACCTGAGAATTGTATCTCCTCTTAAGGGATAGCCTTGAAACAATTAAAGCACTGTAGGATCTATTCTTAGTTTTCTGAAACATTTTGTTACAATAAAATAGAAGAGAAATAATTAGTGTCATTTCTCCAGTTGATTAACAAGACTTCAATTAAATGACAAGTGCTTCAATACTGTGCTTTAATAGCCAGGAAATGGAAAACCAGAGGATATTCTTACAGAATGTGTGCTTTGTGTTGCTTCAAGGTGTCTGAGAGTATGCAGTACCCATTCAAAGCTTCCATGAGGGTAGAAGTGGTGGACAAGACGCACCTCTGCCGGACAAGGGTGGCCGTGGTGGAAAGCGTCATCGGGGGCCGCCTGAGGTTGGTGTATGAAGAGAGTGAGGACAAAACTGATGACTTCTGGTGCCATATGTACAGCCCACTCATCCATCATATTGGCTGGTCTCGAAGTATAGGACACAGGTTCAAAAGATCTGGTAAGTTTGCTTTGGGTTAGAGGTGTTTTGTAGGCAGTGTTGGCAGAGAGGAGTCTGACTTGAGCAGTTCTGTTGTTTTATACAGTTAATCAAACTACCTTAAGTAATGATATTTAAAAGCATATATAATGTGGCCCAGGGGTTTTAACAATTATATTACACTCAGGAATTTCAGTTAAAATTATAATTAACATATACAGCAGTGGAAAAGTCACAGTAACCTTTATGTTGATTTGTAGTATTTAGAAGATTCAGTGATAAACAGAAGTCAGCAAACTGTAGGCAGAAAAACCTTTAACTGCACAATTCACTTTTCATGTTGATACCTGGAATCACAGCCCTGCTCCACAAACTCCTAGTTTCTTCACATCTAACTCCTGTGTTTTGTACAATACAGCATGGACAAGTATCCTAGTAGATACAGAATTTCTATTTACTTGCAAGTTTAAAGAGTGTCTAATATTTTATATTGCAGTATTTACGTGATTTAGAGGGCATTAAGGAATGGGCTGGGAAAGGGAAGTGACAGTCTGATAGAAGGGATACAATTAAGGCCCTTACTATCTAAAATACAAAAGCAATTGTAATTTGAAATAGTTAAGATTTCTAAACAAAAAAAAGTCTGGGTTTTTTATTATTTCTCTATTCCTTTGAGCTGGTATCCCTTGTCAGAAACAGAATTTCTGTAAAGCATTCCACAAGGCTTCCCTTCAGGGAAAGGCCTTCAGTTTTCATAATGCTTCAGCTTTCACTGAAAACATTTATAAATAGATAGATATAGATACCTATAGATATATTTGAACTGATTATGTGTAATTATACAAATGTATATATATATAAATGTAATTTTCTGTCATAGCATAGTGCAAAGTAGTTTACCTGCCAATTTTTTGCAAAAATTCAATTTTGTGACATAATCAAATGGCTTTTTAAATACTGGATTTTTTTTTTTTTCCCATAAATAAGGTTTGTGTTATAGAGGCAGCTCAGGTTGAAGTCAGCAAGGAAAATGGATGGATTATGTCCTCCTGATTTTTGTGGTAGTGTTACTATAAACTGTGGGCCTCCCACACCAGTGATTGTGTAGTAGTGGTTAACATATACAGAAAAACATTGTTTGCTCTGTGAACAAAACTTCTGAACAATAGTATGATATTATTATTATTCCTTGTAGATATTACAAAGAAACAGGATGGACATTTTGATGCACCCTCACACTTATTTATGAAGGTGAGTTCAGTAGCTAGAACACTCTTTGCAGAGTTGAGGACCTTTAGTTCCTGTTGTGTGTAAACCAGACCTGAAGCTCTCTTTACATCCTGGCCCAGCACAAGCATTTCTGCTTTTGTTATCCAATCTGACCTCTTTGATATAAGCAGAGGTAGTAGAACAGGTATTTCAGGCTGGTGCTTTGGCAGTGTGAGGGCTGTGTTTTGTTCCAGGCTCATTAAATGCTTTGTTTCTGATGCTGTTCTGTGATTGTTTAGGTAAAAGAGGTTGATGCAGCTGGAGAGTGGTTTAAAGAAGGAATGAAATTGGAAGCTATAGACCCCCTGAACCTTTCAGCAATATGTGTGGCAACTATCAGAAAGGTAAGAAAGTAAACGTGCATTTTGGGGAGATAGAGAGGAATGCTTTTTCCCTAACCCTTATTCAGGCTTGAAACAAAAAGCTCAAAACCAAAATTAGTGCATTTCATTCACACAGTGAATGGAGTATGTCTGTTAATTGTTTATATACAACTGCTATGAAAATGTGCTCATGTAAATCTGACTTTAATCTCTGGAAAATCAGCCTTACCTTTAATTAGAATGCGTTTGTAAGATGAATTTGCAGGAAAATTTTCTGCTAATAATTCCAAGTGTTTTCCAGTTGTTCAAAACCAAACGTCATCTTGCTGACTTGCAGAAGTTTATTAAGATATTTTAAGGCTGTCCTTCTTTCTTAACTTGATTGAAAGGGAGTAAATCCATGTGAAATCTACTTTAAAAGAGAAAATAGCAGCTTAGCTGATTTGTTTAACCTTTCCAGTGAGGAGGAGTATGGTTATGATTTTAAGTAATGGTGTACTGAATATCCTTGCAAGATGAAGAATAGACTGAGTTATAAAGCTTTAGAAGTAGAGCTGGTGTTCACAAGAAAATAAACTGGAGATCAGAAATAGGAAATGCTGATCTCATAACTTTGTGGTTATCAAAGGTACACGTGACTGTTGTATTCACAGTCCTGGAGACAGGTATGATTTGGAGGTTTTTTGTTGTAATTGAATGTTCTTCTAAGTGTGCTTCCGTTATTATTGAGTTGGTTTCACTCTTTTGAAACATGGCATGCTTTCTTTCTAGCCTTCTCACCCACGTGAAGGTATTTAATGTGGAATTTTGTTTTTCTTTACCAAGGTGTTAGCAGATGGCTATCTTATGATTGGGATTGATGGCTCAGAAGCAGCAGATGGGTCTGATTGGTTTTGTTACCATGCCACTTCCCCTTCTATTTTCCCTGTTGGTTTCTGTGAAATTAACATGATTGAACTAACTCCACCCAGAGGTACAGGTAGCATTCTGACACCTTTTATTGTGAATATTGCTCAGTGATACTGTATGTGCCATATACTTTGTTGTTTAACTCAGCCTACAAAATTCAGGTCACTTCTTAGGACTTTTTCAAGTCTGAAACAAATACAACAGCTTTACTTTGAAGTAATCCAACTCTTCATTTAGAAAAAGTTAGATTGATTATTGACTGAAATACTTTGCATTTGCTGTCAGAAATTGAGGATTCCACTAAGTCCATGGGAAGTGTGGGAGTCACTAGAAGGGCTGTTCAGAAAGTGTCACTGGTTGGGAAGTCCTGGCCACCAAAACAATGAATGAACATTGGAAAGAATCTCAGGCTGATTCACAACTATACCAGGCAATTTTTGGAAGGCAGTACACAAAGTTGAGCTGTAGGGCTGTACACTGAATAAACCCCTCTGTGAGGAAAAGCTGTCTGTTCACAAACACGTGTGCCTACAGATGATTTTGCCTCCCTTTTCCCATTTTTTGCTTTGGTCTGGCACTTTTTAAGAGGATCATAGCTGTGTAACAGCAGATGACAAGGATTTTCTATGGCTTTTTCCCTCCATTCTCATTCTTGCAGGCTTCTATTTGTATTTAATGAATTATTTTTCTAGGTAATAACTACAGTGTAATACAACATGAAGAAAGTAATTTCGTATCATTTTTGTTGTTGTATATAGTGACAACTCTGTCACCCTAGAATGTGTGGAAAGGGCAGTTACACAGATTTAGTTTTATTTTTCAGTCAGCTCGTTTAGTAAATTTATTGCCCAGAAATTCATGGGTACCAGCATCCCTCAAAAATCTGAGATGCAGACACTCTTGCAATAGAAGTTTTTATGGGAGGAAGTGCTTGTATATCAATACATGTCAATCAATTTAGAAATACATATATGAAACTGATGAGAAAGGATAGGATAGGAGAAAAACTTGCCTTTGGTGATAAAACTTTACCTCTTCACTCTTGAAACACTACTTTCAGAATGTGGATTTTGTTGTTAGCACATTTATGATACTTAGTGTTTCTTGTTTCATGGCAACCTAATTCTTTACCTCCATGTACATTTTCCCTTTTACTGCAGTTTTTCTGAAGTCCTGTATCATCAGTGAGAGGTGATTATAAATCACACATGCAATAATCTAAAAGTCATTTGGAAGAGGAATTACCAGCAGTAAAATACAGAGCATAATGTGCATTAGCATTTTTAATAGGATCAAAGCTCCTCAGCTCTAACAAGGAGGGTATTTTGCTTTCCAAATTATGGGCTGGAAAACGGACAGTTTCTAAATTCTGCCTGGCCTGACAAGGCCCACATGCACATTTCTTGTGTGTGATGAACTTGAGTACAAATATACTGGTGTAGCAGAGGAATGTTACAGTGAAAAGAAAAGAATGAATATGAAGAACTGATACAGTATTGTTAATTAAGTAAATTAACTCGCCAGTTGCATCTGTTCATGGACGTATTCCATAGCCAGTGTGGGCACTCTTATCTAAGTTGCATTTAGCATTGTGGATAACTTCAGTTGCTGTGAAATCACTGGACTTGCCAAAGCTCATTCCTGCCAAACATCTTCATCCCATGCTGAAATCAGTAGAAGGTGAAGATGCTTAGGCATTTTGAGAGATGGGATTGAATTTTGGGCTGTGAGTACTGAGTGTGGCAGCCCTGAGCTGCAGCCCTCTGCCCCCACAGGGGTGAGATCCAGACCTCTCCTGTAGCTCCCACGCCATGCCCACTGCACTGCAGGTTTTCAGGATGTCCATCACTGCACGCTGCTGCAGAGAAATCCTCCAGCTAGAACTAGAGATTTATTAGTTTAAGCAATTGTTGAAATTGCCCAAAGGAAAAGATATTCCTGTATTTTATGCATATTCAGTAGCAGCTACATATATTTTTGAGAGATTACTTTCTTCCCTTTATAATAGCTTTTAAAAAAATCCTCTAATTTTCTATATTGCACATTACTGCTATTTTTACCCTTATTAAACTTTTTAAATATCTGTGTTTGTTCTTAACATTCTGTTCCTGACAATTCAAGTGTTTCAATAGTGGAGCTAAGGAAGGGGAAGAAACTGGATGTGCTTAATTCCATGATCTGTTCTGATTCCTTTGTGTAGGGCATTTGTAGAGATAAAAATCTGCGTGGACAAAAAACTTCCAGTTTAAATAATTAATCTTAACTTGAATGATACCTTTTATGTTACCCAGTGCTTCATTCTTCTTGTTTGTTGCAAATGGGCAATGTCCTGGTGACTGTTTGTCCCTCAGATCAAAGCTCAGAGAGTGGAAGTTTCTGATACTAATGTTTGACTTTTGTTGTCTTTTTAGCTGTAACACACTCCCAATGTGTTATTTTTGCTGTTATTCTTACACATGAAGTTTGCAGTTGATGTATGAAAATGTTGTTTAAAATTCACAGGTTATGCAAAACTCCCTTTTAAATGGTTTGACTACCTCAGGGAAACTGACTCAATAGCAGCACCAGTAAAACTCTTCAATAAGGTAATAAAAATTATACATGTTTGTACTGGAATTAATATTTTCTTTACATTTTTGCCTAGTCCATGGCATGGACCATTTTGTTAAATACAGTTTTGTAAAACTAAGACTTTTAGACATAAGAACCCTTTGAGTAAACAAAGGTTGGTACCTCTGAAATGTTAAACAGATGTAGAGGTACAGGAAACTTCATCAATGATACTTGATTTGTTTTCTGTATTAAGTTGATTGAAATCCCTCTTTCAGCACTGTACTTAAACTATCTTACTGAAGGTGTCTGTTTACTGATGTTTGCCTTGTTTGCTTCCCCAGGAGGTTCCCAACCATGGGTTTCATGTTGGCATGAAACTGGAGGCTGTAGATCTGATGGAGCCTCGCCTGGTGTGCGTGGCCACGGTGACGCGCATTATCCACCGACTCCTGCGGATACACTTCGATGGCTGGGAGGATGAATATGATCAGTGGGTGGATTGTGAGTCCCCAGACCTGTATCCTGTGGGATGGTGTCAGCTCACTGGATACCAGCTCCAGCCTCCAGCACCGCAGTGTGAGTCTTGCTTTCTCTGTCATGGAAATGAATTGCGTGGGGGCTCATTTTCCTAACCTTTTCCAGTGAGGTCCCCAGGCATAATAAAAATAGAACAAATTCTTGCTAATGCCTGGAAGTTCTAATTCACAGTTCTAATCTCTCCCATTTTGATTTCTAATGTAATTCTGAGTGTTTTTTATTATTTTTCATTGCCAGAAGATGCTTATTTGATGCAGGGAAAAAGCCTCTTGTTGGTTCTGGAGGAGATTGCTGAGAATTTATATTGATTTAAGACTGTGTCTGTTTCACCTCCTGAATTTGGTGGAACTCAGCCTGTGCAGAAGCTGTATCTAATTTATTGCATCACAACTTGTCCGGTTTGATCAAGCAATAATAACTGATGAAATGCATTTCAAGAACTTTTGTTTAATGAGAGAGTTCATGTTAAGTAGCTTAATGCAAGTTGGTTTTCCACAATAAATTTCTGTCTTTGTTCAGTCACTAAGGAAAAACTCTGTAACTGTGTAACAGCTTTGACACATTCTGAAGGGTTTTTTTTTTTAAATAAGCATGAATTTTGAATTCTTTATTTTTTTGCAGCATCAAGAGATAGCCAGTCAAGTTCATCCAAACAGAAGAAAAAAGCTAAATCACAACAGTACAAAGGACATAAGAAAAGTGGGTGAAAAAGTAGTGTTTGCACTTTACCGTTTGTTTTAAAGTTTGTGGTCTCTGCCTAAGTCCCTGTTCTATTTGGAAATGTTTGTGTCTAAACAGGTGTTATGCTTAAAGGTGCAGTATGCCACACAAGGAACTTTTTCATTGAGAATAACCATTTTTTATAATTCATGGTGGGGTAGATGTTGCTAATAATAGGAATCTATGAATTGTAGATGGTTAAAATATTTTTGTATTCTGACATAAATTTCAGGTAAATAATATATTGGCTGTGTAGTTGTACTGCTTTGTACAAAATACTCAGGTGTGAACACAGTGGAGGAATAAGAACCAAGTTACTGAGATCAGAAAGAATGAGATGTAGAAAATTTAAATTATCATCTAACTGGCTTCTCTTTGAAACAAAAAAGCTACTTATTTGCCAGATTTTTTGGTTTAGGCATTTATGTAAATTAAGCTTTTGTATTACTGCTTCCAGAAACAAACAGCATTGCTGTATGTGGCTATTCTTGTCACAGTAAAACACAGTAATGACATTTTTAAGAATCTGCGGTGTTCGGGTACTTTCCACAGTAATTGATTCCCTTGGAATCAAATTGTCAAAATATCAAATTAGCTTGTTTAATTTAGACTTGTTTCCAGAGTGTTTTGTTGTTGTATAGAACTAATGTGAGGAATTAAAGCCTTGTCTTCCTGGTGAATTTGTGAATGGATCTGTTGAGGCAAATTGGAACCTTCTTCCCTAGTCATTGAGAATACCACCTTTGCTGTGTTGATCTTTGGGCTGGTGAGTGCTACAGATAAACCAGGTGTCTGGCAAGTTCTTAGAACCTCTTGTTCAGTGCCTCAAACATTGCACTGGTTTTTCTTTCTGCTGTTGGAGAAAATAAACAGTAAAATCCAGATCCTTTTCAGAATCTTGCAGCAGTATTTTTAAAATAGAATTTAGGTACTGAAAAACTCTTGATTTGAGAATATCCAGGGAAAGCTGTGAGTGCTGTTGCCTTAAGCTAGGGAAATATGGCTCTGTGGTTAATTACCTTTGTGTAAGGCCTGTTTTTGGATAATTCTGCACTGTCTGAGCAGATTTTGTTTAGCAAGACCATCATATTCCATACCATATCTGTTTCCTAATAACTCTGCTAGTTTCTTGCTACCTATTTTACAGTAAGTGTGACCCAAACCTGGATAATTAATTCTTCTTAATGCTGTAGGAAGCTTTAGTCTAGCTTTAGAAAATTAGATCTAGGGAAATTTGTTCTTCATTTCTCACTAACCTAAGGTAAATGTTACCTGTGGAAGCAAGGAAAACCTCTGATTGTGTTCTGGACTGTTTGCTCAATACTAAGAAATAATCTTAATCACCAGAAGATAAAAGAACAAGGTCATGAACAGTTAGAGCTTGTTACCTCCTATATGGGTTTTTTCTAAGTAGATTATGGTAATGGAAGTGCTGAGTCACAGGAGATAACACTAAAAATGTCTTCTGAAGCTTTTTCTTGTTCAGCACTTGCAAATAAAATAGAAAGTTATTTTGTAAAGGATTTCAGTCACAAAACCATATAATGCAGCCGTGATGTTTTTATGGTACCATGTAAAGTCACCACAGATGATTAACAAGAAATTCTATGTCTTAAATTAAATTAGTTTTAGCAGGGCAGGGTTATTTCCAGGCATTTTTCTCATGTGCTCACAACACAGCCCAGGATGTCATTGAGTCATTCTGCTGTGTGTAATGATGCAGATTTCTGCTGCAGTGTCCCCTCCTTCCTGGGAGCACTGGGAGTGCACATGTCACTGGGAAGCAGAACAGATTGCATTGTAAACACTTTGGGAATGCTTTTGGGGATACTTGAGAATCTTCTCTCCCCTCTCACCACTCCCTTTCCAATAGTGTTTGTTTCAGTGAGTAGGGTTTTGTACTGTGTGCCTGCTGCTCACAAGGCTGTGCAGGTGACTTCTTGGAGGGTAACATGCCAGCATGCCCAGACAATTAATTAATAATGCAATATCTGCTGGTATTTGCTGCTTCCTCTTGGGTGTATCTATCAGAATAAGGTTCCTGAAATTATAATCTGACCTCCATATTTTCAAGGTTGGGGTTCTGTAGATACCATTCTGCCTCATTAATCTCTCTAAAAGGCTCATCCTGAAGTTGTCTTGTAAGAAGAATATTTAAGCAGGGTGGTATCTTTGGCAGCATATGTATAGTCAGTTACCTTTTCAGGGCTGTGCTTTTGTTTGTCTGTCTGACAGTGCTGATAGGACTGAAGCATCAGCAGCCCCAGTTTTGATGTAGCTGAAAGCACTGATTTGTATTACAGATCTTGTACCCTCAATACCACAGAGAACATGCCTTGGGCACAGAATGGGAGCATCTTAGTGATAAAGGAGAAACATGGTAATTTGTATGGGAAATGTTTTAATAATGTTTTTTCATGAATGCAGTGTTTGATTATTTGAGGGCATTTTAGAAGTTTTTTTCTATGCACTGAAATGGTTATTTATGTTTATAAGGCACTGTAAAAATGGGAAATAGCATTCTAAGGGAATTAATGTATTTTTAGAGGTGATAAACTTTGTCTGGAGAGGATTATTTCCCCAGTAGCATCCTTCTGTCTCTTAAGCATACACACTGAAACAACTGCAGCCTGAAACTGAGCCAAGGTGTCTTGGGTGTCTAGGGAGAGGAATGTGTGTGACTGTGCAGTGTAGCTGCAGCAGAAATAATTCACAGCATTTGTATTTCATTGATAGAGCATGAAATAAGTGGGTCATGGTATTAAGCAATGCCCTTGAAGTCCTACCTGCAGTCTGTAGAATTCAGGGACTACAATGTGGTTGTTGAGAACAACATTCCCAGTAATAACTGAATGGTGCCATTGTACAGGAACCTGCTTTTCCAGAATGGGTGAATATCAATCAGAGCCATTTCTCAGTGAAGAGTCAGAGTTGCCTGATGCACTTTAACCCAAGCGTTTATTTTAGTTTGACTTGATGTTTAGAGAGGAAGATACCAGTTGGGAAGAAACCTGTCAGTTTGTCCAGCCCACCCATGGCAGGTGAGGTGCGGAGGAGCTTCTCTGGGGATGACGAGTTGATTCCTCCTCCATACCGAGCCCTTCCAGCACAGACAGCCCCCGAGGCCTTCCAGCCTCCCAGGAATAGCCAGGAGTTCAGTCCCAGCCTCCAAACAGGTAACTGGTCACAGCAGTGTGTCACTGCAGAGTGGGGAGCTATGGTCCAGGGTGTCATGTGCTGGCTCATTCAATTTTT
>VZTR01011727.1:676494-695013 GCA_013400775.1 Chaetops frenatus
CTTTGAATTTTAATTGGTTTTATTTTTTTCTGTTAGAGAGCTTTTCATTCTCACATGCACCATGTCACTGAATTAATCACAGCAGAGGGTTGCAACTGGTTTAGAACTTCTGAGGAAGGAGGTTGTGGTGTGGGTTACTGAGAATCCCAGAGGGGCTCTGCAGAGTGTTAAAATACAAAAATGCACTCTGTAAAACTGAATGGTAATGTGAATCTGGGAATATTGGATGTAAGTAGGTCATTATTGTGTATTCTCATTTGGAGAGGAAATAACTATATGCAGTAAACAAACCTTTTTGTATCAGAAAAGGGCAGTTATCTGGGAAAATATCTTTGGAATGTGTTATTTGAAGTTTTGTGGATTACTAAGAAAATGTATTTGAAACAGTATAATTGTAATGCATCTATGAGTGAGCAGAGAATAATTTAAAAATTCATCAGTAGTAATGAAGTTGATTAAAATTTTGAACTTATTTAAGTATAGTTTACATAATGTAATCAATCTTCAATTATACAAGTACACTTCAAGGATCTGGTAGTTTTTCTCTTCCCTTTTCCTGATATCTCTGGCAACACAATGCAGCAAATTATTGCTAGCAAATATGTTGTGGCAATAGGAGCTGTCAGACAGGCTGGATGATGGTCTCCCTGCAGGACAGTTGCCAGTTTGATAGATTTATCTTCAGATTTGCTTGATTACTCCCTTAAGCTTGCCTTAGTCTGCACAGACTGCCCTGTCAGCACTCTCTACTGACTCTGGAATACATCCAGAACAGTTTCTCTTGTCCATGTGTTATCCATTAACAGACTGGGAAAAAAGGAACCCACATGCCACCTTGAGACCCTGAGGAGAACCTTTACTCTCTTCTGCCCACCCCTCAACACTTCTCAAGGACCCCTTTAGTGTCACTTCATGTTCCTACTGGTTTGTACATGCCATGTTTGAGAGCCTTTGATGCCAAAGTGAAGCCTTGCTTAGGGGAGAGTGTTCTGGAGCATCCAGTTCTGCACAATTGTTCTTCTCTTATTCCAAATCCACACCTGCATTGCATTTCTGTAGTGGAAAGACACACAGTCTGAATTTCTGTGTCACTAGATCTCACAGTTCCTATGAAACACCTGTGTTCCTTGGTTTCTGATACTCAATGCTTTCTATGATCAATTGAGGGGAACTTTTCAACACTGAGTTTTGGTAAGGCTGGACAAAACTAATTTTGTTTGTGGTGTAGCCTTGTCATTGTCCAAAGGTGTTTGTGTTGAAACCAGCAAGACCATACCTTTTCAGTCTCTTGGAAGGAGGCATAACCTTGATACCATCTAATTAGTTTAGAACACATTTGAGATTGGCCAGAACTCATTAATTATATGCATATTCATCAGCATCATTCATTGCCTCGTGTTGCAGTAGCTGTAGGACTTATGCAGGCACAATGCAGGGAACGTTTGCATGGCTTTGAATGGAGTCAGTGTAAGGTTAGTGACAAAACAGCATCTGTTCTGAAACTTCTTGTCCATGGGAGATCTCAGTAAGGTTCAAACCCAATTCTTTCCCCTTTTGTATTGTCATGAGCACAGGAGAAAGGTTCAGCACTTCTTCACTTTGTTTTGTATGAAGTTGTTTTGCTCTCTAGCAAATTTCTGGTGCTGCTTTAGGGTACATGAGTACATTGCATCTTTCAGTCATCTGAAATGATCTCTTAAGCTCTGAAATTCACCTGTTGGACTGCTTCGTTTTTTTAAGAAGAACCTACAGCCAGCCTGGCAGAAGAGGAGACTCTTCCCAGAGATTCACCCGACTCTGGAGCACATTGCTTCATTCATATTGGTTTTGGGAGGTTTTAATGTCATGTCACAGACACTGTCTGTCTGTCTGTCCTGGCAAAACATTGAGACAATGTAAAAAGGGAGTATCTGCATCCCTTTTCCTTCAGTTGGATGAATTCCATTTGGTTTTTTTTTCCTTCTTTCAAGTAATTTGGTGTGTAGCTGTAACTAAGATTTTCTAATGGAGGATTGTAGTTAAAAGCTGTATAATAGAAACAAATGCAGTAACGTATCATTAAATATCTAAATGTCAGGACTTTGGTTCAAATGAGCCAGAGACAATCCAAATCATGGCAACTGCTGTTACTTCTGTACCTGCAGGAGCTTCCTACTGGGGGGAGAGAAGGGAAACAATGGGCATGGTGGGTTGGTTTGTATCCCTGACCTCTGTGTAGGCTCTGCTTAAGGCATTGCAGCATAGCCAAGTAGCCAGTTGTGTGTCTTATCATTCAGACAGCACTTTGTTGACCCCAGAGATCAGGAATCTTGGTCAGAGTTGGGTATGATGCAGGGAAATGTATTTGGGGAAAAAAATAATCGGGAAGGGGTTGTGGGCTGTGTAGGCAGGAGGAGGAATCTATTAAAGATGAGGAGAGCTTGCATTATGCTGCAACTTTTGACATCTACTATCTTAATTTTCAAATTTTATTTTTATTTAGCTCAAGAGCTTGTTTCAATGTAGAATATTTATAAAAGAATAATCAAACAGCTTATAAGTTACTGCAGGGCTATCAGTAGCAGCAGGTTCTGGGTTGGGTTTTTTTTTCCTTTCACTGCATATTTCTGCATTTCAAGACACATTGACAATGTATATAAACTTTATATTCAATGATTATAAACTTTGATAATTTCCTCATTCATTTGGTCATAGAGAATCATTTATTTTTGTATAATCAACCCTTTAATGTGGGTACTGCACCTTTAATGAACGTTTACATGTTTTGTTTTCAGTGTTCTTTTCATTGTGCTCATATTTTGATAATCATCTCCATTAATGAGGTAATTGTGAAATTATTGCTATTAATAACATTTTTGTCTTAGATCTCATTTCTATTTATTTTTGACAAAGGAAGAGAGAAGATTAAAACTACAGAAAATGTTTTGCTTTAACAAAACTTACCTTTTGGGACCTTAAAATTTTAATGATGGATTGAGAAGTCTTGGTCAATATACTTTGTTGTCTCACATAGACTGTTTGTAGTAACTGGGCTAAGTAATTTGAATTGTGGCTTAACTGTTGGCCATTTCCAATCTCATTTTTTCATGTGTGTAAAGACTAGATAGGAAGGAAAGTGGTTTAAAAGTTGAAGTGGTTTAAAACGCTCAGCTCTTCAGAAAATCTGGTAGAGAATAAATTATTGTAAGTAATTTGAAATCTGTTAATATTAGAGCATAATTTAAGGCTCCATCTGCACTCACAAAGCGTCTGTTCTCTCTGGGATCCTGAGTGTTACAGCATTGCTAAAATGCAGAATATAAGAAAATGGGGAGTCTGGGATGCTCCCAATATCCACAATACTAAGTAAATTTAAGGAAAAAGTTGCACTTTAAATTATATAGATGTTTAATGTGACTTTTTGATTTGTAGTGACTTCATTACAGCTGAAGGAGGAGTTGCTGGATGGAGAGGAGTACAGCTTCTTACAGGGAGCATCTGACCAGGAAAGCAACGGCTCTGCCAGCTACTACATCAAACAGGAACCCTGAGGCAGCTCCCAGGAGTGAGGGGCACAGCATTGGTGATAGGAAAAGAACCTTTCTCCAGGACTGACTGATTCTGTTCCCACTTGGATGGTGCAGTTCAGGTGACTGTGCCTGAGGTGCTTTGCTAACTGTAGATGAATTAGACTCAGTTCAGAATTTTTTGGAAGGGCGGGGAAACTATTTTAGTGAAAAAGATTTTTCAATTTATTAAAAACAAAAACAAAAAAAGGACACTTTTGTGTTGTATTTGAAGCTTTTGAAAGAATTTTGTAATATTTTCAAGTTCAGATTTATTGTGCACTGTTAACAAGAACTGAAATTCTAATTTTTTGGTAAGATTAAAGTTTAATTAGCATGATTGTGGGAAGCAGTTGGAGGAAGATATAGTTGCAAATACAAATGAACTGTCATAACAAATGAACCTTTTTGGTACAAGTTGGGAGCTTTTAGACTCTTGTGAACTGCACTGGTCACGCCTCTGTTTTTTTAATTGTGAAAATAAGGCTTTAAAGCCCATATTTAGAGGCATAAATTATATGTGGAAGATAGTCCTGTAAAACTCTACTCAGTGAGTAGCCCCAAGTGCAACGGAGCCATCGCCTGAGGAAGATTTTAACTTTTCAAGGTGTTTTTATTTAGTTTAAAATACCCTTTTTTATATAAGATTTTGTTTTTTAATGTTCCTTAGGGTCTGATTCAGTGCCCATTAATACCAGTAGCCTTGTCTCCGTCGACCACAGTGGGCATTGGATTGGATCTACAAAGCTCTTGTCTGTATATGAATGTCTGTAGTCTTGGAATGCTTCAGCAAATGTTTACAGAGCCCTATGCCAAACTGGAACTTCAGAAAATTCTCTCATTGGAAGATTAGTTTTAGCTCTGAATTTTGACTGAAGAAGCAGCTTAGATGGACAGTCACTAAGGACTCCCTTGGTAGTGGGAAGGAACTTGTGAGTATTCTTGTGGTTTGTTTTTTTTTTTTTTTCCATTCAGAAAGCCCTAAATGTTTCTTAACCATCTTGAATATTTATCTGTGACCATTCAGAACTGATGTGCCACATGGTTTCAGGTGAGCTAAAAGGAGCCCTACACTGTGGATTAAAAATTAGTTCAGTCCTGCATAGCCTGCAGCATTCATGTCTTGCTGCAATAGTGTAACATAGGAGTTGTGACTTGAGAACAGTATCAGAATCAGATGGTTTTAGTCTATAATTCATAAACTGGATTTGCCTATTGCCTGGAATTCTTGTCTCATGTCAAGCATCCCATTAGTCCCACCTGGTTAACTTCCAGATTTTTAAGGCAAAAGTCACATAAAAGGGTGAAAATGACAACAACTTAAACACAAAGTATTTTTGCAGGAGCTCTTAATAATTTGGATTTTATCTTTCCATATTTTTAACCTTTTGTAAATGGAGTTGATGAGTGAGGTGGTTGATCAGCCCTGCAGAGCTGTGACTAGAAGAATGTGCATCAAGAGCTTTAGCTTTTATCAGTAAGGTTCATTAATTAAACTCTCAGGAATTATCTCAGAAGTTCTGTAAGTGCTTCTGGGTCTTCACAGGTCCCCTTCAGAGCAGTACAGTGATCATCTGACTCTTGACCATAAATTAGGGCTTAAAGAAAATTGATCAAAAATTATTAACATCTGTATTCCTACAGCCTAAGAAATGCTTTAAGGATATCAACCACAGAGCCCCAGGAGACCATTTTTGTATATTGTTGTTTGAGCTTAAAAAAAAAAAAAGTGCATAGAAAGTTGAAAACCAGCAATTTGATTATTTTCTAAAATATTGCTCTAACTTTGGGTACATAGTATTGGTGATATGCACAGGTTTACCTCATTCTATGCAAGAGGGGTTAATTATGTAAAGTTTTGTATTTACTACTGGAAGTAAAACATGTCCTGTATAGTGTAGGAATGCCTGGAATTCTTTTCTCCCTTACTGGTAAAATTTCTTAAATAACAACCTGTTTTTAACAACAGCTTCTTCTATTGACAGAATCTGTTAATCTGATTACAAGAATCTATAACTTCAGGTGGTAAAGATATTTTAGCTCTCTAAAATAGCTATAAAAAGGACTTTGTTGGACCTGGTAGACTTCAAATACCTTATCTCAGATTCTGACCCACCCAGGATGTCTATTTTGAACAGCCAAGATTGGAGAAGTAGGATTAGAGACCATTGTAGTGACACTTTGAGCCTTGATTGTTTGCCTGTGTTCTCAGTTTAATCTGCTGTAAAATCCAGCTCTGCAAGCATTGATTTCATTTGGTAAGTATAGCACTATTTTTTTTTTTTAATGCAACAACTTGCAGATTGTCCCATCAGTTGGAACAAGGTTCTCACAGTCTTGTTTTCTTCTCTCATCAACAGCTTCTGACTTGAGTAGAAAAACTGTTGCGTTAATTAGTGTGTCATAATGTAGAAGGTTGGGCTAGTTAATGAGTGAGGTGCATTGCCAGGTCACTAAACTGAGTATTGCCCAGGCTCATCCCTGATTTCAGAGTAGGTCTTCAAATGTCAAGAGGGAAAATTAGTACTTAACACATTTACTGTGTTGGGGAAAATGTAAGAATCTGTTCTGAAGTCTGTCAGTCTTTATAATATTCTGTTATTCATCAAACACTAAAGTCTGTGAGATGATGTATGTTGTCGGGTACCCGTGTGACTTCAGCAGTTGGTGAAATGTCTTTTGTGTGTCTGAGTTCCTAATATGCCTCAACTGTGCAATTGTCAAGTACAGTGACATCTGTGCTAAGCAAACCATGGAAGGAGCTGCTGGAAGTCGCTTGCTGAGGAGAAGCTCAGGCAGAACCTGAGCAGGGTGCTACCAGGGATGTGATCTCCAGAGAGCCCCTAGGGTGTCCCTGTGGCAGCTTTGCAAAGCATTCCCGTGGCTCTGGGATGCTTCTCTTGGCTTCAAGCTGTGGTACCTGGCTGAGAGAGCAGCGAATGTTGGACACCTGAAACTTTCAATGGGGTTGGACTAATTTTGGCATTTGGCACAGCATGTTTTTCTGACCATGAGGCAGCCCAAGCCCTGTCCCTGACTTGGCTGCTGCCCCCCTTTTCTTGTTCCAGATCTCTCTGCTGATTTTTGCTTATTACGTTATTTTCAGTAGAACTCTCTAACCTGTTCCTTGCTGCATCTGAGGAAAGCTACAGCAGTTATTGATTCCTTGTTCTACGGATACTAACACGGGTTTCACTGTTTGTTTTGGTTTTTTTTATTGTTTTCTGTGATGTGAATATCCTCCCTCAATCTTTGTATGATGGTGCTAACATATTTGGTAACAATCCTTTATTGGGAAGGGATTTTAAAAAACTGTGATTTCAGCTGAATTTTTCTTCCTTTAGATTTTTTTTCATATTTAAAATGAAAAGCCACAACCATTTATACAAAAAAGGCATCAGCTTTGGCCCCTGGGAAAATGTTGGGGCGGGAATCAATAAACAAATGGGGTTTTTACATCATTTCTGTATGTATTTGATATATACATCAATATCTGTACAAATTTAATCTTTTATTTTCTTGGTAATTTGTGTGGTCAGTGAGAGAGTATTTAAAGCTTTCTCATGCAATGTACATAACTCAGTGAAAAAATGCTTTTGAAGAAATTAATGTTACATTCATTTTTACGAGACTGCAGATTTCCAGCATGGATGTGTGAAAAGCATTAAAATTATAACTTTGTGTACAAGATGAAAATAATTCACTAAATTTGCCTTTTTTACACAAAATAAAAATGATTAAAAGTCTTTTTCTGAATAGTGATTGTTTTGTTTAAAAGACTCTTAGCCCTAAATGCACTTCAGCTTATTTCTCTTAAGACAATGCACATTAAAAGTACCCTCAGTTTCTAAAAATGTATTTTAAGTGTATTGGTGTGACAACAAATCTCGTGAGGCTCTGAGCACAAGGTAAGGGGTTTGATAAGAGGTGAATTAGATAAGCATTTCAGAGAGCAAGCTTTGCACCTGGTCTCTTATCATTTAGCATTAATACTTGTATAAGGAGGGAAAATTTGTGGTATCCCCTCTAGCTGTTTTGGAAGTAGCTCCAGCCTCCCTTCAGCTCTCCCTCTGCAAATCTGCCACTGCTTGAGTCCAGCAGCTGTGCCAGGGTCATGTGTCAGTGGCTCCTGAATGACTAAAATGACTTTTATGAGTATTTGAACAGGGGTCTATTGTAAGTGAATGCACTACAAGGAGTTAGTTCACACCCATTTATTTGACAGTCACTTTCAGCACTAAGATATAACTGTGGTTGCTCCCAGGGCAGCAGCTGGAATGAGATGAGGTGTTGGAAGGCACAAATCACTGTGGGAACCCATCACTCATAGATCCAGTTGTGTGCACAGGGCTTGAAGTCGATGAGCTCTGCAGGTTTGAACCACAGGTTGATCTCCTTCTGTGCACTCTCCACGGAGTCACTGCCGTGGATGATGTTCCTATGGAAGGAGACAAACATAGTTCCCTAGAAAAACACACTTTCAGCAACCTTGTTCTCCATTTGCAAAAACCTGGATGAAGCATCTAGGGTGGGGAGACTATGGATGTTATTTCAGGCAGTGTTCCAACACCCACACCCCCCCCCAAGAGCTAATTATGCCTATCAGGGTCATTCTAGAGCTACTGTTCTACACCAGCCCCTGCCTGAGCTTACATGCTGCTCTGGGGAGGAGCTGGACTGCGAATAAAGTCAGCTTTGTACCACTTTCCTAAGCAGCAGCTATGCACTGTGACCTGCAAATGAAATACCATCAGGTATCTACCACCAATTCTGGCCTTCTAGAATAAAATACTGCCAACAGTTTTTGTGTTGGCAGGTAAACAAGGAGTAGGAGTTGTTGAGGTTTTCAGTAGCAATAAACAGACTGAGCACAAACCTTCCCACTTGAATGCAGAAGTCACCACGGATAGTGCCAGGCTTGGAGTCTGCAGGGTTGGTTTCCCCCAGCATTACTCTGCCAGTTTTAACCACGTTGAGTCCTTCCCATACCTTAAGGTAAAAACCAAATAATTCTGTTAAGCCATGCTTATGCAAAATACTGACAACTCATCTTTGCTCTACCATACTCTGTAAAGAAACAAAGGCTCTACCACTACAGATATTAACCTCTCTATATTCTCTCTTAGGCCTCTAAAGGTGACAAGGGGAAAAAAACACATGAACTGGAAGTAATTGTAAAAAGGACTATCAACATTGTTATTGCAGTGAAGGAGATACTCTACCAACCTCAGAGTTAATGTACAAAGCCAACTCCCAACCCTTTGTGGAACAGGGACACCCTGCTGAGTATTCTCTCCTAGTTCATAATCACACCAGGAGATGCTATTGGAGCAAGTACCTTGTTCTGGGGGAAAAATAAGAATGAGTGACACAGGGCTTTCTGTGTCAGAGAGCCTGACCTTTTTTTGCCCAAAAGAGATTTTTTTCGTGCAAGAGATTTGGTTTCAGGAATTTTGCTTTATGCATTTATACATTAAGCATTTTAATACCCACTTCATATGTGCACTTTTCTTATTATATAGTAATTTTACTGTCTTAATTTTAAATTTTTTTTTGCCACTATCAGAACTAGGCAGTTTGAAAAATGTTTCTGCAATACCATCTCTGAATATTCTTAATAATTTACAGAGCAAGACAAGTATATTCAAGAAAGTAATATTAAAACTAAAAGCAAGCCACTTACCATGGCCACAATAGGTCCAGAGTTCATGTATTTAACCAAACCAGGGAAGAAGGGGCGGTCTTTCAGGTCAATGTAATGTTGTTTGAGAAGGTCTTCAGAGGCCTTTAAAAGGGCAGATGTAACTTAATATATTCAGAAAATTACATCACTGAACAAAAGGTATTACAAGTGTAGGACTATGGCATTAGTGATTAGATTCACTAATAATTAAGGTTACCAACAATGCTGCATTGCTATTGTGAGATCAGTGGGAGCTCCTGCTGTAACATTAAAGGAGTTTTTTGTTGCAGTGCTGGGAATTGCCAATATGATTTCTTTGCACTGCAATGACCCTCAGCGATAAGCAGAGTACGGGATCCCTGGGTGATGTTACCCAACACAACCTTTCAGCCAAGGTCATTCCAGCTATCAATCGGGCTCCATTAAACCTCTGGAGCAAAATTCGCTTTTGGACAGGGGAGAAGCCGTGTGCTGGGCAGGAAGCCGGGCCTGACGCGTGCTCCAGCACCACCGCCATCAGACAGATCCCCGTTGTGCCGCAGGAGAAGCCGCGAGGGGCGATCCCCGCTGCGGCTGCGGCTGCGGCTGTGGCGAGCCCCTCTCGGGCAGCGCAGGGACGCGGTTTGGGGGCAAGGCGCGGGCACTCACGTGCACGAACTTCATGGCCACGAGCCGGAACCCTTTCTGCTCGAACCGCTTGATGATCTCGCCGACCAGCCCGCGCTGGACGCCGTCGGGCTTGATGGCGATGAAGGTGCGCTCGCCGTTCCCCGCCATGGCGCTGCGGGCGGGAGCGCGGCGTGAGGGGACGCCCGGCCTCAAGGTCGGCGGCGGCCATGGCGGCACCGCCCCGCCACGCGNCCGCGCCGGCGGCGCTTCGGGGGTGGGGCCGTCAGCACCGAGCGGGGCCCGGCCGGACCGGGATCGGACGGGACAGGAGCGCACGGGACAGCGGCCGCTGCCGGGCCCGGCGGCCGGGGGCTGGCTCTTGGCCAGGCCCGGCCGCACCTGCCGCCTCCGCCGCCTCGAGGGATATTAATTTACACAGGCAGCGACTGTGGCACAAGCCTTTAAGGCACTGACGCCACGGCGGATGTTTAACAGAATTAAATAATTTTTTACTCGTTTTTTGCTGGGTTGGCTGCTTTCAGGTATCCCCGCGGCCTGAGGGTTGGTCCTCCTAACCTGTCTGCACGGCACAGCACCGCACAGCACAGATCCTCAAAAGCATATTTATCACAGAAAAATGAGGTGGGATTTATAACCCAGGAACATTATTGGTAAATTTATCGGGAAGATGCAGCTGCCAAGTGTTAAAACCTCACAGTCCCTGAACCCGTGTCACAACATGAAGCGGGGAGTGTGTGGTTTTTATGAAGTTCACTACTTGGCCCTTTACTAGTTGATAAAACACCTTTTTCCTGAGCAAGTAATAAACGCACACCATCACTGCAGGTGGGATATCAATGAAATAACCTCTGCAGTCCCTGCGCTGTCTCTTAGTGAGGGGCCAGTCCCACTGGACCCGCTCAGGCACCTCAGCCGTGCAGGAATGCTGGCCTCCACCTCTTCCCAGTCTTAGCACATTAGAAACACTAATCAGCAGCTTCCTGACAGTCCCCACACCTCCAGATAAACCACACTTCTCTATTTTGTAGAATCAAGGAATCTCAAGTAACCTTTCGAGCAAAAATTAAACTGAAGACTACTCATCTCATGCTCAGGTTTGTCACATACTCCCTTTCCTCCAACTACTAATTATCTTCTATAGCACTGAATATTTTCAGAAGAGGAGCTCACAGCCTCACCTACATCTTCATAGTTAGAGAATTTGTTCCCCCTCCTTATACTCATTAATTAAATATAAGACAAAATATTTAAAATTTCATTTTATTTCACTTAAGAAACAGCAAATATTGTTTTATTTTGTACCATCTCTTTTTAGGAGCTCAATATCACCATAAGGTATCATAAGCCTTCAATTCAACATTCACTGCATAGTTCAGTATTCGGATACAAGAACTCACTATGGGAAAAAAATCATGGAGCTTGAGCAACTGATTCCATGAAAGTCTTGCTCTTAGTGAATAAAATGTTGCAGGGAAATAAGTACATAATATCAATCCAAACTTCCTCATCCAGTACAACTTTTGGTGTTGAAACTGCAACACCTTCTGCATTATTATGACTGTACTTCTTTACATCATTAAATCAATACAAAATGATAGTGCTAAAGTCACTTCTTGGTTTGTAGTTCCAACTACTAAGGAAAGGACACTAATGAGAACAAAGCTAAATTATCAGCTGTTCAGCTGGCAAAGCAAACACCACTTACTGCTCTGTGCAGTGTCAGAGGGCTGCTGCACTGAAGTGGCTGAAGGTGGAATCTCCCTCATCCATCCTCACATTAATCTTCTTTTGACATAAAAGGACATTTCATAAAGCCTGGCCAGTTAATCTTTCCTTAAAATGCTAAATAAATCCTATGTGGAAGGAAAACAGAGCAAGTTGAAACAGTGTCAGTGTGGAGGCCAGTTGTCATTTTAGCCAGAGCTGAGTTCTCTATAGGGACATGTTCTGGGGAGAGAAATGGGCTTTTTCCTGCAGCTGTTTTAGGAATACAGACACACTTGGCTTGATATTAAGTAAATCCTCAACATTTGGGCATATTAGCAACACATTTACACACCATCAGTTGTCCTCTAATGTTTTAGCAAAGTTAACCTCTGACTCTGAGCCATTTGCATATTTATTTACCAAATAAATTTTTACCCTTTTTTTTTCTGTTTACCAAAATAACCTCTCTGACTATAAAATGCTTCAGAAAAATATATCTTATCTGCTCATATCTCTCAATCCCAGAAGCAGCTTTTAAAATGTGCAATTCCATTTACAGCTTGACAGCTTTTAAATCAAAGGAGCAGCAAGCACTGACTCTATTTAACATCCACAACTGAGCAATCTCACTGATTTCTGAGGTTTCTACCAGGGAATTCTTTTAAATAGCTAGAGGCTGGCAGCTGCTTATGGACAGTGGGGATATCAGAAGATCCAGGCTGGGTGTTAATCATAGACCCACTCATGAGCACAGCTTCTGTAATCAACCAGTTCTTCAGGAGTGAACCATAAATTGATCTCTGTCTCAGCACTTTCCACAGAATCACTGCCATGAATGATGTTCCTAGGACAAGAAAAGGTGAATATGAGAGTAAGAGAACCTTTAAAGTAAAGTAAGCTCCTTGTTTTGAAGCGGTTCCCATTATGGACAGGAGCTTTAAGTTACAGTAAAGCAGGAAAAGACACAGTATAGGCAGTTCCAGCTTTGCTCCTCATTTTTGTAAATGGGGACAACCACGACTTGATTTCCATCCTTAGATGCTCACATGACATGGGCACAGGGAATGGCAGCTCCATGTGTAAGACAGAGAAGGATGGGGCACAGTTTCTGCAGATATCACAACATAACACTTGGTACTTAGTGCCTTTGGATGATACCAAAAGTTTAAAAATTTACCTTCCAACTTGGACACAGAAGTCCCCACGAATAGTGCCAGGTTTGGAATCAAATGGATTGGTTTCCCCCAGCATCACTCTTCCAGTCTTAATCACATTAAGACCTTCCCACACCTTAAAGAAAAAAAAAAATCCATTCAGATTTTTAAATTTTAGCAGCAGATAAATTATACCACCCACAAGAACACATCACTGTCCATCATGACACAAATCATCAATCTGAATATTTGCCATAGTGAGACATATTTCATCTCCAATTCTTCTATCAGATTTTTGAAGCATCTGCTCACATGGTCCCCTTCAGTACAATCCCCCTCCTCACGCAGGATGGGAAGAGAACAATCTTCCATCTCAGCATGTCAAACAGTCTCACAGAGCTGTCTGCTCATGGGAAAGCTAGACCTCAACTATTTTACAAATACATTATCAAGGAGAAAAAGAGAAATAGAGTTATAATATTCCACCATCCTTTTCCAGCTAGCTTACTACATGGCATTTCAGAGTGGGGGTTTTGTGCAGGTTTACTGTTTCTCAAGGTTCTGGTTTTGATTCCCTTTTGCCCCTGCCCTCGTCCTTGACAAACTGACTCAAAGGAGAGAAAGACTATGAGAAAGGATTAAAGAAAAAGGGTTAACAGCACATCTTCCTAATTACAGTATTTGAGTCCAGATTTTTAAATCCTTTTAAAAATAAACTGGAATCCAACTGGTGACAAAATCTCATTGCAAGGAAGACAATCAAGCAGTGTGGTTTTCCTTGCCAGGAGCTCACCATGGCTACGACAGGTCCTGAGTGCATGTACTGCACCAGGCCATCGTAGAAGGGCCGGTCCTTGAGGTCAATGTAGTGCTCCCTCAGAAGGTCCTCAGAGGCCTGGGTTAAAAACCAGACAGACAGAGAAAAAAGCTTACAGTAAGAACTTAAGAGCATGGTGAAATCACAGAGATTAACCACAGAGCACTGGTAATCCTGAAACTTGCACGCACTTCAAAATTCAGTATTTCTAGCACCTTCCTAGGAGCACTTTTGGTCAATATGAATTCGAGCTGTTTGCTTTAACCTCAACTAAACTTAGAAAAGTTTCTGTTCCCAATACAGGGAATTGATGTGACCTGGGATTTGTGAAAGACACTCAAAGATATTTATTAGGTACAGGATGCATCTGAAAGAATATTCTCTTCAGACTAAGGGCATCAGGTTACTAAAATTAGTGTGCTTAGCACGTCTAAAGCATTTAGCCAGAGCTGGGAATTGGAACTTTTCCAAAAACATCCCAAGTACAACTTCCCAAAATTTCAGTTTTAAATGTTACAGAGGCCACATTTGTTGTTGTAGCATGCTGCTCTATTTGAAGGCTGCAGCTGATATAAAAAAGCAGACACAGCAATTAAGGAGAGTTTACCTGTAGAAATTTCATGGCTACCAGTTTGAACCCTTTCTGCTCGAAGCGTTTGATGATCTCCCCCACCAGTCCCCTCTGGACCCCGTCGGGCTTGATGGCGATGAAGGTGCGCTCATCGATGGCAGCCATGGTCCTGAGGAGGGAGAGAATAAAACTTGTTATTCCAGGACTGTGCAATCCCAGCCCATCCCAGCCCCCTCTGCTATCAGTGTCATTAGATTGGCTGCACCTGAGGGTCAGTAATCCATGCTCTCCACCATTTTGACAAACCAGTGATGGCACACAGGTTTTCCCAAGTGCTGCAGGAGTGAGTTTGAGGCAGTGAAAGGGTGCCAAGGGTAGGAACAATCAGCGAATACTGAAATCAGAAAAGCTCTGAACGGAAAGGAAGGTAACGACCACCACGGATCCATCTTCCAGCAGCGTGCAATAAATTAATAAATTAATCCACACACAGAGTTTTCACCTGGAAACCAGCAGCACCGGAGGGGCTCCGAGCCCCGCGCCGTGCAGGGGCGTGTCCGCTCACACCTGAGCCGGCAGGTGGGGGACGCGGGGGGGCTGCGGGAAGCTCCGCGGGGATGCGGTGACACTGCCCGGGGACAGGGGAACCCTTCCCGCTGCCCCGCAACCCGGCTTTCCCGCTGGTGGCCCGGTGGCTCTGGCAAACCTTGAAGCCTTGTCCCCCGCTGGTGGCCCGGTGACTGTGGCAAACCGTGTCCCCCGCCGGCGGCCTCGGTGTGCCTGTCACAGCCCGTGTCCCGCGCTGGTAATCCCCGGTGCCTGTCACAGCCCGTGTCCCCCGCCGGTGGCTCTGTCAAGCCGTGTCACCGCGGGTCCCCGCCCGGCTTAGCCGTGCCCCCCCCGCACCGCGGTTGCCACGGCGACAGCGCGGCCTCCCGCCCGCAGGGAGCGCAGTTACCGCCCCCCCATCCCGGCTCCGCTCCCGCGGGGGATGCGGGCTCCGTCCCTGTCCCCGATCCCCCACCCGGATCGCACCGGCACCCACCCAGAGCCTCTTCCCTCACTGCGGGGGTACCAGGCTCAGCCCTCCCAGTATTTCAGTCTTGCTTGCTGGATCCCGGTTTTTATTTAACAGAATGCACGTAACGTTATTTTAATAAAAATCTCATTATCATACTGTTCTGCTTGTATTTATATGAAGTTTTGGTTGATACTGGTGTGCAGAGAATGTTAATCCCATTGGGACATGTGGGGGCAGAACCCACTATTGCTGGAGTGACAGGGGGTGGCAGCAGTTGGCCCTATTGGAAGCTGAAGTGAGCCTGACTGGGAAGGAGTGGCAAAAACATCCTACTGTGACTGGTCCAGAGGCACCGTGTATTCCGGGCATAGATTTCCTCT
Organism: Chaetops frenatus; assembly: GCA_013400775.1. Classification (NCBI taxonomy): domain Eukaryota; kingdom Metazoa; phylum Chordata; class Aves; order Passeriformes; family Picathartidae; genus Chaetops; species Chaetops frenatus. Next base: position 692,003 of record VZTR01011727.1, read on the forward strand.
GGAGCAGCTACTTCAAAGACCCAAAAGGACTCAGGTGGGCTTTTGGAAAAGCTGCTGTGGAGGCAGAGGGCATTAGGAATTGAACAACTTGCCTGGACTGTCAGAGAGTCCTTCTGCAGTTGGACTTCTAAAGGTGGAGGAAAGCCAATTCCAACTGCCTCCTTGACAGTGCACCACTGGCAGCTTCGTATGAATCGAGATGACATCACACAAAATGATCCGGGAGCTGGAGAGCCAAGGGGTGCTCAGCAAGACCCATTCAGCCTTCAACAGCCCCATCTGGCCTGTGCGCAAGTCTGACAGAGAATGGAGGCTGACTGTGGACTATCGTGGCTTGAATGAAGTGACACCACCTTTGAGTGCTGCTGTGCCAGACATGCTGGAGCTCCAGTACGAGCTGGAGTCCAAGGCAGCGAAGTGGTATGCCACTATTGACATTGCCAACGCATTTTTCTCCATTCCTCTGGCAGCAGAATGCAGGCCTCAGTTTGCTTTCACCTGGAGGGGTGTGCAGTACACCTGGAATCGACTGCCCCAGGGGTGGAAGCACAGCCCCACCATCTGTCACGGACTGATCCAGGCTGCACTGGAAAAGGGTGAAGCTCCAGAACATCTGCAGTATATTGATGACATCATTGTGTGGGGGAACACAGCAATGGAAGTATTTGAGAAAGGAGAGAAAATCATCCAGATTCTCCAAAAGCCTATGGCACCTAGGAAAGCTTGCGTTTCCTTCTCGCTCGTTGGTGGAGACATCGCTGTGATCTGTTTGATGGCCTCGGTGGGTATCTGATGCCATCCACCTTGCCACTTCACCCCCAGGAACTGCATCTCTTGGGTACATCCCTTAACTTTGTTCTTTTCTCAGCCATTGCTGCTGAGCTATCCAGGGGAGCAATTCCCTGCCCAGCCCCACTGCTCCCTACCGCTGCTTCAGGGATTCTTGCTGCATTTCAACCCGAAACCCAGACACCCCGCGGCTTCTGGCACAGCCCGGGAGTCTCTGCTACACCTTGTTTGCCACCCTGGGCCTGCTGGCCTCTGCCATTCCAGCTTGCTGTTTCCGAGGTTCCTGCTGCAGTCCGTTTCGCCGTCCGGAGGGGCACGGGGACCGGCTGTGCCCTGTGGGTTTGTAAAGGAAGTCCCTTCTGTGTCTCTCCCGCCAGCTCGCCCATCCGTAACCGCGTGGAGCGATGGCCGAGCCCGCGCCACAGCGCCCCCTGCAGCCGCGGGGGACTCATGGCACCCGCCCTGCCCGGCCGGGAGCCAGCAGCGCCCCTGCCGGCTGAGCCCGGAACTGCACCGCAGGGGAAGGCGCCGCAGCCCAGGGCCGGCTGGGACTGGGGTTGTGCTTCTGGGTGTTGTTGCCGCCCTTGTTGTTGTTTGTTGGCTTGCCTTGTTATCCATATCCAATCTAGGAAAGAATTGTTATTACTTTTCCCATATCTTTGCCTGAAAGCTCCATAATTTCAAAGCTATAATAATTCAGAGGGAACGGGGTCACATTTTCTATTCCAAGGGAGGTTAGAGTTCCTTGGCAGACACCTGTCTTTCAAACTAGGGCAGTGTACAACTGCTAAAGAGAAACAGGAAAAAAAAAACCCTTCATAGCAATAATTTCCAATAATTTAAATGAAAATTTCATTTGAGAAGATGTATAAGAGTATACACAGTATCTTTCAAAATAATTTTTTAGCTGGAATGATGTCATTTTTTGTAATAATTAAAAGTCAAGCAGCTTTTCTTTCCTTTTGCCATGTTTATAAATTGTATTTCAGCTGCCTTTGCCCTGACCACACCATGTTAAATATTAGCTTGAGAGGATGATGATGTCTAAACAGGACTCACAATAAATCCGATATACAAGGCTGGAGTCCTTTCTTTGTCATTCCTGCACAGACTCACTGGCTCAGTACATGAAGAGACAAGGCAGCACATGTATTTAAAGCACAGATCCTGCCTTAGAACCAGTCCAAATGAGAGAAAATTAAGTGCAAGGCTCTGCTGCTCTCCAGTGGAGCTGAATGCAATCACCACAGTTAAAATTCCACCCTTTCTCAAGCTTTCTGGCTTTTTTAAAGCACATTTTCATTTCTTTGTTCTTGGACTGCTGCTCGGCCACTGGGTTCCTGTATGTGGGTTTGTTTAGTCTCAAGAAGAGGGGGCTCAGGACTCTCTAGAAGAACTGAACTCTACGTGTAGTGAGGTGGGGATGGGGCTCTTCTGCTGTGCCTGCAGAGAGAGGACAAAAGAAAATGGCCTTAAGCTGAGATAAGGGAGATTCAGATTAAATATTAGAAAAATTTATTTTTACTGTTTTTGTGGTCAAGGGTTGGAAGGGGTTGCCCAGGGGGGTGGGGGAACCACCACACTGGAGCTGTTTAAGAGGCATGGCACTGAGTGATGTGGTTTAGGGGTTACAGCTGCAGTGCCAGGTGCATGGTCAGACTGGGTGACAGAACCACAGAATGACAGAATGAACTAGGTTGGAAAAGACCTTTGAGATCATCCAGTCCGACCTGTGACCCAGCACCACCTCGTCACCCAGCCCGTGGCACTGAGTGCCACATCCAGCCTGCGCTTAAACCCNCCTTAAACACCTCCAGGGACAGGGACACCTCCCCTGGGCATCCCAAAGCCCAATCACCCTTTCTGTGAAGAATTTCTTCCTAATGTCCAACCTGAAGCTCCCCAGGTGCAGCTTAGGGCTGTGTCCTCGTGTCCTGTCACTGTTCCCTGGGAGCAGAGCCCGGCCCCACCCTGGCTGCCCCCTCCTGACAGGAGGAGCTGTAGAGAGGGACAAGATCTCCCCTGAGCCTCCTTCTCTCCAGGCTGAGAGCCCTCAGCCCCCTCAGCCGCTCCCCACAGGAAGTCTGCTCCAGACCCTTCCCCAGCCCTGCCGCCCTTTTAAAGGCCTGTTCCAGTTTTGACGATTCGGTGGTTCTGTGGCCCCCGCCGTGTCTCCAGCAGCGCGGCCCTTGCCGGTGCCAGCGCGGCCCTTGCCGGTGCCA
>VZTR01011727.1:695561-772595 GCA_013400775.1 Chaetops frenatus
GGGGAGGCGCTCCCGGTCCGTGCGGCTCGGCCACAGCGGGACCCGTCCGTGCGGCTCCGTGTGCCCGCGGTGCCCGGAGCCGCTGGTCCCGGAGGGATCCCCGGTAACCCCTGCGGAGCGCTGCGCTGCCGGTAGGGCCGCGGGAGGGGAGGGGAGCGGAGCTGCCGTGGAACCGTGCGCTGGCTGCGCTGTCACGGCCCCGCTGGGTGCTCCCCGCCGAGCGAGGCCGGTTGTCCTTTTTCGCAAAAATAGCGACAACGCATTGCAAAAACCACGGAAATACGCGGCGTCTAGGCTGAAACCCTTCAGAGCTGGTACATAAAGCTGCAGGCAGCAACAGGTGGTGTGGACTCTCCAGTGACATCGACTCTGATTTGGGATGTTAGATGTTTTTATTTCGCTTCTTATACCAAGAACCACTTCAGCATAAATAACCTTGCGAGGCATTATCTAATGTGATACAAAGCAATACAATGGGAAGCAGCTGTGCAGGATAACTTCCTCCAGCTCATTGTCTCGCCAAACTCCTGAAGGAAATTGGATTGGCAGCATTATCTGTAGTAGAACAAGCCCCATCTTACAAGTCTATTTCCAGACTCCTTGTCCTGTGCTTATCTCTCTGGTTGTGCTTGCCTTCTAAATTTTCCAAAAATCAGAAGAACAACCACGCCAAGGGTGAACACAGTATTGACAGTGAAAGCTTAATTTAAGAAACATTAGCCCTGTATAAATATTTGTTTGTTTCTGTTAAAAGTGAGTGCAAAATGTTGTCTGCAGATTATTCCAGGATTCAGTTTGTTATGAAGTGCTGTGGTATAAATGGTGTCCCTCCAAGTCTTGGACTGATAGATCATTCATCTTCCTTGTCAAACATGTGGTGATTTTATGATGCCTTCTGGACTCCAGTCAGGGGACTGCAGTTGCCCCACTATTTCTGACACAAGTGATGTAAAACAGTCTTTTAGAAAGTATGTTTTTATTGAGAGTAATAGGAAGGGATTGATAAATACTTTATGAACTAATTCACCAGCAAATCCATCAGGCTTGAAGCACAGGCAACATTTGTCAGCTTGAGAAAAACAGGCCTTGGGCAGCAAGACAGAAACTGTACCAGTGTGATGAAGCAGAACATGGGGTTAATTATGTTGTGGCTTTTCAGGAGCTGTATGTACCTGTATTGGCAGTGTCCTTCACTGCCATCTCCACTCCTGTGTGTCATGATAAATTAACTTGAGGGGACAGGCTTTATGCAGTTGAAGAACCAGTGCTCATGCCACAAGACAGCTGACTGATGCTTTCCAAAGTGCAGTTAGACCAAAGACCGTGTTTTCATGGTAAGCACAAAGGTCGTTTTTGTGATGTGCTGAGGTCATTGTGCTGTACAGGTGTGAAAGTGTCAGGTACAGCCTGGTGTGTTCAGGACAGGCATGTGTGTTAGTCAGGCATGGTTGTTGAATTTTTTTTTTGATCCTGACATAACCTGGTGGGTGCAGTATGGTTGAAATAAAAGGAGGGAACAGAAATTCAACACTTCTTTCCTTAGATAAAAAGTTGCTGGCTTAACGCATTTCTTTTGTTGTGGAGTTTGCTTGTGTCATCTGGTGGCAAAATGGAGAATTTTGAGCTGTTGAGTTCCATATTTATCATCGTCTGTTCATAGAATCACACAATGGTTTGGGTTGGAAGGGACCTTAAAGTTCATGTCACTCCAACCCCTGCCCTGGGCAGGGGCACCATCCACTAGACCAGGTTGCTCCAAGCCCTGTCCAAGCTGCCCTTGAGCACTTCCAGGGTTGGGGCAGCCATGGTTTCTCTGGGCAATTAACACAGCTTCTTTTACTTTCTACTTGCTGTTTTAGCAAATTTATTTGCAGCAGTATCCTAATGAACATTAAGTAGTTTACTATTTGGGTAGGGGGTCTCCTTACCCCATTTTTGTAATTTGCCTTCTTTATTTCCTGTGCTTAAAAAATGTTGCTAAAGAAACATCTTGAAAGTTGTTGTCTGTGGATTTCTGAAATAATTTTTTTTTTTTAAGTCACCTTGACAGAAATTCTGGGCCTACTTCTCAACCCTCTAGGTAACAGTCTTGATCTTTGTAGTTGCTGCAATATCACTTGTCTGACTTTTAACATGGTTGGTTTTTTTATATTGCTGAAGGAATGGAGGAACCAGCTGTGCTGCTGTTCTGCTTCCTGTTCTTACCTTCCCACTTGGTGACTCTGAGGTAGCAATTCCTGCCCCAAAGAAGTGGGAGAGGAACCAGCATTTGTTCTTCTGCTATTTTATACCCTGATAAGTTACTTCTGCAGCAATGGGCTGTTTCAGACCTGCACTTGAGGCTGGCATGTGTTTTGTGTGCACTTGGAAAGAGGATAAAATCTACTCCCTCTTAGCCATGCCAAATTAGGATATCTTTTAGCTTTTTTTTGCTGTTGGTGGGATTAAGCTGTTTTTGAAATCTTTTGCAACCATGAAAAAGGATTTACCACTGCTAAAATTGGTTTAAGTCATAGCATGAACTTGATGTTTGCTTTTTCTTACTGTTCCCAGAAGTAACTTTCTTCCCTAGGATTGTATGTTGAGTAGACACTGTGCAGTAAGAGTTGAAGTATTTTTCATTTGAAAGAACAAAACCAACATGCATTTTACAGAAAACTTTCACTCTGTTTTACAGCTATCAGGTTGTTTTCATTTTCATGTCTTTTTCTGTGCCCCAAGTCCATCTGAGCTGGCTTTTTAGGTGATTTTTTTTCTCCCTGCTCCAAGAAGAACTTGCCATTGGCTGGGAATCTGGCATTGTTGCAATACACATTGCTGAAGGACATGTCATGGAGTAATAAAGATTGCCAAGTGGGTGGGACCCTGACATCAGATATGCTCAGCATTTGAGCTGGGTCCTGTGACAAGAAAACAAGTCAAGATGTAAAGAGACAGAAGATGACAAATATAGGAAGAGATATTTCATTTGGCTAATAATGTGCTCCTGAGGTGCTTCAGTGGTTGTGTGCAGGACAGAGGGTTCCAAATGTGCTGGGCTGTTGTGTAGTCTGAGTTCATATTTATTGCAAAGATCTCTGCGAACTTTCAAGTAGGTTTAAAACTGATTACATAATGATTATTGAGTTGAGTTTGTCAGGGACTTTTTCACACTTTTAATATGAGGTCTTTAAGAACAGGTTGGACAAAGGTCTGAAATGACACACTTGATCCCGCCTGGAGAAAATGGGAGGGATTAAATGGGAGTTGCCAAGCTTGGCTGATGACAGTATCACAGGTTGGGTTTCAGTAGCAGGCACGTGCAGGAGGAGCTGGGCATTGCATCCTGTGTTACACCTCATCATAGCCCTATGAAAAATTAAGATCCAGATATCCAATGCTGAGCATCAAAACCTGGAAACAAGATAACCTTTTAAGGATCATCTTAGCTGTATTTTCTGTAATCCTTCATATATAATTTGGTCTGATTGTTTTAAAGACAGGTTGGTGTCTTTCAGCTTGCTCAAAAAAAAGTACCAAAAATCTCACTTCTCACACTTCTCATTAGAATTGTAAGATATATCTTTGTGGCCCAAACAGGACATTACTTAAAATAGGTAAAGCTAGATTTTTGTTTGCCTCAGTGTTTTGTATAACCAGTAGCTGGGGTTGAAATGAGAGGATGGCTATTGAGTGCCTAACATGTTCCTACATATGCTGCTGGATTTACGTTAAACAATGCAGGATAAATGGAGTATTTGTGTGTATTGTCAATGTAAGTGAAAAAAAAGTCTTTTAATAAGGGTGCTTAGCCTGTCCTTGGCTGCTGTGGTGGTTTATCTAACTAGTTCTTCTGTCATACTTGTATAGGCTTAGTCAGGATGTGATGATCAATCTGCTGGGGCTGTGTCTGTGGTTATACTATCACCAGAAAGAGAAATGAAACCAAATAAAAATATTCAAAGTCCAAAATTCTTGATCCCAAGATCTGATCAGGTATAGTTTACAGCAGGGAAGGGAAAAATACTCAGCTGTAATTACAGAAAAGCTTTAAAGCATAGAAATGTAGATTTGAATTTTAACAAAATGAAGGTAAACTAGTGGAAGGTAACAAAACTGTTCTAAACAAAACCAGTTTTACCCCTTGCAGTTGAAGAATTTGAAAGGAAATATGGAATTATATCTATCTTTAGTTTCATGAGTAACAATGACATTAATGGCTCTGAATGACTGTTTCTTATTCATGAGTATAATTGTCCTTGGCCTTTTGCAAGCTATGACACATTTTTGGGAAATCATCAGAGAAACAACTAAACAAAGATGTTACAGTTTTATAATTCTTCTTTCATGTTTTCCCATGTTTAGTGTAACAAACTGTGTTGGTCTTTAGCCCCAGTGCCAAATTTACGTCAAACTTTGAAGCCCTTTTTGAAAGGGGAGTCTGCCGAGAATAGGCCACACATGACTTGAATGTAAAAAGGGCAAAAGTCTTGAATCAGTTACTACAAAGAAGACATGAAACAAGCTTAAACATGGAGGTTTTCAAATTGCATGGACTAATTAATATTTCCAAACTTTGTTTGGAGGGGGTAGAAAGATTTATGCACACCTGTGTTTGAAGGGGGATTTTCGAAGGCAGCACCCAAAGTGGAGCTACCTGGGCTGTGTCAGCTGTTCCTCAATTGTGCTGTGGTTTAGCTTCAAGCACAGTCATATGAACACCATGCCCAGTCCTGTGATAGCTGTGCAGAGCTTGTCTGAAAGGAACTCTTGTTTCACTTCTTAGATTTTGCTGCGTTTCTACGTCTGAAGTACTTTTAGTCAGAACTTCTTCTGATGACCCTGTTCAACTGAAGCCCTTTTTATAAGGTTATGAATTTCTGCTTTTGTAAAAGCTCTAAAACACACTGGCTAAAATGTAGTAATAGTTCATTAACAGTTGATGTATGACCATTTGAAATATTTTTCCCACTAAATTTTCCTAACAAGACACAGGAAAGAAATATTCAAATCAGATTACTGTTTTCAAGTTGCTGCCTTCCCTGTATCTTTGCTTCCATGTGGTCCTCAGCTGCCTTTGCCTCTTTACTGTCTTGGGTGTTTGAGATTTTTTCCTGTAGAAGTTTCTGGTCTGCTTCTCCCTGTTCTAGGAACCTTCTGAATAATTTGTGTTGGTGGCCTTCTCCTTGCAATGCAGAGCACAGAGTACTGCATGACTTACACCATCCCTATTAGAGGTATTCTGTGTGCCAGCAATACACTCTGAATTTCTTGATTTTTTTTTTTTTGGTAAGAAAAATAGCAAAAAAAAGGGTGCTTTTAAAGTTGCTATAATGGTGTGTTGGTAATTTTTGTGTTAAGGAATGTAAACACTGATGCCTTCGTCAGTGAACTCCAGAATATGGGGAGTCACAAAGTTGGTAAACCAAGGTAACAGAAGGTGATGGTGATTAGCACAGAGGTTTTTTGTGCAGTTGACAGATTGTAGATGGTTATTAAGGATTTGATAAAGACTATGAAAATTTATAGCAGAATTGGGTGGGAATGGAAAAGATATCAAATAATTTTGATTGGCACTACTGCTGGTGTGTCCCTGTTGCAGTGTCTGTACCTTTGTGGCTTATGAGTGAAAATAACTTCACTGATGATCAGTCAGACTAAGGATACCACGACTCTGTGTTCACATGCACTGTTGGCAGTTGTTGTACATTAAGTTAGACAATAATAAAATAATTTATATTTATGTTAATCCCAAGCAGGTTCTCTGGAGTAGCTGGCACTTAGTTGAAAGTTATTACACAGTATAACCTAGGCTGGGAACTTGACTGATGAACTTGGACTGAAATAGTTCTTTGTGTTTAAATGTGGCCTGTGGATCTATTCAGTTGTTTTGGAAACCACCTTGCACCTTTCTGGCTGAGAAGGGCTTCTGTGTTGCTTCCTACCTGCTGTAAAACCTGTAATTAGTTGTTTAGTCTAACTTAACTATTTTGTTGTTGTTTAGAAATTCATTGAATTTGAAGATTCTCAAGAACAAGAGAAAAAGGACTTACAAACCAGAGTGGAAGCATTAGAGTCACAAACTCGACAACTTGAACTAAAAGCAAAAAACTATGCTGATCAAAGTAAGTAAAACATGGTGCACTCCCTGTAAGTGATATTAGTGCATTTTAAGTTTTGTTCTGTAAAGTGATAATACGTATGCTAAATATCTGTGCCCTCTGACTCTTGTATTTGGACAGATAACTCAGTTTAACTCTTGTGCAAGTCTGTTTTCTTTAGAATTAAGGCAAACAAATAATTTATGAGCTTGTTACTTGTAATCTGATTCTTCTGGCATCCTGCTTGTATTGTTTGCCCTTTAGACTGCTATTTTCATATTTAGCAACTTTTTCTGGAGATGCTTAGATTGCTTCCTTGTTAGTGATGATAAAATAAGTTATTTTCTTCCTATTAAACAGTTGTCTGTGCTAAGATAAAGGTAATCTTCAAGTTTAGAAGGACAGCTGGGATGAGAAGAGCATTGATGGTGGTTCTCATTAACTTTTATATAATTTTTTCTGAATTATTTATTTCTATGAGACATTTTGTTTTTATAGAAAAGAAGCTTAGGGAGAACACTTCCCTTTTTAGAGAAGTTCTGTGTAATTTAAAAAAAAAACCAACTTATAGAAGCTTTGGAAAAAGAGGAGAATGATCAGTTGTCCTCAAAAGCTTGAAGTTATATATATTGTCATTTAGACATTCTGCTGGGCTGCTTCCTAGCCAGCCACATAGTCATTGAATGAAACTCCATCATCAGCTTTTCTACTTTTCTGCTTCAAGCTTCCAAGTCACCTTCTGTCAATGTGAGACTGGTGTGTTCATCAGTTAATATACAGCTTTTATTGCTGGACCCTGCAGGAATGTAAAGTGAGACTGTGACAAGGCTGAGAGATGACCAGTTTCTAAAAGCAGTGCCAGTCGTCAAAATAGCCCTGTTTACACTGTTCTTTCTTCCTTTATTTCTGCTCAGCCATGTTTCCTGCCCCTAACACAGCAAGTTATAACTCTTTTCCAGCTGAAGCTCTGTTCCTGTAAAGTTTAATTTTCAGTGGCATGACTGAGTCTATAGCAGGGCAGGAGTATTAGTCTGAGAGGGTTAAGATGAATGTAGGTGGCATCTAGTGTAGAATTTTATTGAAATTTGGACAGTTCAGAATGGTGTTGGGAGATCTTAGAGGCATCATCTGCTTCATATCAACTGTTCAAATATTCCCAGCTTCTGTACAGGCAGGGATGAAGGAACACTTCAGGCAATCTTTCCTAGCAAACACCAGGGTGATTATTTCCTAGGATTGTCTCTCTGTAGATGAAGTCAGGGTAAAATGGGTAATTGTAGAGACTTGTACCAGAGTGTGATTCTTTTGAATGGGGTTGTGTGTGTGTTTAAGAGCAGCACAGGAGGGGAAAAGAAAACATTGTAGCAGGAGTTAAGTGGTCTGTTTTGGTAACAAAGACACTGTTTCCAGAAGGCCTGTGCTCTAAACCCCCAGCCCAAAGAGCTTGTTCATGGGAGACCCTGTTCTCTGACAACAAGATTATGGATCATTATATCCTATAGGTTATGGCTTTATTCTTTTAATGCAATCCAGAGGACAAAGTGGTTGCACAAAAAAGAAAAATCAGTTGGATTTCTGGCAATGTATGTGGCAGCATACCTAGAGTTTCTCTAATAGAAATTACATTTACCATGTATTGATAACACCATTTTATATTGCTCTGTGAGTCTGTTGGTGTGAAATTCTTTTTTTGCTTTGAAGCCTTCAAATATATGTTCGATTTTAAAGTTTTAATTATATATTGTGTGTATATGTGTGTGTATATATGATAATAATGAAAGCATTTGCCCAAGAAATTCAGTTGTTCCAGTAGAAGCACTGAGGGTTTCTAGAACTACTTTTTTTGTAGGAAGTAATGTTGCTAAAAACAGTTATCATAACTACATAAAGCTCTGGTGGTAGACCAATGACTTTTAAACAGTTCCAAAATCTGTTTATTGGAGAAAAACCTTCTGTGATGGCAAAAGTGTATATTTGTTGAAACAATAGGGCTGGGTTAAACACTGAATTTGCTTATGTTTGCTTTGGTAACTTATCTGGGACAACATGAAAGGCTGCTGGGAAGATTTGACATGCTGCTGATGCAGAGCAAGATCAAAGGGGACATAAGCACATTTGTTGAACATCTAATGAATATTATGCAAGTGAACTGGTTTTTTTAAGTGCTCTAAATTTCTTAGGTATGAAAACCATACAAGTCTATATTCTTGATGCAGCTTAACCTTACTGCATTACCTTGTTCTGTTTTCTGGACTAGGCAACTGGCATGCTGCATGATCCCAATCACTGATGTGTCAGTTTAATTCAACTCCAAGTCTTTTAGCTATATTTCTTTTTCTCTTCCTATAGCACTGCCTGCCTGTGCTCTAAATTAGGCTCTGGTATTGCCAACTGTGTTACCACGTTGACATTCAAAACAGTGGCAGTGTTATCACTGGTAATGGGAGTTGCAAATGTCTGGCACAGAGCAAATAAGCAAATAAAACCTGGCTTTGGAGTGCAGAGTGAGATCACAACATCTGTGTGTGACATGAGTAATAGATTAGAATGAAAAACAGGTAAAACGTGGTTCAGTGTCATATTTTAGCAACAAGATTTTTTGCTTCTTGTAGGCTGCCTCTGCTCTGTGCTTTCCTCAAATAAGCAAAGCCTGTGAGAACAAGTTTGGTCTGTTAAAAAGTTTTGATTCATTCTCTTGGACACCGTCAGTGCTGAGCATTTAGTGTTGTCAGCTGGGAAAGCTCTTAAGTTACATGGTTGAGTTCAGCTTGATTGTATGTGCTTAAACCTGTGTGCCAGTTAAAATTGCTTAAGAAGTTGTGGTTGTTATGTTCTGAATTATAAGTGCTTGTTTGTGCAGTCTAAGTGATTGTCACACTAAATCAAAAGAAAAAAAAAGTAATTTCTTTGCACTTAAATTTACCCTGTGGGATTGCATCCATAGCCGTGTCTTCAACCAGTTAGCTTGGAATAAAGCTGCCGTTTGAAATTACAGAACTGAAATCAGGAGGTTATTTTGTGTCAACCAGTTGCTATGTTCCTGTGGTTCACTGACATCTTCTCCCCTCATCAGAAATTGAAACAGCTGCTGCCAGATGAGTGAACTACCTTGAAGTGCTCTGTTTCAGAGGAAGTGTAAAGAGGGGGAGCTGACAGCAAGCCACTGCTGGGGGTCTGTGAGCCCAGCAGATGGTGAAATCCCGGGGGGTGGGGGTCAGATGCACTGGAGTTACCACTCCTGCATGACGTGTAGCACTCAGTCCTGGTAGTTGATAGGCTTTGGTGGTTGCCTAAGTCAAGTTTGCTGCCAAAAAATGGTGCAATATGTGTATATACATGGTACGATATGTGGCACCCTGGGATAATTCAGTAAACTTTACAACTGCTTATAGTAGAGCAGAGGCGTAAAGATTTGGGGCTTCTAATTGAGCTCAGGAATGTGCAGCACTGATGAAGCTCCTTGGCTTGTGATCCAGCTTTTCATCTTGTTTTGCAGTGCTGCTCTTGGCTGCAACTTTCCCTGGGTTGCCCCTGTCCCTTGTGTGGCCTGGCTCTCAGCAGTACCTGGGCAGAGAGGGGGCAAAGGCAGTGCCTGTGCTCCTGGGTCTGTGCTGTGTGGAAGGGCAAGCAAGTTAAATAGCACAGAGTTCCCGGGGGATTTGTTTAAGAATGATGTTGGTACAGGCAGAGTTTCTAGAAGTTCTTGCTGTGGGTCTGTAGTAAACTTCTACTGAGTGTTGGCAAATGTCTGGTTTTGGGTTTATGACTTACCTAGAATTCATGTAATTTTTTTTCCTTCTTCTCAGCAGCAGAGGGCTCATGTGAGCATGGCAATGCCAGGTGTCCAGTAAATAACATTCTTCTGTTCTCCAGAGGTGTATCTGAGGCCAATGCCAGTCTTTGATATAATCTTAAACATTTCTTACAAGAACTTCAAAATACTTGACTTCCACATTATTTCAGGTCTTTGCTGTTGAGAGACCCCTAGTTCTATTTGTAATTTGATTGCAGCATTAAAATATTTGAAATGTCAACCCTGGGCCTGGAAAGTCTGTTAAAGGGCTTTTAAAACCTTGTAACAGCAATACACAGCTCGTTTGTCCAGCAGTGCTCTGTGAAGGCACATGATACTGCTGGGATAGTGCTCAGTCTCCAATTACAGGAAGGGATAAGATCTTCTCAGAGCTTATGGGATGCTCCACTGAGTTCTGTGGGGGCTACAGAAGTTTATTTTAGTTTCCATCCTTGACTCTCTTTCTGGGAATGTCAGTTTTCTTTATGTATTACAGGCTATAAGTTAATTAAATTTTTGGGAGTAAAAAATGACTAGTATATTTTGACTTACTACAGGAATGGAACAGCTTTGGCATAAGCTTTCTGGAGGAATCATTCTTGGGGTAACTTATTAGAGAATCTGAAAAACACAATGTCTGCATGACTGAAGTGCTTTCTGATGGAGGTGGTAGGCTGTAGGAGTTGAAAGATTTGGTTCCTTTTCTGGATCTGCCTGGTGCTAAAGTACAACCAAGATAAACTGCATTTAACAAAACAACAATTATATCTACATACCTCAGTTTATCAAACCTGAGCTTTGTGTGCAAGATAGATTACATCTGGGGAAAACTACATTTGTAAAAGAAACTCAACAAAACAAACAAACCCCAAACAAGTATAATTCCAAGAAAGAGCTGGTGGGTTTTGGAGCTGTAAATGTTGTGACACAACTGTTGGGATGATGGTATTTCCCTGTCAGGTGACGCTGTGCAGCTATTGCCTGTTGAAGGTTTTATTTGGGTTATGAGACAAATGCTTTGGCAGCTGACCTAAAAACATTTATTTTCCTGAGAAGCTAGACAGAACTATTGCTTCCATTGGCTTCAAGAGAAAATGCAAGATCTGTTTTTGTTGCGAATGTTCTGCAGATGTTATTTGATATTTGATTTTCCTCTGAGCTCTCAGGACACCAGCATTGCTGTAATGTACACCCAGGCAGACAGCCTCTTATGGATAATCTGGAGGCATCCAATATCTGACATATCCCTGCACATGGGATGTCATGCAGCTCATGTGGATCTGTAGTTATCAGGGAGACTCTGATGTGAACTTTTGGCTGTGAAGTGAAACAGAAACTTTCCAGAGAAATGTTTTGAGATTTGATTTGTGTGTCTGCATGGATGGTGATATGAATAACTAAACTGGTATGAAACACCTCTGGCAGTAAATGCTGTTTCTAGGGATGGCTCAACTGGTGTTTATCTCAAGGAATACAAGAAAGCCTTTCAATAGATCCTGGAAAGAAGTTGAAAAGTTCAGGTTTGTTCAGTGGGGGTCTGGATTGTTCCTGCTTCATTTTCACAGACTGACAACAGCAGAATGAATCTGATTTCCAGCAAAGGAGGAACAGAATGGCTTGAGTTCTTGTATTTCCTGATTAGCAGATGTGGGACTGAACTGTTTGCTAGTGTTGTGTTGTCAGTGTGGATGTTCCCCATCTCTGATGATGTCCATCATTATCACAGGTTTGTTTGCCAGGCAGATTCCCCCTGCCCTTTGCTACATTGTGCCTCAGGTATCAGTCAGTACACCTGAAAAATCCTTCTGTAAGAACAAGTGTGACTGGAAAGGGAGGCTTTCCTTCTGAGTGTGCATTTCCCAGTGCTTTCCTGGCTGCCTGATGCTGTTCCCAAAGACCTGCTGTCTGTGTGGTTTTGGGAGCCAGCAGCCCACTAGATGGAGCAGGGGGTACAGCTGGCTCCAGAGCAGCCACCAAGCCAAGCTACAGGACTCGAGGCTAAAATAAAATGGAGCAGGAAATTAGAGCAGTGGTTGGCCTGCTTTAAGTTTAGCTATTAATACACCTGAGCAAAAATGGTGAGAGGAGCTTGAAATCCACTGGTGTATAATTAATTAACTGCTCATGTGTGTTTTTAAATTAAGGGATTGTTGTAGTTTGTGCTGGAGTTTGGTTGTTATAATGATCCTGTTGCTCAAAATATTGCAGTAATTAAGAAAATTACTTTAAATGTCTCTTATAATCATACATTCCTGAGTTTTCACTGGCTTTTAAAATAAATCCAGTCTGCTAAAGCTTCTGTGTCCACTGATTTCATGTGGATTTTCTGAGACAGGGACTTGCTTCGATAGCCAGGTGTATAAATGAAGCATCCCACTGTTTGCAAAGCAGTCAATGAAAAGTTTTCTCAGTGAAACACTTCTTTGTGCAGACTGGGCAAGAAGTTGGATTTTTGACTTGATTTTGTGTTGAAGTTTCTTGTATCTATTCTTGATTTTTTAAGTTTCAGCCAATGCGATTGTCTTTATATTAAATGTAGCAGAATGTTTAAAGAGTTTTCTTTGAAGTTCTGTGTCATGTTTTTGGTAACAAATTTCAGAGATTTTGTGTGCCTGAGACATAGTGCAAACTTGAACAGTCCAGAAGTGTCAGGGATAAGACCATTGCTGCTGCATGTGTTGATATTTGCTATCAACAGAGCTTGACAGCTCTTCTTACAGATAAATTATCTTCATAATTTCAAGTGCCCTACTTATTAAACTGAGATCTAGACACATAGTTCATAGTGTAAGAGCTACTTGAAGATGTTGGCCTTGTCAAGGGGTTGAATTTTTCACTTGTTTTACAAATCAGTTTTCTGTGCTGGTTTGATTTGCAGGTCTTACCACTTCCAGGTTAAACACTTGTTTGATAGCTCAGTCCTCTTTTCAGTCCATGAGTGATGTTGTGCTCTTTGGCAACTACTTAGGAGGTCATAAGGTCCTTTTGGATCTACATCTTAACTTTGGTGTGGGACCTGCATTAAAGAATGGAGCTGGATGAAAGCTGTCCAGGGAGAGTCTTCAGACAGTCCTGGTGCCAGGAAAGGCTTGTTTTAATGAGCTGGATCTCTGTCCTGGCTTGTGTAGGAGGAACTTGTAATTCCTCTTGAAGGCATCACACTGGTTGGATTTGCCATTCTAGCAGGTCTGTTTCTCTTTCTCCCCCTCAGGCTTATCAGGAGTTTGAGGCAGAGGACAACATACAGATGAAGGGTGTTCCAAACTTGGTAAAAGCCATCAGACTTGGGAGGTAAGCTCTGACTTTCGAACAGGCAGGGTGGGCAGCTTGGCTGCCTAATTTCTCATAATGCTGTGAGGAGACAGAAACTCCAGTTTCTCTAGTTTACTATTATATTTGATCTCCCATTTTTAGGATTAATTGGTTTTCTTTGAGAGAACTTTGATCAAGATTGGCACCTCAGGTTATTAAAGGTGTGAAAACATTGACACAGTGCTGGAGAAGTTCACACTAGGCCTTGGGTTTGAGTTTGTGGTGATGCTCCAGGGGGTTCCCTTCTTATCAGCCTAAAACCACTAGAATATTTGCATTTTATGCTCATACTTGTGATGCTTGAAGACCTTTATATTTTTTTCCACATAAGCTTCTAAGAGTGAGTAGTGCAACTTCTTTGTTGCATGTTATATTTTGTACATGTGTTATCTTAAACAATGTAGTCTTGCAATGTAAGATCTTCCTTGATGTAACAAGGCTTTGTAAAAACACCTTGCAACAAAGACAATGGATACTTCTGCTTTTAGGATATATGTCATCAAACTAATTTTATCATCCACCCATAAGAATTTGACATCTTGGAAAAAAGTTCTAGACTGAAATACCAGAGGAACTTTTTGTGTTGTTACTTAAGTCAAACTGATAGGAACTATGTCTGGTTGGCACTTGGCAGGCCCAGCATCTGGCAGGCAGTGCCAGCACACACCTCCATTCCTCTTGGAGTGTTATCAGGGCCAGATTTCCACTCCTTTGTATGCTGGTGTATTAAAATGGAACTGGTGACAATTCAGTTTAAAATGTGTTTCTGGGTGCCAGTGAAAGGCATTTTTTCCCTTCTATTTATTTTCCCATTACTGCTGGTGAGAATGTTCCTTTAATAGTGAATTAAGTTTCTCGAAGTTTTCAGGGCAAGAATCTGGTGGTTTTCCTCAAAATTCTTCTCTGTGTTCAAGTCAGTGGTGATCTCTGATCCCAGGGGAATATCTGATCTCTTGCATACTATTTAATTGGAAAAAGAAAGTGTATTCTGTTGGTTGTTCTGGCAAGATCTTATCTTGATGGGAGGCATATTTTGGGTAGAATAGATTTCTGATTCTGTTTCTCATCCTGCTGGTATTGGAAAAACCAGCTCTGAGGACTGTGGATGTGGTGTCTGTTGAGGGTATGTAACTTAGTGTACATCCTCTTCTGGCTGAAACTTCCAGCTCTAGGAGTGTAATGTGTTGCACAGCTGGACTGGAAATGACTTCCAGAAGAAAGTGCTTAACCTGAGTTATATAATCTTCTGAGCCCTTAATCATTTTAACCTTTGTACCTAATGAAAACAGTGGTCAGGTCTAATGGAGATATCCCCCTTGACTGTGCAGCATCACGAGCTGTGTACATTTCTCTTTAATGACTTGATTCAAGGAACTATTTATTATAACTGGACTATTAAAATTTTAAAGCATTTCTTTCTTCACAGGTGGAGAAAGTGGTGTGCTTCTATATGGAGCCTCAACCCCTGTGCAAGCATGTGTTATGTCCATAACAGTAGGAAATGCTTTTGTGGATTTCCTGAAGGCTGGTTATGGGCGGCTCCAAAGAAAGGTGTTGGTAATACCTGATGTGGTGTTAATCTTCATTAAATGCACTGTTGAGTACTTTCCCAGAATCCACTTGCAGAACTCATCCCTGGAGTTGGCTGCACTGTTAGACACGAGCTCACTGAACAATGGAGGGTGCATCACCCTGGTTTGTGTGGGAACCCCAGGCGAGGCCAAATTGAGCTGTGACTTCACCCAGCACAGAGCAGCAGGGAGGCTCCTTGGACACTGCTTGTTGGAGAGGGGGCTGGGTTCAGCAAACACAAGGCCTATCAGTTGTTCACTTGGCACTTTCTGATTTCCTGTTTTTCCAAAGCAGATTTAGCACAGTGGAGAGGTTACGAGGGAGATCCTCTGGGAGTTGTGGTACCCAGCCTGGGCATGGTGTCTTCACGTGGGAGCTGCTGAGTATGTGTGATGGGCAGCTGTTTAACATCTCATAACTCATGACAGGATGTCATTCAGGCAAAGATAGTGGATAAAATATGGTCTGTCACATCATAGCTTTGTTAACTTTAAGTTCTGACTCTTGTTTCTGTATTTTTACCAAAGGCATCCATAAAAATGCACTTCAAGTGTACAAGGAGACTTAAAACCCCTTGTGCCTCAAAACAATAAACTGAACTCTTCCATTCAGTAGTGTTCTGCATCACATACATATGTATTTTTAGGTGCATGCATTGTGCTGTAAAGTACATTTTTCTCTATATTATAGATACTTGTGCCTCCCCTGCTGCTAATTGATCCAAAGAGCTTTTGTTACAGTCAGTAACGATGTGGAAATGGAAGCATTCGATCTGGCAGTGTTTTAAATAATATTTGATGTAATATTTTGGCCAGATATTTATAGGTGGACTGCAAAAGGTTGTGTCAAGGAACTTAATATTCTTATAAGAGCAAGATTAGATCAGGAGTTCAGAATGTTTACACAGATTTGAGTGAGTAGGTAGTTATGTATTTTGGTTCCAGCATTTGACTCGGGCAAAGACTTTTTTCCATTAAAACATACTTATGATAAAATACAGTGCCAAAATACAGATATATAGATAAAAAAGAAATTGAGAATATTGAGAATTAATTTTCTGGAGACCCAGTTGGCAACATGAAAATATGCAAATGGCAGAGAAGATCTTGGCATTTGGGTTTCAGATAATGTGTGTCTGGCAATGACTCTCTGGAAACATGGAACTATAAATTTGAACTCTCCCAGGGATATTTAAACATGGCAAGTAGAATAAGCTCAGTTACACAATTTGATATGCATGTTTATATCACATAAATATTGTGTTCAAAAAAACCTGAATGAAAAGATGGAATTCACATCTAAACAGCAAAAATATTTTGTGTTTGAATGACATGATAAGTTGTGTGTAGAAGGTCCTGAATTCTGTTAGTTTTTCTGCAAATTAATTGCATTGGGGTATCACAGTTTGTTTCAGCTCAGTTTCCTCTAAGCTGAAACACAGCACAGATGAGCTGTGCTGCTCAGTTTGTTTCATCTCCCTTTAATAAGAACTTACTGTCTAAAGTTCTCCTAAATCTGCTAGATGTATTTTTATTTTCTTGGAATACCTACAGAAGTATTCAAATGTTTTCTTTCTTTAAATCTTGCTTTAATGCTCAGTGAAGTGTGAGTGAATGCCAGTGGAAATGTTAATTTCTGTACCACATAGGGCTTGAACCTGTTTTAAGTGCGTTTTCTGTTTGTCCTGGTTAAACACCTCTGGAAATTGTGTGGATGTGCTTTAGAGAACTGATGTAGAACCTTAGCTGGAGCCCATGGCTTCATCTGGGATTCAGTGACGTGGCCTCTGCCTCTTCCTGCAGTTTCCATGTGAAACAATCACATGGGGTGAGCAGTAAGCTGGCCTTGAACAGAAAAATCCCCTCTCACTGGCCTAGCAATCAGCAGGGGAAAATGGGACTTGGGCTCTTTAGGGGAATACAAATTGCAAGATTGTGCTGCTGTTGATGGACTTAAAAAGCTCAGTGATAAGAGCTTAAAAACAAAACACTGACATACTTTTTATCCTGCTTTGTGCTATTCACTACTAGGAATACTCTGATCTGCTTGCTTAGTCCCAGGCAAGTCAGTCTCACTTACTAGAACTCTGAATTTAGTTTTAATTCCTTTTTCTTTTCCTCTTCCAGTTAGCAGACTTGAGGAGCGGGAGGCAGAACTCAAGAAGGAATACAATGCACTTCATTCAAGACATACAGAGGTAGGTCATTACACCAAGATGATTTTGGGGTTTCTGTAAAAATGTAGATCAGTGGAAAACCTTGTATTGTGAGCAATTGGGAAAATTATTGAATATTTTGGTTTGTACACTGAGTTGTAACCAGGCTTCATTGGTGATATAGTTTTCCTCATTCACATCTAAGTGTCTATTTCTCCATGTTTGATTACACATTTGTCACTTTTATAGCTTTGTCAGATACTGAGAAGTTTTAAAAAGACAATTCTTCAAAACACACTAATAAGTTTCAAAGAAATAGAAATCAAGTTACATTTTCATACTCTTTCCATCAATTTTCTGTGTTGATTCTATTTGTACCATTGAAGGAACAAATCCTTTCAAAACCTAGCTTACTGGGATTTGTGATTAAGAGGGTTCCCTGCCATACTTTATTGACAGCTATTGAAAATGGGATTTCCTGATGAAGATGGAACAAGTTTGAATTTGTGAATTTAAATACATAAGAGCCACACTGAGTCCACAGCATAAAAACAGGACTTGCAGTGCTTCAGTTTTCAGTAGCAGGTTTTCCTTCCCATGAAGGGAGGTTTTACTGCCTAAGTCATGTACATATTTTAGTGAGGAAGTCACTAGATCCTTTGAATTATTCTAATTAATCTGGAGTCCCACTTGAGCACAGTTCTTTTCCTTGCTCTCCTTGTTTTGCTTTGGGAAGGTCAGAGAGCTGTTTTTAGATCCTTGCTACCAAAGAGGGCAGTGCCACACTGACTGCTCCCAGTCCCAAAGACCCATGTGGGGAAAGGGGGAGCAGATACAGATGTCAGATTTGGTTATTTTAAATCCTTTCAGCAACCTGGCAGCAGCTGAAAAGTGACTTGGAACCACAACCAGTCTGTAGCACTTATGTGACAAGACTTCTGAAGCTCTTAAAAATATTAATATATTTACTGAAATCATAGCATTTTAAAATCACATTTGTTATTAGATAGTTGCTTTAGAATGGTACATCTGTGAAAACTGGAAATCTAAGTAAAATGAGGAGTTACACATCTTAATGCTGCCCACTGAGGTTTGGCATCCTTTTGATCTGGAAGTACTTCAGAGTATTTGGTGCTTGCAGAGTTCTGGTTATTGTAATTAGAACCTGTGGATTCTGTCACAATAGAACTGGCAGATCCTGTCCTAAGGAGTTCAAGATTAAATTTATTGGGCACCATTAATTCAATGAAATGCTAATAACATGTTCTGAATATCTTTTTACATAGGTTTTGCTCCAAAATGGACAACAGCCTCTGCTGGTTTGATTCCAATTTATTAAATGCTTTTACATCTTAAATTCACTTTCTTTGGTGTGGGGAGAGCTGTTTCCTTGGGCTTTACTATTACTGGGGTGACTGTCCTTTCTTCATAAAGAAATAAGTTGTAGTGCACCATGGTATATCCATACCTCTGTTCTCCTAAAATCAGATCTCCTGTTTTCTGTACTCCTCCCTTTCAATATGATTGTTTCCTTCTTTCTTTGTTTTCCAGACCATAGTGAATCTTGCAAAGATGCCCCTCCTTTAAGGATAGAGCATCTTAGCATGTTTGAGACTCAGCTAGGGAAATCTCTTGGAAATGGAAAGGACTGGCTGATAATATTGCCCAACTCCTCAGTCCCTTTGCAATTGCTTGCTTCCCTTTTTCCCAACAAATTCTAACACTTTAGGTCTGTGTAGTAACTTTATTCTTTTAATGCAAGGTATTTTGGCAGATATCCAACTTCCTTTCAGCATTTAGGTTTATTGGTTCAAATATTTCTGTCAAACACTTGTTTCTGAAACATTTTTCGTCCATGCTTTACTAGGAAGGGATGCTTCTTTTTTTCTGAGTCCACTTCACTGTTGTCTTTACAAGTGATCCATCTTTGGTACTTACTGAAATGGCAATTGTTTTTCTTTCAATTTACCAAATAATGAACAGAGTGTTAGAAAGATTTTTTTCTTTTTTTAAATGAAACTCTAAGATGCTTAGTTTGACAGATATCATGCTAAAGATGCAATTTGACTGCATTTTGTGCAATCTTAATTTCTAGCAACTTTTCTCTCTTCTGTCTCCATTATTTGTTTCCTTCCACCTTCTATTCCCCCTTATTCTTTATTTCACAGATCAGTATTTCTGATTTGGATGTCTTTCCCTTCCAACTCCTGACCTGAGGTTCTGTATCCATGTCCTTCACAATATACACCTTTCAGCCCTCCCTTACCTGTCTGTGGCTGCCTTTGCTAGGGTTCACTGCCCAGCAAAGGTGCTGGCTCAGCACCCCAGGGAATGTCGCCCATTTTCAGTCCCAATGGACCAAGACCTACTGAAACAGAGTCACCTTGGGGAGTGCCAGCAGGGCTGTGAAGCAGAGAGCTGAATCAATCCCTCTCCACAGTGTGTGTGTTGTGGTGAGAGCTGGGAGTTCTCCTTGGAGCTCAGCCTGCCAGAGACAGGGTCTGCATTGCAGTTCCAGCACCAGCCTGCCCAGCAATGAGGTGTCTGTAGCTGCAGAGATAACAGGGCTGCCCAGGCTGGGGAGAGCTTTGGGGACAGGCTTTACCCTCCCTCACCCTTCTGTTAGATCAGTGTCTGTCTTGCTGCTCTCTGGAGAGGGAGGTGGGCTGGCTGGTGTGAGTGCAGGATATCCCATTAAGCCTCCTTCCCACTAAGACTGTACTTGGGCTAAATGGCTTGATTTTAAATGGATTAGGGTATGAGAACCTGAGCAGTTGAGATGGCAGATTGGAAGGTGGGGTGAAGCAGATAGTGAAGAGGGCAAAATGTTTGGTCAGAACAGAATGGATAGAACAACCTGAACATGTTCAGACTTCTGTGCTCTGGTTCCTTGTCTTTCCTGTGTTTGCAGTGGGTTTTGTTCTTGTGCTGATCATACTCTTTTTTAACACTTAGATGAGATGAGTTACAAAGCAGTGTGCTGGAGTTCCTGAGGTGGAACTTCTGAAACCTAACTATGCAAAGTCTTATTTCCATCTTTCTCTGACTGTAAAGGACCAGATACAGCAAACAATCATACAGCCAAGGGCAGTGTGCTGGAAAGCAGGATGGTTGACAGTGGTCTAACACAAAAGTCTTCAAATCTTTGCTCTTTGACTTAGAAAGGAGTTCTGTCAGTTGCCTCTTGTATCTCAAATACTGTTCTGTTTAATAGAACAAGTTTGAATTTGTTAATGTAAATAAGAGCCATACTGTTTAAGTTGGGTCCACAGCATAAAAACAGGACTTGCAGTGCTTCAGTTTTCAGTAGCAGGTTGTCTTTCCCATGCAGGGATGTTTTACTGCCTAAGTCTGGCTTGTTTTTGTGTGTGGATAAAAGCAGACCTGTCTGCTCTTTGTACCTGTGGCGGCTTTTTTTGCCTTTTTTGCTGAGATGATGCATTGCTGCTGGTGCCTCTTTCAGAGCAAACCATTCAGGGTGGTTTTGTCTGCTGAGTAGGAGGTAAAGGATCTTTCTTTCTTCTGAAGAGCTAAAGGACATAGCTTCATAACCATGGCACTAGCTTTTTAAAGGCTTGGTTATGGCTTTTATGTTTATTACTCACCTGGGAAACTGAGGCAAAGCAATGCTTGAGCATCTGCTGGAGAACTGACTAATACTTGTGGCCTCTCTCTGCACAGGTTTCCAAAATAAACCTCTCTTTTCTCTATTTAAGGAAGTTGTTCTTTTTCTCCTTTGGGAAACCCCAGGCTGAGGTGGTTCGATATCTTTCCCTGACACACAGAATATGGGCTTAGTTTAATGAAGCGTAATTGGGCCGTGGAAGTTTCTCAGTGTTCTGCACTGCTACAACGTGACAGAACAGTGAGCCTGGCTCTGGCATTGGGAATGGACTTTGTCAGGTTCATTAGGATAAACATATCCCCAGCAAGTCCCTGGGTAGGGGACAGGAAGAGAAGGCTAGTGGAGGTGTCTGTTTACAATTATAGCTAAGCATGGGCAGCTGTCACGTTGTCTGTGAGATTAGACTTTGGATATCTGTTCAAGCAAATAGATTT
The DNA here is from genome assembly GCA_013400775.1 of Chaetops frenatus. Classification (NCBI taxonomy): domain Eukaryota; kingdom Metazoa; phylum Chordata; class Aves; order Passeriformes; family Picathartidae; genus Chaetops; species Chaetops frenatus. The sequence goes on from VZTR01011727.1 coordinate 716,533, forward strand.
TCTAAAGCCTTATGCTGAGCATTAACAGCTTGATCTATAAAACCTGGATTTAATATCTTTACATGCTAATGTATCTTCCAGCACCCTTGTGTGTGGATGAAGATGCATCAAGCTCTCCAGTGGGAATGGTGCTTTTACTTAGGTGAGAAACTAACCACAAACCCTGAAAGGTAAAAAGGTACTTAAAAGGAAGTATGTTGAGGACTTTGATAGTGAATCAAGGAGATTCTAGAAAGATCTGTTACCTCAATAAATCTAGATTATGTGGGACAGAGGAAGATCTATATACACACAGTTGGGTGCACATTCCCAAAGGGAGGAGCTGCTTGTGCCCAGCCTGATTGGATCTGCAGGATAAGCAGCGAGGGCTGTAGCACTGATCCTGGTCCAGCCAAAGAATTACTAAAACCTGTCTGGGGGGAGCTAAAGCAGTGACACAAAAAGGAAGGAGGAGCGAAAGAGCAAGGAAGATAAAAAGGAGATGCTCTCAACCTGGTTAAGGCAAAGGTGCAGGTAACAATATCCCCAACATGGCATATCCACTTTTGTTTGTGATAAGTGTCAGGCTTGTGTACACTCGGAGTGGTTGTATTGTAAGGGTCAAAATTGGAATGAGTGCCAGGATGTTCTTTGTCTTTTACTGAGTACTGAAGTTTAAGATGTAGAAAAACCTTGTAACACTTCTGCAGTTGTAAAACTTGTCACACGCCATATGAAGAAACCAATCTGAATATTTTAATGAGGTGGAAAGACATTGCATTCAAAGGGAGTGGATTTCATGTTCATGCTGTAATGTGTTCAGAAGTGTGTTGTAGTTGGTTTGTGTATGTGCCTTAAAATCATTAACACCTGAACTGTGAAATGCTGTTAACTAAGCTAGTTCTTCCAAGTTCTGAGTTTATCCCCTCAGCTAATGGTAATTGAGCAATGTGTTTAATTGCCACAGTGCTGAAGTGCTCTGTGTTTGATATGTGCTCCTTGACACAACTGGTTGTATTCAAAACACTTCTGGACATCATGGGCAGCAGAGCGAACTGTCCGTAGTGAAAGGTTATGGGTGATTAAATATTGACTGCAGCTTGTATAGAAGAGAAGATGGGTAGACACAGTCAATTATTTCTCATCTGTCCTCCAGCATAACTTCAGTAAAAATTGTGCTGAGTGGAGAGCAATTCAATCCATTTAAGTCTATTTTTAAATTGTCAGTAATATTAAAACCTTTTTATTTCAACAGCTGAATAATCTTAAAACGGCAGAATTTCTAATCAGATTTTGAGCCCTCAGAATTCTAGGGCATTAATTCATTACATGGTTTTGGATCAGAATGGCTCTTCATGGGTATGCCAAGGCTTGAGGGTCATTTAGATTTACAAGATTTTTGGATGTCATCTGGTTCAAATCCCAGTGGTTTTGGAGTGAGTCTTCAAAGTTTTATTGCAGATGAGCAGTTAGAGTGGGCTTACTTCCCAAGAAGCTGCAGTATTTAATTTATTCCTTTAGCCTTCAAGTTAAGTTTTTGGAAGTTAGGAATTCAGTCAGGAATTCTTATGACTCTACAGCACCAGCTGTGGAGCTCTCCATCCCATGAGGAGGGAGGGAGGGTGAGGAACTCTTCCTTGTGGACACTATTCCAGTATTGTGAGCTTTTATCCTTGGGACCCTGGATTGAGGCAGAGAGTGGGCTTTACATGGTGGTACCACTGTTCAGATTTTTTGGACACCACAGGCACATACAGCCTGGATCTGTGGAGAAATTGCTGTGTGCAGCACTGCACATAGAACCTTATGATTCTATGAATCCTAAGTTGCCATGCAGCACTACACATTTTGGTTTTCATTTTATTTTTCGTTCCCTATAGCTTATATGCATTGTGCTGAAGTATATGAGCCATAGATTTGCTTATTTTATTGTCAGCATAATTTTCAGCTGCAGAACAATATAAACTGAACAGTCCTTTAAATTGACCTGCCCTCCAGCCTCTGTGGATTATAAATGTGATGAGACGTTTCAGTAAACAAAACAACAGACTGAGAGGAGGGAAGAGAGAAGGTTAAAACCGTGTCCTTTGCAAAACATGAAAGTTGTGTGTGTTTTACTGACCCTATTCTTTTTTCCCCTGTGTTAGCAGTTCCCTGGAGAGGTACTAGACACCCGTCTTCTGTTCACTGGCTGAAAACATGGCAGTTGTTCTGTTTAAAATTTTACTTTGAGAAACCAATTGGTGTGCTGCAAATGGGAGTGTTTGCAGGCAGGTCAGCAATATCTTCCTCCTGTCATGAGGGAATAAATGAACAGGATACAGAATGGTCTAATGTGCATTTCAAAGTCATGCACTCTTGGGGTTTCCCCCCCTCCCCCTGGAATTTCTAAACTATCTGCATTATAATAAATTTGTGTAAAATTATGCAAAGGAACAATTGGAACACCTAGTTCTGGCTGCTTGGTTAAAATGGAAAAAAACAAATGTGGATAGTCGAAGGTGGAGCTTTGAATCCTTTTGTTTGCCTCTGTGTGAGCGAGCATTAAAAATTGGAAAACAAATGGGATGGTCTGGTGAAACACTGTGTTTTGTTGGAGGATAAATGTTGTCAGCTTTTGACAGCAGTCCAAGTATATTATATAATGTTTCTCTGAAAATAGCATGATATTTGTTCTGGTCTGAATTCTATTTATTAGTTCAGGTGAACGCTGGGAAAACCGACATCTCTATGTAACCAGCACTTAACATAAATTACTGAATTGTAGAGTATCTGTCAGTCATGATGTCTTAAGCCAGTGTGTTTGATCAGAAGAATCTGAAACTAAGAACATTTATTCCTATGTAGCTAATGCTGGCAAGCAGCATTTGGGAAGCTGGCACTAGCTGAGGTTGGTAGCATCTGAAGGTCAAACTCAGATTTGTCAAACTTGTCCTGAGAGTAACACGTAGATGTAGGTTTCCAGGTCCTGCTGAGTTCAGTACTCATGTGTACAGCTGCCCCCAAAAGAAAAGATTATATAAACTGGTTGTACAAATGCCTGGTAATACCACTAGTCTGAAGTGTTTGTATACCCTTTATAGAATAGCAGAAGAAATTACAGTTTTAAAGTTTACAGCTTAAAAATTACAGTTTTGTTTTTGTTTTTCTTTTCCCTAGAGGAAGCTGTTAAGATGTGACCTGAATATGTCTCAGGAAAAAAAAAAATAATTTAATTCTTCTGCAGTACACCTGTGATTTCTTTCTTCCTTCATTGTTCCTCGTGCCCTATTTATCTGTGAACGTGAATGTTGAAAGTGCTAAAAACACCAAATTGCACATAGGCTTCTCCTCAGGCTTTCCCAGTTTTAAGTTCAGAGATGTGTGTCCAAATGAAGCCCTAGGAGTGATGCAGTGATACCTGGTCCTTCTCCCCATGCATGTCCTGGATCAGTTACGTGCTGAGAGCAGCATTCTTTTGCCGCGGGAGGCGGGGCTCATTAAATAAGTCATGACTGCAGGAGTACCATGTTGGCCTGTGCTTGTCTCTTGTGAGAGAGAGAGAGAGAGCAAGTCTTGAGTGCTAAAAATCCACAGCCACTCTGTCCTTTTAACGAGATGTCAGCCTAGATAATTTAAAACCCAACTTCCCTTGTAGAAAATACAGAAAGCTTAAGTTTATTTGTATTTTAGAAGAAAAAATGAGAAGAAATGGGGACTTCATATTTCTACCTACAGAAATAATCTGATTATTAGCCTGTGGATTCACAGTATTTAATATTTGAAGTGCATATTGTCTAACCTTCACAGTACTTTGCAATTAGGCCTACAGTGCCTATTATGTGTCATGTAAAAAATGTTAGTATCCACTGGACATAGAGGTCTCAGACTCAAAAATGTATTTGAACATGGTACTTCTTTTCCAAACTCATGTTTGAAATATTGCATGCACTTCCTTTACCCTTAGGATGTTTCCTGTGCATGAATGCACAAGGAAGTTCTCCAATATTTTTAATTTATTATGGACTTCTCTTCTGGTCTGTGGTTTTACACACTGTATAATTTTGCTTCTTTCTTTATTTCTTTTATGTCTCTAAATGCTTTTACTATTTAGCATTACAGGGGGAGAATATATTGGTCAAGAACTATGCAGTTGTAGTACAAGTAAGAGTTACTAGATATTTCTTGCTGTTTCTGTCCTTTTAAACAGATGATTCACAATTATATGGAGCACTTGGAAAGAACCAAACTTCATCAACTAACGGGGGGTGATCAGCTAGAATCCACAACACACAGTAGAATTAGGTAAGCTATTTATTGCTCTCTCACCCTGAAATGAGAAAAAAAATCCATTCATTTGTGTTTGCAAGACTTTGTTCTTTAATCCTACAACAACGGTTTGGCTGAATCGGAAAGATTTGTTGTATGATTGGAATGCGGTAAGAGAACAGCGTAGAAATCCGTAGAAAGAGGCTTTTGCTGTTGTGCTGCTAAGCGTTGAGATATACTTTGTACGTTAATTAGCCTTAAACAATTTCTGCTTTTTGGAGTGTTTGTGTTGGGTCAGGCAGGGAAAATGTCAGTGGCTGTCCCGGCACGGCTGCGGTCTGGCTGCGGCTTTGTGTGCGGGGGCAGCGGAGCCCTGTGCGTGGTACCCGCTCGTCCTCAGGGCTCGCTGGGAATAGATTATGCAGATTTGGGAGCTCTGGAGCCTATGAACCCTGCGTGAAGGAGGGAGAAGCACTCTCCGGCTGGCTGTGCCGCTGCGCTGCTGCAACGATGCTTCGAGGAGCAGCGAGGGGGAGGAGAGCAGTGATGTCATTGCTCTGGAGCTGCTGCAGAAGAGTGGAACGCCGCTGCTGCTGATGGCATTGTTTTTGTGGCGGCGGCTGAATGACAGACTTTGCCTACAAAGATCCCCCCTTGGCCCCTGCGTAGCCTTCTCGGAGCCGGCGTTTCACCATGCCAGCGCAGCGCCATGAATCCGGGCTGCATGCTGCTGTTTGTGTTTGGCTTCGTTGGCGGGGCGGTGGTCATTAACTCGGCCATCCTGGTGTCGCTCTCTGTGCTGCTGCTCGTGCACTTTTCCATTTCCACTGGGGTGCCAGCTCTGACGCAGAACCTCCCGAGGATCCTCAGGTACTCTGACCCACTGAACCCCGTCTTCGCGTGGTCTTGCTGCTCCCCTGCTTTCTGTTCTCCTGCGTTTTCTAACGGGGGCAAATTAGAGAAGTAAATTACCTATAAATGTCAGGTTTTGTTGTGAGTGTGTCGATGTAGAGAGATGCAGTTTATTTTTTTCATTGCCTTTTATTTAAGGTCAGTTTATGTATCTCTTTTCTGTGCAAGGCTCTTAACATCATTTATTGTAACCTGCTGCAAAAGCTGCAGCGTTAATGTCAGGGATAAAGCTCATGTTCAGTGTATTGTAAGGTAGTTGGCTGATCTTGTGTAGCATAAATATATGCAGTCTGAGGCTTTGTACTATTAAACTGCACCTGTTTTAATCAAAAGGCATGTAAAATCAGTTAATTGATGTTAAAACCACAGTATTTAGTTAATCACGTTATTTTCAAAAAATCTGATTATTGGTTGGGGGGGAAAAAAAAAGAAATTCTTTTATTATTTAAGCATTAGAGGTCTTAAAGCCTATTCACTATTGTTCAGCCGAATGTTACCCTCTCCTCTGTTTCTGTACTTGTATGGCAAGTTGCCAGCTGTCTGTCCCCCCCCTCCAGGTTATGTTCTGTTTGTCCTACGTGCCTGGAGCAGTAGCAGACAGAAATGCATTAGAATATTGTGGCCAAAAGTAGTCTTGACATGTTTTAATGCTATAATTACAGATGGAAAACAGCTGGAAAAGTTTTAAAATGCAGCTTTCTGGCCTGAAAACTTGACATATTTTACCTGTGGTTATAAATTTAATAGTATATTTTATTTTAAATGGGAAAAATGCTGGAAATTAGTATTCTCTGAACAGCTATGTGTCTTTTTCCTCCTTAATACTTGGTGCATGTAGATTTGGTATGGTAGTATGATTTTAACTTGGGTCTGTGAGCACAGAAGTGTTCCAAAGGTTTAAAGGCAGTCAATAGATGAGAGAAATACCAATTTATACTAGTAACTGATAAAAAACTTGAATGAATATTTAAATATGAAGAAATAAAATAAATTTCAAATGAAACTCTATAGATTGATCTAGTTAGCAAGGCTATGTTTGTTTAAAGGGGGGGAAACCCAAACCCAGAACAAATATTTCCCAACTCTAAAACAAAACCAAAACAGAACTTCGTACTCAGTAACTTAGAAGATATTTTCAAGTTTTAAACAGTCAGGTAGTTTAAGAATTTTTTTTTTTTTAATAATGTGCTTTTGCTTCTCTGGAATATTTAATGGATTTGAGGAGTTTGGGGAAGCCATGCTTTTTCCTGCCCTTCTAATTTGTTTTAGGAATTACATGAATTATAATTCACTTTCTTAGTCTTTATTCATTTAAAAAAAGAGATAAAAATACAGGATGAAGGAATCCAATTGTAGAAGAATTGTATCTTTTTTTTTTTAATGCTAGTCATATTTTAGAACTGAGCATCTGGTTACTTATCCTAAACCTTCCAGTAAATGGTTCAGTGCATCATTTCAGAATATTAGTTTAGGCTTTTAAAATACATGTTTCCACTCTGCTCACTGTGGCATTTTCACCTATTTTTTGTGTATTGGGGAAGCAGAAGAGCTTCTTTGCTTTCTGCTCAACAAGCAGTGAAATAAATTGAAATTGCTCCAGTGTAATTGGATCGTTTCTTTTAATGCAGACACTCACATAATAAGTTTAATTTCCAAAATTAGCCTCTTTTGCGAACTTCATTTACTGTACAGCCTCGCAACGCACCTGACCTCTGTTCTAACACGTCAAAATATGTTCATTATAAAATTTCTTTCAAACTAATATGGAAAAAAAAAAGCGATGCCGAGTGTGAACTGTTGTGGTACCCATTTAATATTCTCTCTTTTGAGGATTTAATGGCAGATCAGCTTTGTGGCATGTCCTGCAATAAGGAAGTGTGCTGGAGCCTGTGCCCAAGGGCAGGCCCCTCACACTGCAGCTCTCTCAGCCACTGAAGGGCAGCTTTTCCCCCTTCTTTTTCTTCCTGCACTTCTTATCCAATGAAATGGTCTCAGCCCCTCTTTTGACATAATCTCAGCTTCTGTGGCCTGTCTTTTGTTCCCCACATGCCTGAGAGTTGTGGGAAATATAAAGCAAAGCAGGACCTGTTACAATAATGGGAATCCTTGGAACCCTCGGTGGGGTTTCTCATGCCAGCAGTTGCAGATGCTGGAACATTATCTGATGTTTTGAATTTTGTAACCCAGACTGATTTTGCTTTATTCACTTTGCTACCTGCTTTGTTGTGCTAAACTACTTCACAATTAATGACTTAATTTGGAATAATATTTCTGAAAGGCCAAGATAGTTCCATTGTGAGAATTAGGTGCAATGGTTTTTGTGACAAGGAGCGTTTTTGTACACCTGGATTGGAAAGGTTCATGCCAATTAGAATTGTTTGTTGTTTGAACATTGTGGTTTTGACGATGTAAAATTTACCAAAGGGAATTTACTGATTAATTGGTAAATAAAATCTCTTCTTCACTAACTTTCATTCAAAGTAAATAAATAAATTCAAAAATATGTCAAAAAACGCTTAGCTTTTGCTTTTGAGCATTCCCTGCCATGTGTTTGCATGTATTTTATATGCAGATACTAATTCTGCCTAGGTTATGTTTAATTTGTGAAGGGCCTTGTGAAAGAAAGGACATGTGGTTGTGACTTGACTTGTTTTATAATGCTAAAATGTGAAAACTGTGCCATCATTTTTGCACACTTTTATCTTCTGCCTCTACTATACTTAAAGCTGTGCTAGTTGATTACAGTAATTTTTTCTGCATTACATTGTTCTGCCTGAGCAAACACTTTGCTTATCTCAGTTCTAGGCCTGGCTGATATTTTTCCTTTTCAGGGCTGGCCACAGCATCCTATGAATGGCTTTGCACACAATGGTTTTGTCTTTTGCTAGCAGGAAGAATGAATCCTTTTGTTCACTTAGCACACTACTGACCTGGGGATTTTTTGTTTCTTTTGAGGGTTACTACTATAAACATTTGGAATTCCCAAATGCTATTTGCCATAGGGAAGTGGAAGGAGTTGAAGAAGTGAAAATTTTGGGGTGAAGTAATTTGCTTTGCCGGCACAAGCTTTTGTGCAGCTTTAGGTGAAGTAGAGTGTTGAACTGATCTTGGGTAAAACTACACAATTTTTAGCTGAGCCAGTTGTAACATTGGTAATTCCCTGACCCAGTTCTTTTCTCTTACACAAATCCATGTAATTTCTGTGATCTTCAGGAATAAAATACCCAATGATTTGAGAGGAATTGCTTGAGGTTTACTGATACAATTTTGCAAGTACCTCAGTTGATGATTTAGCTGTTTGCTGTTGTAGAAATTATGTGGTTCTATCTTGGAGAAAAAGGTACAAAATAGTATTTTTAATAGTGGCTGCTGAAAACTATTCTCAATCTGAAGTAAGGAAACACTTTTGTCTTATACTTCTGTTGGTGTTTCATTTCTGTAAAACTTTTGTTTGCTACAGATCAGCTGCAGTGTAAATCAATAACTACTGTTTAAAGCCATGGAATTGACTGCTGGCAGTTATGTGAAATGAGGAATTATTGGGTGCTGGGGCACAGTCTGGGTGTGCTGCACTGTGAGTTTAATGGAGCAGCGTCTGGATGTTTGAACCTGGAATTTCACCACTTCCCTGCTGATTTCTGAGGCCTGCAGGAAAAGAAACTGTGTGACATCTGAGATGGCTGATGAACCCTGCCTGTCTTTCCAACAGGAAGGAGCGTCCGATATCCCTGGGCATCTTTCCATTACCTGCAGGAGATGCTCTCCTCACGCCCGAGGCTCAGAGGGAGGCGGCGGAAACGCCTGCGGCAGAGCACTGGAAGTTCCAGGAGCTGAGCCAGCCACGGTCCCACACCAGCCTCAAGGTGAGCACAGCCTGGCTGCTTTGTGTGGCAGGAAAAGCTCCCATAACAGATGGTAGATCTTTGGGAGGATGAGAGAGAAAAAAAAACCAACAAACCAAATTGAAAGACAGGAGGGAAACCTCTGAAACATCTCTGTATAGGCCAAGTGCGTTCCTTACTCCAGTGAGCTTTGAGGGAACTTTCTTTGTACAAGAAACAAAGTTTTGGGGACGTTTGCCAAATGAGTGATGGTACAGGTTAGTTCTCCTCTTACTCTCAGCAGGGAGAGGGTCTTTTCTTTCTGACTAAAGACCTTTTCCAAAGGTTCCAACTTGTTTTTCCACACGAGATATGTTACTAGGTAGTGGGAACAGTCTAATTAGCTTTATTAATGCTGCTTCAGGAGGAAAGCTTTGGTTACTACACAGGCAGTGCTCTTCATGCAGCCTCTGCCCACAACCAGATGAATGGTGCAGGTAGACCACAGAGCTGAGAATTACCTAACTTTCCTAAATTAGTCTGTGATCCTGATTTCCCTTACTTGTAGTTTGGCTGTAATTCCTGCAATTGTTCTGTGTTCCAACAGTGAGAGGGTGGAATAGAACAATCTGCAGGAGTGGAGGAATGGGGGAGTGGTGTTGGAGTGTGATGAGTCTGGCAGTCTAGGGTGCACTCACAGCACAGCAGGAGGAGGATCTGCAGGGTGAAGAACTCCAGAATGTGTAAATCCTTCCAATATATATTTCTTGATGAGTTTTTTTGGAAGACTGTGGATGTACTGTTATTTCTGGAAAGGTGTACAGTTGAGAGGAGTTTCCTCTTAAGTGAACTTAATACCTGCCTAGCAGGGGAATATTAACTGATCAGAGCTGAAAAAACTATTTAAACTCATTTATTTATCATGGAGGTCATAAGAAGATAATGGGAAGAGTAAGTAGTGGGTAATTATAGGGATATCAAAGTGACAAAGTGAGTTTGCTTTTAAAAATTTGTCACTTAAAAATGGTGCTAGTCAGGAGGTTGGATCTTGAATTTGTCCAGTTCCCTTTGTCTTATGCTATTAACATCAGTGAAATGGCAAATTTTCAGAAAGCTGACTGAAATATAACTTTTGTACAATAAATACAAGCTATGACTAAGAGTAGGTAGAGATGAGTTGGAAAGGGAAGTTTCTGATTATATCCTTTCCCCTCAGAAAATTGGCTAATCCATATTGTCAAAATAGGCTTCTTGGTATAAGTCTTCTAAAAATAATGCACTGCTAAAATGAGAATTCACAAAATAGCACAAACTGTAGTTATTAAAATCTGTTTATTCAGAATAAGTTATTGAGTCCAAAGCAACATCTTTACTTTGTAGCTGTGAATGTAAAGTACTTCTGAAGTGAACCTGTTGAATAACATGATATATTGAAGTCAAAACCAGCATTTGAAACTTTTTTCTCTAAAACTTTTCTACTGAATATTTTTAACATCCAGTACAAGCACAAACAAGATTCTGCTGCTTTCTAGCATCTCTTTTCTATTCATGCCTGAACCTTTCATTAATGGTCAGTGTTTCCTCCAAAATAATCACAAAGAGGAGGTGGCAGAGGTAAAAAAATCTAAGTATTCTGTAGCTTGTGCTATAGTGACTTTGCTGGATACCATTGTAAGATGACACACAGTTATGTACCAGTCATTCTTTTCTGCTCATTCCTGCACAGCATTGCAGATGAGCTACTCCTTCAGATTTAATTACTGAATTTTTAAACTATTTTTTCTTTTTTTTTCAGGAAAAGTCTTTTGGCAACATGACCAGAAAAGTCAATTTTTCTAAGTCAACACAGTACTGACTTTCAGATGTTCAGGCTTTGAGATATTCTGATTAATTCAGTGTCACTTAATGAAATGGCTTTTGATTTTCTTTAGTTCTAGAGCAAACATTCATAATAGTTCAATCTGTGTGGTTTCCAAGAGTAAGCTAAAAAAATACCATAAAGTCAGAAATATAAAATAGATGGGGTGATTTGAAATTCCCTTAGGGAAAGGACCATTGTGTAATCCCTGTTTTTTCTTCTGCTATCAAGCTATTTTCCTTGAGCTTTGTGTGTGAAAGTCAGTGATCAGTTTGTGCTGCATCAGTTAGTGGATGCTCTTGGAATACAAAGATGAAGAAATGTTTGAACAGAGCCAACAGCTCTGCTGAGGTTTTATTCCTCATTTGTGTGAGCTCTGGATGCCCTTGGTAAGGGGCACCACTTCCTTCTGTATCTGCTCGCTCAAGTATGAACCATTAGCCAGTGCCTCAACTTCACCCATTCAAAAGGCAATTGGATAAATTGCAGAGAGTTTTTCTTTTCTTTTCTTTTATTCCTTTAGAGGTGTCTGTATTTCTGAATACTTTTGAGAGAAAATCAAATATTAATAATTGGTTATTCTGCAATTTATTATAAAACAATAAGAACTGTCAGTAATTGATAGGCAGTTAGTGCTGTATTTTTGTTTCTAGGGCTTGCAAATTCAATGTGGAGGTGTTACTATAGGATGCAAGCTTTACATCTATGCTGATATACATAAATGTGTGTTTTGCTCCCTGTCCCCACACAAATAAAAATTTTGCCTTAGTAAGTTCCAAAAGGAGAAATCTGTAAGTTACAATTCATAGTAATCTTACGCTAAGTACAAGTGAGAGAGTGTATATCTACATGCAGGTCTCTTCTGTGTTTTTTTTAAAATAACCTTAAAAGTCAGTTTCATTTCCTCCTCAAAAAGGCATGCTGGCAATACACAGAATTTGTGCTTTGCAAAATATAAACCTGTTTAGTTCTTGACAAGTTTAAGGTTTCCTGAGATAACAGTCATGTTCTCTTTAAAAAATGTCCCAGACTTGTCCAGGAGCCTTGCTTTCACCTCCCATACAAACCCTACAAGAACTTTTTATCAAAAGTTACCATCCTGCCTTTATTTTGCACACAGCAGCTTCAAGTTTCATCTTTATTTTCCCCAACAAGATTCCTCTAATGGTGTGTGCTAGAAACTATGGGCCTAAACAGGCAGACTTGTTTTCCTCTCTGCAGTGAGCTGTTGTTCCACTGTCATGTGCTGCTTAAGTCATAGATCAGACATCTGATGTGGGTCTGGGCATGAATGGGAGGTGAAATGTGAATGAAGGAGGTGAGAGAACAGCCAAAAAAAGGGCTGTTGGTATATTCAGATAGTGGCCTCTGGTTGTGTCACACACAGTCCACTCTGCCCTCCCAGCCAGTGCCTGATGCAGCTGTGTCTGAGTAATGGTCCCAATCTGGAGTCCAGCAGCTGGATTAATTCCATAATTAATGCCATACTTGTGGGTTTTGACACAGTGTCACTGTAAATTGTTGCCAGGAATCAGCTTCTGAGGAGGAGCTGCTTACTGGTGTTCCTTGGTTGATCTGAAATGGAATTGGACAAGTAGTGAGTGCAGTTCCATGTCTCATTCCCAGGGTCAGCCAGTGCTCACAGTTCAGACCAGAAGGCAGATCAAACCTGGGGGAAGTGCTTGTGAATATGGAAGTGTTCAAGGCCAGCTTGGACAGGGCTTTGGGGCAACCTGGTCTAATGGAAAGTGTCCCTGCCCACAGCAAGGGTTTGGAACAAAATGATCTTTAAGGTCCTTCCCAACCCAAACCATGGAATCATCACTGTGATGATTCTATGAATTACTACACTTTTATATCAGTTAAAGCCATGTTTGCATCAGTGCTTCAGTGTCTGATTTTAAGGTACCATGTGTATTCTGAACCATTGATTTTTGTAACAGCTTTAAGAAGATTAAGCAGTTCATTTTTGTAACAGTTTTAAAGAAGATTAAGAGTCTAGAAGGACTCTTAGAATGACACTGCTGCTTGTTTTCTGGAAGATTTCACAGAAAAGCACGCCCTGAAGTTGTGACTTAAACTATCAGCTGAGATTAAACATTACTATTAAAAATAAAGGCATTTTTATGAAGCTATAACTGCCTTAACAAGAGTGAAACAGCTATAGGCTAAAGAAGACTGTACTGGCTTAAAATATTTTTTATTAATCTTTCTTTGCATTTGCATAATTTTCAGTAAAACACAGTGATTTTGGTATCTGTTCCTTAATTTATATGCCCAACATCTAATAACACTGTGTTCATTTTTTTTACTGGTGATGGTGCAATTTTAGGATGAGCTCTCTGATGTTAGCCAAGCAGGTTCCAAATGTACTACTCCAGCATCCACAGCTGCTTCAGATGTTCCTGTGCTGCCTGCAGAAAGCCCTCAGAAGGAAAATGTTGAAGGGCTTGCAAAGGACACAGAGATGTCAAATGAGAAGCTGGATGTAAGCAAGAATATTGAAGTACAGGCAGCTCAAGAGACAAGAAATGTGTGCACTGGTGAGCTGCTTTAGCTTCTTAATGTAGGGTTACTATGGACTTCATATATTAATTCACTTATTTATTATCATTTGTTGTGCTACAAATGAGAGTGGCATTTTTCACTCAATATTTTAAGGAGTACAGAATATTGGTCAGAGATAAGTCTGTGGTTTATTGGTGACTTTAACTAGTTTCTTCAGAATCAGAATTATTTATGACATTTGTTTGGCAGTAGAAAAGGCACAAAGAGTTATGAAGTGTTGGACATCTTGGTTTCAATTGCAGAAATAGTAGGAAACTGCTGTTGAATGACTTGTGTTAAATTCAGGAGAAACCTAGACATTCCAATGTCTGCACTAGAGTATCAAAATCTGCTGGTCTTTTGATTTAATTACCTTGATAAGTCTTTGAACAGCAGTATCCTAAGTTGGTGATTAAGAACTACTGCATGTTGTTAATATGTCCTGATGATTTTGTTTATGGGCATGTACCACTTGCTTTGCCCCAGGGGGAAATGAAAATGAAGAAAAATCTGAAGTTCAGGCAATCATTGAGTCAACTCCAGAGTTGGATATGGATAAAGATCTCAGTGGATATAAGGCTTCCAGGTAAGTTGTGTGTTGTGATTTGAGGAAGAAGACAAATTTTAGGTTATTTAAAGATGCTGTGTACGGGAATTTTCATTTTTCTTATCTTTGTTTCATGCTTGTGACAAGAAAGATAAAATTACCCTATATGGTAAATCTTAAGGGTGTAAGAGCTTTGTGTGAAAGGAGCCCCTTCTCTGATCAGAGGAATATTTTGACCTCCTACTATTCAGTTCTCTTGCATTCTTGTTATATTAGATGACTTCCAGTTTAGCTGAGCTGTCTGTTCTTCAGAAGGCATTTAGACTAAGTCCTGACACAACTGAATTTCTATAGGCCAAAACTTGATATGCTTTAATTTGTTAAAATCCAGCTCAATATCAGCAACTGCTTCAAATTTGGGATCTTGATGGCAAAGAAGCATTTGAAAATAGAACCTAGAACTTCTAAGCCAACTGAAAGCTTGTGGAATTGGTTTGAGGGAACAAACAAATGAACTACTGGTAAAAAATACAGAGAAAGTTTTTCTTCATTATGGGAATGTTATCTCCCTGCTTTTTCATGTCTTGTTTAATTCTCTGCCCAGCACTCCCACCAAAGGCATCGAGAACAAAGCATTTGACCGTAACACAGAGTCACTCTTTGAAGAGCTGTCATCTGCTGGTTCTGGCCTAATTGGAGATGTGGATGAAGGTGCAGATTTACTGGGTAAGAAAGGTTATTTAAAGATGCTGTATACAGCAATTTTCCTTTTTAGGAAGTGCTTAATTATTCTTGCTGGATTTATTGTTAGGCTTCATTTGCATTAAAATTGTTTGAATAGCATCCTAAGGTAGTTATTGGAATGCAAAACCAGGAGAAAGTTTTTATTCTTTCTGTATAACTATGTCAGCCTTAATCTTTTGGGGCACTTCCTACACTATTCTACATTTCTCTTTGTATGTTCTCTTACATAAAGATTTTTGTCTTGAACTAGTTTTAGGTAGTTTTATTCAGGTTGTGCCTGATCTGTAGTGGTCTGGCTTTATCACCTCTTTAGGGATTTTAGCTTGAAAGAGAATTGCAGCACATGAAATAGTAGTAATTTGAGAATCAAACTGTTAATTGATAGAGGAGGGGAAACCCACATTTCTCCTTCCCCTATGCAGCTTGCTGTTACTTCTGTGCTGACTGAAAAACATGTGAGTTTTGCATTTGAGTTGACCAAGGTGAAAAAAGTCATCAGAAGAATAGTCTTTCTATAAACAATATAGCAAGATATTTTTTGCTATATAATTGTTCAGGCTGATTTTGAAACAATGAAAGCTGGTACTATGGAATGTATAAAATGCAGATGTCACTCTCTGGTGCTTTAGAAACGGGTTGTGTGCAATCAGCAGCTTTTTTGCTTCTGTCCTCTGACCTTGCAAAAATACATATTGTTAAGACTGTTAAATCTGGATTTCTGGTTGTTCAGTGTTCCTCCAGAAACTCATTTTATGTCCAACAGGTGACATTTCTGCAGGTATTACTCACTAGGAGTAATGGGCCTGTCTCCAGTCTGAGATGGTTTTTCTTTGTTGTCACTCTGAGCAGTGAGGCTCTCCACATCCTTACTGCAACATACTCCATCCAAAACTCTTGGATGTCATTCCATTGTCACAGGGACAACTAATCACACATTCTGCATGCAAAAATACAGATACTGGAGAAGTGTTAACATGGAGCAACATCCATCTGTTAGCTGTGATAAACTGATTAAAGAAATCAAACTATTGTCAGGATGTTCTGCTTCTAATGATTTGTTTTCCATGGGCAAAAAATAATATACTTTTTAGTACAACTTATTAAAGTTTTGTCAGTGAGTTTATTACCATTTTCTGTAAATCTATTCCTGGAAACATCAGTGTGTGCAAACTAAGCCTAGGGCTATACCTGCATCTGCAGAATGTGTTGATCTGAAAATTTTATTTTAGAATTATCATTTCACTTTGAGGACAACCATAGTCCAAAACCTGAAAAGCCACAGCTGCATCCAGGGTAGTCTGTGTGTTTGAAGCATTTGGATCTGTTCTAACTTCAGTATGGAGTGGTATAAAAATAAGTTAATTGGGATTCTCTAATCTGTTTTCTCTTGGGCTGCATACCCAGGGGAATATTCTGGTGTGTATGCTTCTTTTTTCAAAAAGTCTTTGAAATCTGTTGCTTCTCCAGTTAGGCATTCTTGGCTGCTGCTCTCATAAAATACATTCTCTGTATATTTCCCTGCTTGGTAACGTTTTGGTTTTTTTGCCATTGCACTCTGTCTTTTTAGTTTTTGTTCTTGCATTATATAAGATCCTGAAACCTGTTGGATGTGATCCTATGTACTTTTATCTGTGAATAGTGAAAATGTTTAAAAAGCAATAGCAACTTGAATAAAATCTCTTGGTGACTGTAGTATAGGGGATTTCTCCAGATATTGATAAATTAACCATGGCTGATCTAAGTTACTTCAGTAAATGTCATTTACTTTTAATCCAAAACCCAGAGAGGGAAATGTCAAGAGAGGGAACTTTGACTTGCATGTCTCTTTATAGATACCTTTTTTTTCTTTGTTATCCAAATACCTTTTAGTTCTTCTGCTGCCAAAGTTGCTTAGAAGATTGTGTTCCTAAAGGATTTTAAAAGGCCTCCACCATTAAGATACCTTTTCATTCTTGAGCTGTTAACCTTACGTTAATCTTGAATTAACATATTTCTGCTGTTATGTGTGTGGTAATTATTTTGCTGTGCAAGATGCAAAATAATTATTCCTTCCAGAAATTATCTTCTTTAAACTTCTGAAAATTATATTAAGTATGCAAAAAATAGGGTAAGAAATTAATTTCCAGAAATTTAAGCAACACTGAAATAGTTACTTGAAAAGTTCCATTCACTTTTTTCCATAATAGCACATTAATTGGAAACTTCTGAATAGCTTAGAATTTCTTCTAAGGACTGTGCTTCTAAATTATTTCAGAGAAAATGAGAGACTTTCATTAAGTTACTGATTTTTATAAGAGGTTGTGACAAATTCTTCAACATAAGTCTTCTGTATAAATCCTGCTTCTAATCACATAACATCCCACTTCAGATTTTTGGTGGTGGCTTTGTTTTAATTTGCTCTTACTTCCTAAGTCTAAATCTTTTATTGCTCCTCACTCATACTGCACCTCACATGAAATGTTTCTTGTTCTTGTTTTTGCTCTACATGGAATGCATGGGCTTTAAAGACCATAATTTCTTTGGTAAGGTATCATTTGCTCTGGGGAAATCTGCAGGGCTTTCACTGTCTGAGCTTTATTCAGCATTACTTGTGTCTATAACTGATAACACTTTGGTATCTATCATGGTGTTAAAAAAAAGTTGAGCATTTTAAACTTAACTTTTTGTGGTCTAATACTTCTGCAACATATGCTGTGCTTTATCTTCTGAGTATACAGAGTAGCAGCACTGGCCTGTGCTTAGTCAGGGATGTCTTTGGGCTTTAATTGAAGTCAGATTGGGAGAAGGTGGAGGGGAAAGCTAATTGTAGAAGGTAGGTTGGACCTGAAACTTCAAATAGCTCACAGTTTTTCTGACAAGTTTGTCATACTTAAAATCCAGTTGACTTTAGACAATGGCAAAACATAAGTTTTGTAAAAACATCCATTTTATTTGTTAATTTCATGTGTTTGTTTCCTTTGGAAAGGAATGGGACGTGAGGTTGAAAACCTTATTTTGGAAAACACTCAGCTGCTGGAGACAAAGTAAGTGAGCATGTTTATGTAAAAAATACTGACTTCTTGTTATTTCATTATATCTTCCATATCCTGATACAGAATTGAAACTATACAAATGTCCTTTCAGTTCTAAGAGTAGTGGGGTGTGAGTATTTTGAATTTGTAGGTGTATTTGACTGAGTTGGTCGTCAAGAAATTAAGGACCTAAGAAGCAAAATCTCCTTTTATCCTTGTAAGGCTCCAAGAAATGCAGTGCTGTGTCCTGATGAGATCAACTTCCTGTCACAATCACAACTTTAAGTGGAGAGGCAAATCCACTGGAGAGCACTGTTGAGGAATTTATTCTAAGCAAACTGATTTATCAGTATTTTTTCTAATGGAGAGAATGTCAATGTGTTTGAGTGTTGGAGATTTGGGGGGAAATGGTTTGACCTCTAAGAAAGCTGTATCTTTTTACAGCAGTTCTGTGTAAGAAATGTGTAGGTCTTGGAAAATAAAACCAGGCTAAAGCTGAACTGTGAGACCATGGTCATCCTTATAACCATGTGTTTCCAATTTTTGTGTAGAAATGCACTGAATGTAGTGAAGAATGATTTAATAGCAAAGGTGGATGAATTGACCTGTGAGAAGGATGTACTACAGGGTGAATTAGAGGCTGTAAAACAAGCAAAACAAAAGCTTGAAGAGAAGAATAAAGAACTGGAAGAAGAGCTGAGAAAGTAAGTGTAATTCCATGGTTTTAAAAAAGGAAAAGAAGAAAAAACTCGACTGTGGTATTTAATGCAGCTGTTTTTTATGTTGTATTTAGAGCTCGTGCAGAAGCAGAGGAAGCAAGACAGAAGGCTAAAGAGGATGATGATGTAGGTGTTTGTGTGTGTGTGGTTTTGTGCATGTAATTCAATGAGACATTACAAGTCCATGTGTTTAGTGAGTGCCACTAAAATTTACTGCTTAATAAGTAGTGGTAAAGTTCCTCCCTTTATAGAAATGACAGAAGATCTAAAGAGCACAAGTAAACTTAAATTGACAGTGATTAGTTTGCTTTCTTTCCTCTCTGCCCACCATTACCACACTCTCTTTTTGAAGAGCTGTTTTCATTCACATTATATTACATACAAACGAGGGAGGAGAGGAGGGTAAAACCCAAACTTCCAAAGCCCCAAATTATTTGCAATCTGGAATTGTACCCTAGCCTGGCTGTTACCAGCAGGCAGAGGGTGGCTCTGCAGGGCCCTGTGGTGCTCCTTTGTCCCTGCCATGTTTGTTTCCCTGTGTGCTCAGAGCGACGTCCCCACGGCGCAGCGGAAACGCTTCACGCGTGTGGAAATGGCCCGGGTGCTGATGGAGAGGAACCAGTACAAGGAGAGGCTGATGGAGCTGCAGGAGGCTGTCCGATGGACTGAGATGATAAGGTGAAAAAGTTCTTTTAGAATCTTTGACAGAGCTCCTTGTGATTTTTAGCTGCAGAGTGATCTGGTCAGCAGGTTCATTGCTTTTTGCTTGTTTTCCTCGTGCCCATGAGGAACGTTGTTTTTAAGTTATGGGCATATAATTTGTCAGAGTGGTTCTTGGTGAGACTAGAGTGAAGATGTGTTACTTCATATGATGTGAAATACACATGTTTTTCCAAGATATGCTTATTTTGGAAGTACTACAAAAGCTGGTAATTGTAAATAAAATTAATCTGGTGGGCAGTAAAAATTACTGTGTGTACACATACCTTGTGATGTCAAAATAGGGATAATGTAGTCTTCAGACTGAGCATAATTCCTTTGGACTTGGGTTGTTCAGGATAAAACAGTTCCAAGCTGTGCAAGGTGTGTTAAATCTAAGCAATAAAGATGGTGATTTGGTCTCATTTGCATCCTGAATATTCAGTTGTTTGGAAGGTATGGTTTAAAAACCAAAGTCGTCTGCCTCAGATCTCAGCCCAGCTCATCCTTGTCCCTGACCACAAGTACCAGAGGCTGTGGTGCTGCCTGCTGGCCATGGATAGCAGTGGCATGTAATTGTTCCCATTGTCCTCATGCCTTTGGGAGGAAAAATGCACATTCCCAACAGCCGTAGCTTCTTTTCTGTAGCTATTGTCTGCTGTAGAAATCCTCTCCTATCTCTTATCTGTGGATATGGGAACCCTCACTTTTATCAATTATTTACTGATGTCTTGAAGATTAATAGGTTTAAAACAAAAAGCAATGGTTAAAATATTAGAGGGCAGAATAATTTAAAATTGTTTGCTGCTTTCTTTTAGCTGTTTTCATTACAAAGTGTTATGCAGACTTGTCTCTTCTGTCTGAAAAGTTGACAGTTCTTTGGGATGCAAAGAAATGTGGATGTGTTTTATTATGTAACTTTAGTTCCTCTAGTGGGCATTTCAGTATTGTGCTCTGATCAGTAAAGAAGTAGCAGTGTTAAAAACAGGCTTCGTTATTTTCAAGATGTTATACTTTTTTTAAAAAATCAGAGTTACACACTGTTCAATTCCTTTTCCTTTTTTTAGTCATTGCTTACTCAGTAAACTTGGAATTCATTTCTTGTAGAGCATCAAGAGAAAATCCAGCCATGCAAGAGAAGAAAAGATCAAGCATTTGGCAATTGTAAGTATAGAAACACAACTCACTAGCAGAAATAAAGACCCTAACCAATTAGCTGGGACATTTGTGTTTGTTAGCTGATTATTTTAGCAGATGAAGATGTCTTAACCCTTCTCCTCTTGTTGCCCAGCATGCCAACTCAGTAAGACTTGTCTGGAAGACAAAATGTATTGTAAGCTGCAGCATGCAGTTAGTGGCTGTGCACTTTGTAAAGTTAAATGCCAAAGTGCTGCAGTTTTTTTCTAGCTGAATATGCACCAGGATTATTGTTCAGAACATTTTTTCCAGATTCATTTTTATGATGAAAAGCAGAAACCTGAATAGCACATGTGGATTGCATTTATTTCAGCTTCCTTTCCCTCTGTGAAGTACAGCTTACTGATTGTTACATTCTTCTTGCTGACTTCAAGCTCCTTAAATCTAAACCAGTGTTTTTCACAAGATATTTGTCAAATAATCCTTTTGATGTTGTGATTTGCTGATAACTCTTTTATGTTATTGCCTAGAAAATAGTGGCATTTTTAAAATGCTGTCTGCATGAACTTATGTCCTTCATAGAACTGTCTTCCAGGTGGGATGTTCACATTCTAATTTGTTGGTTCCCTGTAGATGTTAATTCAAGATGAAGTTCCTATTGAATTTCATAAACAAATGGCATAATAATTCTTTAAGAGTTTTTGTGCTTTGGGAGTGTTGCTGAGTGTGTGATGGCTGCTGCTATGTTGGGCTCCAGTTTCTTACTTTAACTGTCTTGAGCAGGCTGGCATATGCTGTGTTTTGCCTGCATAGTCAAATTTGGATGTATCTGACAAATCTTGACTCTTGTCTTTTTCTCTTCTAGTTTTAGCAGGCTCTTCAGTTCATCCAGCAATACAGCAAAGAAACCAGAACCTCCAGTTAATGTTAAATATAATGCTCCAACCTCGCACATTACTCCATCAGTCAAGAAAAGAAGCAGCACCTTATCTCAGTTACCCAGTGACAAATCTAAAGCCTTTGAATTCCTCAGTGAAGAGTAAGACATTTTGGTTTTATACTAGTAGATATGCTCCATCAAGTGTTTACACTTTTAGTTCTCTGAGATTACTAGCGTGCTGCTAAGTGAAGTACAATGTTCTCCTGAAGTGAGTGTTGATTCATAAGGACTCAGGATAGTGCAGAGTGAAATGTGCAGCAGTGGGTGAATACTTAGAGCACCTGGCTGAAATATTCTACTTGGTAAATACCACTGTCTTTCAAAAAAGTACATTTAGGCACAGGAGGCAGCACTTGGTACACTCTTACAGACAAATGTTGTAGCTGGGCAATAACTGTACAGGTACTTAAGAGTCAGGCTAACAAGTATCTGTAATTTTTTTTTTCTCCTGTTCTTTGTTTTGGCAATATATCTTCTTGAGTTACAACTTTTAAAGCTCCTGGTAGAGGTACACAACCCAAGTTAATTTCTTTTAAGGATGCTGGCAATAGACTTTCTGGTTTTGCCTGTTTTTTACCACCAGTCTCTTAAAAATAGCCCACAGGAAACCTGGTGTTTTGATAGGTGAAAAAAACCTAGGGATATCCTTAGTAACCCAGTGCTTCCACAGCAATCTTGGTTATTGAGTTTAACAGCAATTCCCATTGCACAAGAGATTCTAAATAGCATAAGTAAGAAGTTCCTCAATCCTGATTCTTGCCCAGAACTGAAGCCAGTTTAGCCTCTCGCCGGGAGCAGAAGAGGGAGCAGTACCGCCAGGTGAAAGCTCACGTCCAGAAAGAGGATGGCAGAGTGCAGGCTTTTGGCTGGAGTCTACCTCAGAAATACAAACAGGTAGGATGTTTTCGAGTATGATGGTAACAGCTTCATGTTTTGTCACATTTGAATAGGGTATGATTTCACAGCTTGTATTTGAGTGATTCCAGCTTTTTTTTTGTTGATCTTAGCAGTAAAGAATCTTTCTAAAGGAACAACATTGCAAAACTCTTAATTGTGTTATAATAAATTCTGAGCAACTGATTCCAAAGATTGTAAATCTCTTTTGAAGGTAAAACTTCTCCATTTTGTTTGTTTGTTTGTTTTTTACCTAGGTGGCAAATGGTGGACAAGGTGAAAATAAGATGAAGAACTTGCCTGTACCTGTTTACCTGAGACCTTTGGATGAGAAGGATACCTCTATGAAGGTAGGATATTTCCAGTGATGATAGAGAGACTTGGGCAAACTATAGCTTGAATATTTTTGTTTTGGACTCAATTACATTCTTTTTCAAATTAAGTTGTTTCTTTTTAAAACATAGTGAGGAAGAATTTATGTCTCAGTAAAACATACATGACTTTAATTGTAATAATTAACTTAAAATGGACTGTGGATATATAATAATGTTGATATCAGCATATATAACAACACTTGTGTCTCTTTTTTTAGTTTGAGATTCAAGTGAAAGATTTCTTTTTCTCCCAAGCTGTGGTGTGCTGTAGGGGTGAACCTGTCAGGAGGGAAGACACGAGATGGAGGGTCTGTGGTTGGTGCCAGTGTGTTCTACAATGATGTGACTGGTGTGGATGCAGATGGCAACAAGCAGCAAACAGGATCCCAGAGTAGCTTAGATAAACTAGACCAGGAGCTCAAGGTAAGGTCACTGCAAGGCACATTTAATAAATTATATAGTTACACATCTTTACTGTGTAACTGTAGAGTAATAAAGTATTTTCTAATCAGGTAAATCAGTAATATTCTAATCAGGTAAATCAGTAATAAATAGATTTTTCTTGGTTAGTCATTAGCCCAGGACATTTGGGTTATTGAATCCAACTACAAAAATACTTCAATTCTTCCCTTGCTGGCAAATCTCAGGAGCAGATCAATTTTACATGAAAATGATGTACATTTGTGATTTATGAATGCTTATACCAGTGCTGCCTCCTTTAAAAACCATTTGTGACAGAAATGTTTATGTTCTAACTGCCATGAATGGAATTCATGTTAAGGGCATGAAAACAAAGTCTTAATCTTGAAGTCCTTTGGGACATCATCTGTGGTGATATGGAGTGTGGCAGTTGGCATGTCAGAAATGGTCTAACTATAATTATGCAGTATAATTATAATATTTTCTATATTGTTAATAGAAGTATGAAATATGAGGGAGCTTTATACTTCAGATACATAGAGAACGAGTAACTACATGTAATTTTACAATGGCATTAAAGATATTTAACTTCCCAATATTTATGTGTATTTCTGTAGGTGAAAATGTGAGACCATAAAAGATCAAAGGTAACAATTCTATTCTTGTCCCCCTTTCTGTTGTTCATTTCTGCCTTTGTTTTCCTTTAGGATCAGCAGAAGGAACTGAAACATCAGGAGGAATTATCCAGTCTAGTTTGGATCTGTACTAGCACACATTCTGCTACAAAAGTTATCATTATTGATGCAAATCAACCAGGGAATATTCTGGACAGTTTTATTGTTTGCAATTCTCACGTGCTTTGTATTGCCAGTGTGCCAGGTAAACACTTGGGCTGGTTCAGCTCTTGCTTTTTTAACTGTTTCTTATTCAGCTTTTCTTAAGCAATGAAAACCCACAGATTTGTTATGTAGTGTGACAAAAAGTTACTGTAACATAGCAATAAGAAAGTGTTTAGTTGTACATTAAACTATTGCATCTCTACCTTACTGTTTCACTCTTTAGTGGGCTCTTGACCTAAATTAACTGAAATTCAGTCAGAGAGATGTCAGCAGCCAAGGGAAACTGTTTTGTTTGATGTTCTATAAACTTGTGATAGTGTCAACATCATGAAAAGAATAATACGTTGGTTTCTTTTTTGACCTCTTCAGCCTCTTGAAGATAAGCAGCAAGCCTTGGAGCTTCCTGCAGAGGGAATCCTTGTTGCATTTGAGTGTATTTTAAGTCTTGAAAGTATAAGAGAGTTGAACATGAGAAACAGTTTTTCTTCCAGAACAAAGTGTTGCACCTAAATTCTTCATAAAGATATAGATAGATGCCCTTGCATACATGCACTGTTACAAAATCTAATTTTAGAGGAAGATATAATTAGAATAGAAATAAGCTATTTAGAAAACTGCAGATTGAAATACAGTGAATGACATTGTAGTGCAGCATATGTCGATCTTGTTTTTGTTTTATGAGCTTTGTAACAGCATCTTCCACATTTGCTGATCGTGTTAAAGCAACCTCATAGATAGGGGTGGTCTGTGTGTTTAATCTCAGTTGCTGGAGGCCTCATTCAGTTTGAAGCTTATTAGACAGAGAAATTATTCAGCTTTCCCTTATGAAACCCAGACAGGGCCCAAGGGAATGGCCCGAAGTTGTGTCAGGGGAGATTTAGGCTAGATATGAGGGAAATATTCTTTCCCAGGGTGTGGTGGGGCACTGAAAAGGCTCTCCAGGGCAGCAGTCATGGCACCAAGGCTGTCAGAGCTCCAAGAGTGTTTGGACAGTGCTCTGAGACAAAGGGTGGGATTGTTGGGTGTCTGTGCAGGGCCAGGAGTTGGATTGGATCCTTGTGGGTCCCTTCCAGCTCAGGATCTTATTCTGAGTTTGATCTCTTTCAGGGGCAAGGGAAACAGACTACCCTGCAGGAGAAGAAGGGTCCCAGGAAGCAGATTCCAGCCAAGTGGACAAATCCTCCCTGTGTGGCAGTATGACCAGCAACAGCTCTGCTGAGACTGACAGCCTGCTGGGGGGCATCACTGTGGTGGGCTGCACTGCTGAGGGTCTCACAGGGGCTCCTGGTGCCCACAACACCAACGGGGCCTCACCTGTGGCAGAGAAACAGTCAGGTATGTGATAAACACTGCAGGTGTGTCAGGGCTGGCCAAACACCTCGAGGTGCAGCTGGAAATGAGTGGTGCAACTACTGAGGTTAACAGTGTGGAAGCCATGATGACATAAACTCTGTAAATCTGTAAACTGTAGCTGAAAACATGGTGGAGGTGACATGAAATGGGAATTGGCAGCTGCTTCTTGCACGTACTTTTGAGAGAATTCTGGTGCCTGCTCTAGAGAGAGATTTTAATGGAATATTTGAAATGCAGATCTTGCCAAAGAGTGACTAAAATAAATGCCTTGGATTTTGTCAAGTCTTACTAGAGATTTAAGTGAAACTGATTATTTTATAGACATTCTTACTGTTTTGTCATATGACCTGCAGGGCTGTATGGTGATATGATTGTCAGTGGATATGTGGTGGTTGGCCTTGTTCACTGCTGTCCTAGTTAATCATTTAATGGCCAATCTGAGCCATCAGTCACTGGGTTGATACTTAAAGTACATTTGACATTTGTTTATATAGTGTAACCTGCTTAAATTTGGGCATTTATGATGTTATTTTTTTGTTGTTCTTTCTGATGTGGAAATTGTAACTGTCTGGCTATAACAGCTATTCATTCAGTTTTAAGTATCAAGTCCTGGCTGTTTTAAAATATAGCAAATTCTATCGCAGTTGTTAAAAAAAATTTTTTTTTAAATTTTCAAATGTATTTGTTTCATAGATACTGCAACTGAAAATAATTCAGTAGATGAGAACATTCCAACGGCAGAGGAGGCAACAGAAGCAACAGAAGTCAATGCAGGGACAGGAGAAGACACAGCTGATATTGCACAAACTGGAGTCTACACAGAGCATGTCTTTACAGATCCCTTGGGAGTGCAGCATACAACAGAGGCATCTCCAGTGTATCAGCCTAAGTACATAGTCTCAGTCCTCATACCTCTTAAAATGTATTTAAAAAATTAAATACAATGTTTGTAGGAACATAGCATGGAGACAAAATGACTACTTTTTTTTCCTTGTTAAGTGTGTTGAGGTTTATGAGTAGTCTTGGTACAAGAGTGTGCCTTGTGACTCTTCTGCCATTCCCCAGAGATAGTAATGCTAACAGGCTTGAATGGAACCTAGTTTTCCTTGTAAAAGTAAATGTCCACTTGAAGAAATTCATTGTTATTGAGGTTTCATCTGTATTGTACTTTCATGTGTGGTTACTGTGTTTTTAAACACCTCATGTACTTCAAAAGCCAGTGTAGGAGTTCTCAGTAGTGAAGTAAACACTTGGGTTATAACCTGAGTAATCTGTGCACTCCATTAAATGTATTTTAACTGGTGTTTTTTTCTAGTACTGAGTCAGAGTTATATAAGGATGTTGCAGTTCTGCCCAATGAGCAAGATCTAGTGAGAGAAGAAGCACAGAAAATGAGTAGCCTTTTACCCACCATGTGGCTTGGAGCACAGAATGGATGGTAAGGAAGAGCTAAACTTGTTACATTTATGTATAATAATTACTTTAAACTCACTTCTTGTGCCTACAGGCCTGATAACTCTCTCAAGTCAAGATTAAGCGCAGGAAGATCTCAAGAGAGCCAAAACCTTTAATGCTTTGCTGCATTTTTAGGCATTATAGAATTCAAAGGAAGTATTGTAGGTGATTAGCAAGCTCTATTTTGTTAGACAACACTTCATCTACAGTGAAGTTCTGGGGTTTTTTTTGTAGTCAAAGAAATTGTTGTGGTCTGTTAATTCCATAATTTCCAATATTTTAGTATGCTAGGAAAACGTGTTGTAGTTTTTACTGCAGATGGATCTGCAAGGGAGTTCGTAATGTTTTAGGCCTCTGAAAAAGCCATTCTGCTGCTCATGTTCTTCCTTTCAGTGTATACATAGTTTCCAGTGGAAGATGAAAACTTATTTTCCCTTTGATTGTGGATTTCAGTTGATAAGGGTTTTGCTTGTGGTTGTTTTTGTCTGGTAGTGCTTTTAATCCCTCCTGATTTGTCTTTGCAGCCTGTATGTTCATTCGTCAGTGGCCCAGTGGAGGAAATGTGTTCATGCCATTAAACTTAAAGATTCTATTCTCAGTATTGTGTAAGTCCTGAAAGAATGTCATGTAAATCATAATGAATTTCTGTTAAAATACTTTCCAAAGTAGTTTTATATTTCCTCCTCAGATATTGGGAATGTCAGTTGCCATAACTGTCTGCATGCTCTTTGAGGGACAGTGGAAAACTTCTGGGGAGTAAGAAAAATAAAAGGAATCTTGTACCTGTTGAAAATACATAGCCCAAAGGATGAACTGTAGCTATGCAAAACAGTTACAAGTTGCCATCTTAGCTCTTTTCTTCAGGCATTGTAGCCAGATATGTTTCAAGCTCTCTGACCTGGATTTTGACCCCTTGTTACATCCCTTCTCTTGAGCTATATTGTAAAAATCAAAACACTGGGGCTAATGTGACTGTAAAAAATATGCTGGAATATCAAATTTTTATACCTAGCTTGATACCTGCCTTCTGAGCAGAGCAGTCTAACAGGGTGTGTTGTTGTGCCTCCTTTTTCCCCAGACATGTCAAAGGGATAGTTTTGGTTGCACTGGCAGATGGGACACTCGCGATCTTTCACCGGGGAGTTGGTAAGGATTCTGTTGCATCTGCAAACCAGGGAGTTTTCAACAGTAGTCAGGAAACAAATGTGCCATTTACAAGTAATGTTTTGATAATGTATTCCCCAATGACCTTTTTTTGGGTTGTCATGAGCAGTATTTCTGGTCATTTCAGTTGCAGATTCAGGTACTGTTTTTGCACTGTTCTGGTGCATTCATTGAATATTTTCTAACTCTGAAATGGAGAATGGGATAGATCTGAGTTAAATAGGGAAAAGCCATCTGAAAGTCTGCTTTGATCATCATCTCTCTTGCTTTTTCATCGTGCTCAATAGTCATGTCTTCTGTTTTATTGTGTTAAAAGTTGTCTCTGGACAAGTCTTTCAATGAGAATTTTGTAAGCATCCCTTCAGAATTTCTGCCCTAACTGCTCCTCAACCAGCTCCATTCTTCAGCCTCCCAAAATAGGACCGGGAGGGGAAGGTCTTAGTATGACTATGAGTAACTGGAACTTATCTATCAACTTGTTTTTCCACAACTTCCCTATTCATTTCATCTTTCCCTTGTAATGCTTAAATCCTTGTGCTCAGCGTTTTAAAGAATTAAAGAGATTGCACAACACGAATGCAAATACTGGAAAAGATGCATCTGAGATGAAGTTGTTTTTAGTGGTTTTGTTTTGTTGGGTTTTTTTTAAAACTAACTGTAGTGGCTTATGATCCCTAAGCCTCTCTAGTGAATGTTGTTGATGATCTGTGGCCTTAGTTCGGTCTACAGAAGAATTTTACTTTGTGTTGAATGACCAAATTTAATATACTTTTAGCAGATTTCAGGTACCTTTTTTAAGATCTTGCAGCATATTTTAAAAAAATCTGCACAGGCCTACACTTCTATGTTCAGCCAAGCAGCAGGTGCCTGGTGTTGTGTGGGAAGCTGTTTTCACAGGTTCTGGTCCTAGTCAAGCAGAACATGTAGCACTGGGTAACCTGCTGATTTAAAAATGTTTTGCTGGATTTTTAACCTGAATCATTGTACAACTTTATTTTTTAAAGAAGGTAACATTTGGGATGTTAGTTGCTGTTTTTTTTAATGAGGAGCCTAACCATAAACTTGTATTGACTTACCCAGATTATTACAATGCTTTAAAAATTAGATTTAAGGTAGTTCCTTGTACTTCTGAATTTTCCTTGAATTAAATACAGGTTCCTATGAGTTTTGCTTTTTGTTTTCCTCATGTTTTTGCAGATGGTCAGTGGGATTTGACAAACTATCACCTCTTGGACCTGGGCCGGCCGCACCACTCGATCCGGTGCATGACAGTGGTACATGACAAGGTCTGGTGTGGCTACAGGAACAAAATCTATGTTGTTCAACCAAAGGCCATGAAAATAGAGGTAAGTTCCAATGGTGATTAAAATAATTAAATGTTGTGTTTTGATGCTGCAGCTCAGACTCCAGAGGAACTCCAGAAACATCTGTTTTCATTCTTATAGAAACAGGCAACCTAGCAGATTTATTTTAAGAAGTAGTTTTACATTTTCTTAAGGTGTTTTCATTGTTTTGGAAGACTTAAAGTCGTGATGAGACAGTTCTCACTTATTGAAACCAGTTTTTGGGAGATTTAGTTCTCCACTTTTAGTTGGCCAGAAACTGAAAAGTGTCCTTGTGCAGAGCTTGTAAGGCCAGCTCCCAGCTTATTCTGTGTATGCCTCATTTTGTTCTCCACCCACCTGTAAACTTCTCTGTAATCTGGCTTTGCACACTTCAGAGGTTTGTAAGTGTTAATTTGGAATGTATTCTCCTTCCAGTTAGAGAATAGCTTATGCCAGGTGTGTGAGCTGGTGTTTTATCTGCTGTGGTTAATTTGTCATCTTGTAGCGGGTCTGGTTTGATAACGGGGCAGAAACACCAATTAATGTGGTGGTTTTAGTTCGCCGTCCTCACACAGCACCAATTCAATGTTGTGGGTTGAGCATTCTGGACTAACACCAGTGCACCCACTAAACTTATTTTCTCATTTTCTGCTGTGAGATAAGGATTAGGAGAAAAGCAAAGCAGGATCAAAACCTTAAAAGGTATAAAGAAAGCTTTATTAACAGAACTAAAAGAAAAATAAGAAGAAGCAAAATAAACCTTCAGTCACTTCTCCTCCCCCCACCTCATTTTCTTTTTCCCACCAACAACGTGAAAAGACAAAACCTGGCACTTTCAGTCAGTTTACCACCTCTAAAATAGTCTTTCTTCGGTTCACATAGGGAGAGGAGTCTCTCCTGCCATGCCATGGAGACTCTTCCACAAGAAAACAGTTCTCTCGTGGCTTCATATCACAGCAAATCAGCTGCCTGATCTGTTCTCAGTGTGAAAGTCCCTTCCCTCGACACACAGTTCATCCTGCAACTGCTTTCAAGGGCTCATCTCTGTCTAATGGGGTAGTATTTTAAGGATGAGCTGTTCTAGTAGAAAAGCAAAGGGTCTTCTCCTATCTCTGGGAGCAAAAATTCTCTTCTATCTCTGGGGCAAGGGTTCTCTTCTCTCTCATCTCTGTGGCAAGGTTCCCCATCTCTCTGTTCAAGTTTCTCATTAGATCACACCTACTTCAACATCTGCTTGCTTCAGCATGGGTGCCTTTGCTCAGGCTGCAGTTAGAACGCTGAATCCCCCCAACTGCATTCATGAGTTACAAGGAATAGTCTAATGTACCATAGTCCATCACCATGGCTTTACAAAAGAATTTCACCTTAAAGCATCGTCTGTCTCTTCCCTCTGGGCTTCGGCTCTTTCTTCACTGACCTCGGTGTCTCCATGTTGGCTTCCTCATGTGCCTTCACTCTTCCTCGAGAGATTGATGTCTGTAAGTTTCATCTGTGCACTGAAAGAGTGCAATCTCTGCTGGGCAGCTGCCAGAGCTGCTGCAAACTTTTCCCAGAGAGAGGGGAGGCAGCATCTCAGCAGCCAGGCCAGGATTCAACTGGGGCAGGATCTCAGCAGCCAGGCCAGGACTCAGCTGGGGCAGGATCTCAGCAGCCAGGCCAGGACTCAGCGGCTGCAGGATCTCAGCAGCCAGGCCAGGGTTCAGCTGGGGCAGCATCTCAGCAGCCAGGCCAGGATTCAGCTGGGGCAGCATCTCAGCTGTGCCTGGCCTGGCCCAGGCTGGCCCTGCCAGGCCACACGGGCCCCCTGTTACCTGTTCGGAAGCTGGAAGCAAAAGAGAGATTCCCGGGCTCCTCCGTTGTTAAATGTGACTCACAGAGGCATATTCAGCTTCTTAAGTGGCTAAACAGAGTGTCCATCTTAGAACTAGCCAGCTAATTGGTTCTCTCAGGCCTGAAGGAAGCTGTCAAGCTCCTTGCAGGGAAAAATCACTTTTCAAACCCCAACACATCTCAAGAGCAGAAAGTGGCTGAGGTTTCTGCAAGCCTTGAGCAATAAAAGTGCCTCAGATCCTGCTAATTGGCCTGAGACATGGGCCAGGCCTTTGAGTGTGACTGCTTAGCTTTTCTGAAAATTCCGATCACCCAATAATAATCTCTTTTTGTGAAGAAGACTATAAATATATATATGGGAAAACTGAAATAAAGTTCATATAAAAGTGAAATGGATTGTTTTGCTGGTGGATAGCGTGTATTTTGCACAGGTGGGTTTGTTTATGAGAGTCAGTCATGATGGAACAAGGAAGAAAGACACCATTTGGGCATATGTGCCTTGTGCTGTGGCAGCAGGATCTCAGACCAAAAAGGGTCCAGGTTCAAGGGAGGCGGAAACTGGAGCAGGCTGGGATGAGATGTGTAAATGAAGACAGAGTAGGAAATTACAGCTTAGAGATCACACTCAGGTAAGGGAATCAGCAATTTTAGAGCATCACATGCTATTTGCAACCGAGCTAAACACTGTCTGTGATCTTGCAAATCAGGGGGTCATGCTTGACTTAAAATTGCCGGTTCTGATTGTGCGAGAGTAACAGAGAAACCTTTCTTACTCTTCCCTTTGTTTCACCTTCTGATTTAAACCCCAATGTTTCATAGAAGTCTTTTGATGCCCACCCAAGGAGGGAGAGCCAAGTGAGGCAGCTGGCGTGGGTGGGGGATGGGGTGTGGGTTTCCATCCGCCTGGACTCCACCCTGCGCCTCTACCATGCCCACACCTACCAGCACCTGCAGGACGTGGACATTGAGCCCTACGTGAGCAAAATGCTCGGTAAGTTCCCAGGAAAAACTGCTGTGTTCTTGCTGTCTGCAGCTTCCTTTTCCTGCTAGGGATCAGGTTGTTCTCACTGCAGATTTGGGGTGTAAGGGTGGGTGGAAAGGCCAGTTAAAATCAGTTTGTGCAAACTTGAATCTGGAAGTAGAAGCCTGAGTCAGTCTGTGAAGCATGATGTGGATGGTGGGTCATCTGTTACAGTCATTTGTTAGAGTCTGTTAACCTTACCTGGTGTGTAAAGTGTCCTTAAAAACTCAGAACTAATAGGAAAATGGTGGTTGGGTTGGACAGGCACCAATAGAGATATTGCAATCCTTTTCTATACTGATACATTTTTTTAATAGCTAAAAATGGGAATAATCAATTACCTGCCTGGAAAAATTGCCTCTTTTTTTCAAAAAACCCCCCTCTCAAAACAGCAAATTTTTATTGCTATTGAATTTAGTAAGCTTTCTGATTTTTTTCAATAATATCTGTATAAGAGCAGTTTGTACACCTACATTACACAGCAAATACAGGTAATTAGACTCTGGGAAATCCTTCACAAGTCACTGTTGTGCATTGCACATGGCTGGTCAGCCTTCTACTCCCCTCATTAACAAATGAGGAATTAGTTTTAATGGATGACAAACCACTATCTTACATCTGTAAACTCACTTTTTTGTTTGTTTTAAAAACTGGTAAGCCCAAAGAGATTTTACTGTGCAGCATTAAGGAGCTGTTATACCTTTTTTTCTCATAACTAATGTTAGACTCTTGCAGTACAGGCTCTCAATTTAATTTGTGTTGTAGCCTTCTAGGTTATCTTTACAACTTAAATGTGCTCCTCTACTGTTTCTGTCAGAAGTGGGAGGGAATTACTTGTCTGTGTGATTTGGGAGTTGGATTTAAGATTCTTTGTTGTAGAACTAAAATTATTCTTGCTCATAATTTTTGATGAAAAGCATCTTTTGTTTTTAGGTACTGGTAAACTGGGATTCTCATTTGTGAGAATCACAGCACTTATGGTGTCTTGTAATCGTTTATGGGTAGGAACAGGAAATGGTGTCATCATCTCCATTCCATTAACAGAAAGTAAGTAAAATATGAATGAATAGCACTGTGCAATATGCTGTAGGCACAAAAAAAAAAAGAGTATTAAACACCATTCAGATGCTTGTTAATGGATAGAAAGCTTCATTGCCAGGTCTGACTCTTTCAAGTTTGTAACACATCAGGTCTGTGTGATGTTTAGCACCTAAATCTATGTATGTGGTTACAATTACTCTGAGAAAATAACACATCTCCAGAATCTCCTGTACTGCAGTTTGAGCAGTTGGCTTGAATCAAGGAGACACTTGGAAGCCTTAGAGGTGTTCTGAGCATTAGCAGCATTGATAGAAGTTTATTGCTTATAAGAGACATCATTAGTTTTCTAATTAATGTTATTTTTGATTGCCATATGATCACAAAGTAGGTTTTTCTTTGATTTGAGCATGTTGGTGTTGTTTGCTAATACAATTTCATTTTCTTTAGTTCTTGAGAATTCATCACAAAGTGATGAATGGAACAGAAGTAGCACAGACTGCTTTAAAGGACACATTCAGAGTTACAGGAGCTGTAAACACATTCTTCAAACAGGGCACTAACATCCAGGTCAAATTCCAATCATGTAAATCCTGTTATTTGCCTAATAACAGACCCCAGACTCTCATCATAGGCTGAAACTAATTGAGTTGAATCTCAGGAGAAAAGAACAGCTCAAGGGCAAACCAAATCTTAAATAGATAAAGCTTGAGAAGAATCTTTGTGTAAATTGATTGCATTTAAACAACAAAAAAAAGCTTCAACACTTGTGCCTGAGACTAATGTTATAACAGGTGGACAGAAGTTTCAGAAAATAAAACACAGACCTTTGAATAGTCCTAATTGTACTGTTGTTACCTAGAAAATAGTGCAGTGTGTGAAGTTTTAGGGTGATTTAATAGTGAAAACTCTTCATGTTGTATCTGCTTTGTTGAACAGCACACACATGCATTGTTTCTCATACTGTTCCATTGCATTGTCCATCCATTCAGTAACTGTCTATTTTTTTTTGCCTTGCATAAATGTACTAAGGAAGGACAGACTTCCTGTCATGGATTTTGAGACACATAATATCATGCTTTCAAAAATTATGGCTCTTAATTTGTGTCAAGCTTAATTTAATGTTTCCAGAGGAGATTGTTTTAAACCAGGAGTGAACGTGAAGAAATCCCTATTAAAGATGTTCAGTTTCATTTTAGTTCTGTTGGTTGGTTGTGGGTCAGAACAGCCTTTTGGAGGTAGCTTGATAGTGGGATTGAGAACCCTGGTGAGAAATATTAATTGTTTTTAAATGCAGTCACATCCTTGCACAGGCAGTGGCATCTCTCAGTCCACTGGGTCTCAGTAGCAGGGCAGCAGATGATGTTCCAAAAGGATACTTGAAAACATGAGTTGTTCTATATTACTCTGGAGCTTCCTGCCAAGGAAAGAGAGAAAGGGGAAACTGCTAATCAATAATAAAAATATGTGACAGTGCTTTTGTGGTCCATTTTGTACTGAAACGTCTATAACAAGATGCTGTTCTTTGTGACTTTTGATTGAATCTTCTGTAATTAAATATCTATTGGGTTTTTACGGGAACTAAAATTTTAAGCTCTACCTTATCAAAAACCAAAATATGAGTGGTGGGTTCTCATTAATCCTTCTCCTCTACTGTCATACCTATCCATTTCCCCTTTCCTCCTTTCTCACTAGCTGTAATCCTCCACCAGGGACGTTTACTGGGGCTGCGGGGTAAGTGCAGATCCTGAACCAAAACCTATTTTCAGGCTTCTAATAGCCACTTTGAGGCTGTTTCCCACTCCTTATAGATTTACCCTTTGTATGTTTCTAAATGTTTTTCCACTTGCAGTTACTGCATTGCAGCAGTTTTATGTTTGCTAAATGGCCACCAATCTGCTCAGCAGTTTAGCATATCATCCTGTGTTGCAGCTGAACTCTCACATAGACTTCATTTTTCTTCCAGCCAATGTGATACCACATCTTATAACTTTGTCATTAATCCACATCATTTGCTGTCTTGTTACAAATCACTGTTTCTTTCACTACTTTGATATAGTCCTTGGAATGGAGATGGCTTGTATGTCTAGCATGAGTACTTCTCTGGTTTAATGTATTTTAAAACTTCTCAGTAAAATTTAGATGTAGAATGATAATAGGGTAGCTCCTTCATCCCTACAGGTGGCTATTTCTAGAGAATTCTTGCTGGCAAGGACATACCTTATGATTAGTTGGAATGAAACTGTCTTTAATTACATGTTTAAGTACATGGAATTTCCTCATACCGAAACACATTAGAGGTACTTATTTTCTATGAAAGATACAGTCCGGTCACAAATTATTTTTTCCCAAAAGTAGGATATTGAAATCTGGTGTTTATGCTAGACTAATAAGAATCCTGCTCCATTTTCTGATGTACTTAAAATAACGAAGCATGCAATCTTTTTCTTTCCAGCTCTGTCTTGAATTGGCATTGCTGCCCTCCTGTTTTATTTTTATCTAAGTTGGCTTTAGCTTTTAGATGGTACCATAAGGTTTCTTAACAAATAACCACTTCAGCAATTTGTGTTTTGAAGTAGAAAACAACTCCTCTTCTTTTACAGCCAATAAATCAGCAGCAGGCTCTGGAAACCGTCCGGGGAGTGTGATCCGTGTGTATGGAGATGAGAACAGTGACAAAGTGACTCCAGGGACATTCATCCCCTACTGTTCCATGGCACACGCACAGCTCTGCTTCCACGGCCACCGAGATGCTGTGAAATTCTTTGTTGCAGTACCAGGTGAGGTTTTGTTTCCATCTTCAAAAGGTTTTTTGGGGGTTTTGTTGTTGTTGCTTTTTTGTTTGTTTATTGTTGTTTTTTCCTTCATTCACTTAGTTAAAGACAGTGTTTAGGCAAAGATAGTATGAATTCGTACTTTCAGAAACAATGTATTGTATTTTAATTACAAGACTTGTCTGATTGCTAAGTGCAGCCCTGTTTAATGGGAGGAAAAGGGCTTGGTCACAAACAAGGACTCTGCTTCCTTCTGGGAAAAAGGTGCTGTGCTAAGTGAGCACTTGCCTGTTAAGAAGGCACTCAACTGCTTTAGGCATTGTCATCCAGTGACACAGAGGGTTTTACTCTGAGATAAGGCATAAAAAAGTGTTCTGTTTTTCACCCAGGTCAGGTTGTTTGCCCTCAGAGTAGTGGTGGAACAGATCTAACAGCTGATAAACAAGCCCAAGAGTCCTTCAACCAGAGTCCCTTAAAATCAATGTTGGTGATAAGTGGTGGAGAAGGATACATTGACTTCAGAATGGGTAAGAAATCTGAGTTTTAAATGAGTCATACTTCATACTGAAAGGTTATTAACCACATAATAACTGCTGCTGAAATTGCAATGGGTGCATTTGTGCGGTCAGTATATACAGTCTTTACCATACACTGCAGGGATAGAAATATTTAATTCTAACACAGACCTTCAGCTTCTCTTCTTCCTGCCAATAAACCATGACCTTTGGGATGACTCTGTAAGAGGGTTTATTTGAATCTCTGTTTTGGAGTCATGTGCCACCTTCCTGTTTATGCTTTCAGTCTGTCTTTGGCAGGTTAATCTTCTGTCTCAAACTGCTGGAAAATAAGTCCTTAGTTACTTCAATATGCAGACTGACTGTGAAAACAAGTCATGTTAAGTGAAGAATGCTCAGTGTAACATTTACTCATTTTTCAGTGGGAAGGAATAAAGTAGATCACGTATCTCTGCATCCCCATCATATTTGATCACTGCTTTTCTTGGAGAGCACTTTTGCATGATCTAGCCTGTAAGAGAGTTCTTGTGTGAACATATATCTTCTTTTTAAACTGAACTCTTCGGAGAAATGAAGCGAGAGCTGTTGTGATTCTGTGCTTATAATCTGCAGCTGGAGACCTTGACAAAAAGTGCATAAACAAGTGTCACAACTCTTAGACCTGCTTTTGACCTTTTGCCTAAATACATCTATAGTCTTTCAAAACCAACCAAACAGTGAAACAACCCACATAAACCATTACAAAGGAAAACCCACGAAGGCCATCCCAAATCCTGCCAGCCCACTAATCAGTGACAAGCAGGTTCCTGGAGTGACCCTGCTGGATTTTTGTGGGAGGCAGGGCTCGAGGCAGTTCTGTGCCACACTGCAGTGAGGGCTGCAGTCACTCCAGGGCAGCTGGAACAGCCACATTCCAAATGCTGCTTTTCTGTCCCTGTGGCACAATGCAAAGCCATGAGCCACATGCCCAGCCAGTGCCACATGAGCCCAGCAAACTGCTCAAGAGCAATCTGGGGCTGCTCTGTGTTTAGATTCCTCAGCCCTCCAAAGGAGTCTAACCAGAACACCAGCCAAAATTTGATTTGGCACCTTCCTGAAGGTGTAGGTCAGTTCCTGTTTCCTGTGATTAAAGTGACCTTCTCCTGGATTGATGGTCCTGCCTGTCCATGTGCAGTTCAGTGTCACCTTTTGTCCCAGTCAGCTCTTGTCATCCAGAGTTCAGGTGTAGCTACAAAACTGCTCTTCTTTTTGAAGAGCAATGATGGAGAACATACTCCAGGCTGTCTTTGCCACTGTGGGCAGAGTTGTGACAAGCTGGAATAACTGGAACAGGAGGAAAGAGTGGGAAAGGTTGGTGATAGACATGAATGTTATGTTGTTTCACATGTGCTCAATTACAGTTCTTGTCTCAGGGCATTTATATGCTTGTGTTTGTCCCAGAACACTTTCCAGTGGCAAAACCATCTCTGAGTTTGCAGATTAGGAGGTCTCTCTACCTTAAAGAGTTATAAATAATGAAACATGTAGAAGATGGATACTTATGAAACTGCCATTCTTTTTTGGGCTGGTAGTAAAGAATGTGGCCGGCAGAACTCTGGGCTCTGAGATAATTATGCAACACACTCTGTTTACATTCACAGACTTTAATATGTTTTTATATCAGCATATGGCAACACTGTCTTTTTAGTGTTTTTCTTGTCTTGCTGCATGTGGTGTTGATGCTGTTCTGGTTATTGGCTGCCTCAACCAAAGCTGTTTTTTTCCAGGTGATGATGGAGGAGAATCTGAACTCCTGGGAGAAGCTCTACCACTTGAACCTTCTGTAGCCAAAGCTGAGAGGAGTCACTTGATAGTGTGGCAAGTCATGTGTGGCAGTGAGTGAGCCTGTAGGATGCAATTGGAGACCTTAAAAACGGGGGAAAAAAGGCAAAAAAAAGCTTCTGCATGTTTTTTTTTTTTATTTTGTGAACCTGTTTCACTACATGATGTTGAAGCATTTCTTTGCTGTTTAACTTTATATGGCAAACCTGTCATACCTTTAGCTATTCAGGATTTAGCTTGTGCTGTTTTACTGCACCCGTGTTAAATGGAAGAGTGTGAGGAAATCAGATGTTTCTCCAGCTGGTGTGCACACCACAGTGAGCAGCTGAGACAGTTTGACTGTACCACAGCAATCTAATGTGTTCACTTCTTTGGTAGTCTCACTTGAGTTCAGTGTTGTTCCAACTGAGCTTCATTTCACTGTATAATGCATTGGGTAAAACAGCAAAGTTATTCTCAGAGTATGAAAAAAATGGACAAATTAGAAGATTGATTATTAAGACTCATCCAAATACTCAGTGAGGGCTAAAGCAAACTGTATATTTCAATTTTGTTTTCCAATCTAGAAAATCTTGCTCCTGTAGTGTACACTGTTTAATTTGTTACATTCATCAGAATTTGGAGGGGAAAGAGGAGGCTGTATAGGAATTTAAATGAAAATATTTAAATAAAATTGTATTTTCACTACTGAACCTTAGAGTTTGAGAACTGCTGCCCTCAGTAATGAGCAATTTGGAGCACAATGTTTTTCCATCTCCCTGACATGGAACAACTCTGTTTCCAAAGGATATTCGTAGGTTGATTTAAATTGGTAAATAACTGTAAAATTCTCAAACAGGGGATATGTTTTTTTCTTTTCTTGTCTTAACTCCTTACATCCTAAGGACTAGAATGATCTTCTCTGCCTAGCTGGTCAAACTCATGAGGCACTATGTGTGTGAAGTTTGGAGACCTCAATTAAAGCATGAGAAAAGACTGAGAGTGTACAGGAAAAAAACCATTCTGCCCAAGTGAGATTATAAAGGAGTTGTAGTGCTAGATAGTTAGGTACAAGATGTATTTTTTTTGTAGCTCCATACCCCAATTTAGTAAAAAAAAAATAAATTTAGCAACAATATTATCAGGTAACACAAAGACAGAGAAAATTGCTGAAAGTCAGGATACTAATATTAGGCTGACATTCTGTCTACTCACCATCTATTTTTTTAACCATAAATGTGAGTTTAAGACTGTCTTCCTATCAGATCTAAGTTAAACACTTCATGATTTCAGTGCTTCAGAAGATTTAAAAACCCAGATTTGCTCTTTCATTTAGTCTCTGGAAAATACAGGTTTTGAGAGATTTTAATAAACATTCAGCATTTACCCCCAAAAAGCTGAAGCTGTTCAGATTAGCAGAGAAATTTAGTAACTTGATTATGTGAGAGAACTGAACAGTTTCAGAGGAGTAAATATAGAAACAGTCTTTTAAAACTGCCTAAACATTTTTATGCAATAGGAGCAGTTCTGGTCTATCAGGCAAACATGTGTTTATATATTTTCTTAATTTTTTAAATGAACACATTTAGCTGAGGTCTATTGTGTAAATATATATTTAGGCAGCTTTTTCAAATGCATATCATAGCTGATAAACTAGAAAATCTCCATTCAGATCTATTGGTTAGATTTATATGTATAAATACTTTTTAAGCAACATATTTTGTACACAGCTTTCATCTCATAAAGATGTATTTAGGACATGAACTATGTAGTAAAAATGCTTATTAAAGATGTCTAATATCTTGGTAGTATTTTTCTCTTCAGAATGCCAAAAGCAATGAGAGCATGTTGTTAATAATTTGCTTTCCATATTCATCTTGAACGTCACTCGTAAAGTACTTTGGCTTAAATATAAAGTCTGGAAGCTTATTAAAAATTATACAAATACCAATTATACAAAAGTAACCTGAGTCAACACTGTTAGACCTATTTTAAACTTTATAGGCATGTATGCTGAACATGAAGCACATCTGAATTAACTTATGGGGTTGGATGTCTTAAGAAAAATGCTGTCTAAAATTTTACTGTTGTGCAGAATCTTCACTGTGAGTGGTGCAGTTTCATTGCTTTTCCTGCCATTTTCTTGGATTTTTTTTTTTCTCTTTGGAAAACAAAATCCCCAAAGTTTTTTACTCACTGGTTGATTGTCACATTCTCATGTTCTCAGAAAAAAAAAAAGCGCACAATTCTGTTCCTTGGTTCTGTGTAGGATTTTATTTGTTATTAGAGACGAGCTGTTTTCTCTGCGTGGCGATACTGCTCCAGCTGGAGCAGTGCAACCTGGCAAGTGTGTACCTGGTCTTTTGCCAAATGGAGCTGGCCCACCGTGCCATTTTAGTCACCTCAGTGGGCCAGCCCTTGCAAATATTTCAGAGAATGATTGATTGTTTCTGTTCACAAGTGAAAGGGTTTTAAAGCAGACAGTAGTTGAGCTGTGTACCACTATGGGTGTAGATAAAGGCATGTGCACTTCTCTGTATTTCTCATTTAAAAACTTTATCCCCTGTCCTAGGGTACAGTAGATTAACTGGCTCCCTGTTGCCATCACAGTGTGCTGGGCTGTATAAACTCCCCTTAAGGTCACTTTGAAGGGTGAATAAAGCATGCAAACCCCAGGCACTGGGATGACAATACACCCTCAACTCCGTCTCAAGAATGTGTTTATGCATTACACTCGTAATTAAAGCATCTTATAAATAAGAGCTAATCTCTTGATAGCTACAGCTTGTTAATAGTTTGGAAACATTTTGAGCACAAAATATGCAGCACATGACTTGCCTGGGCCGAGGTGTTTGCATGGTGAGGGTGAGGCTGCATCGTCCATTCCTTGGGAAGGTCTTCCTGCACCGGATGGGATTGAGCTGACAGAGCGTAGACACTTTATCATAGGCTGCCTTAGTAACAAACAAATGTTAAATCTGTTTTATTATACTAACTGTTCTAAAGAACGTGTGTCTTTAAAAAATGCTGTGTAACTGAATATTTATTTCCATGTGAGTAATATAAAAGTTACCAAAGGATTAAACCTGACTTAGCACTCTGTAAATGGCCCTGTTGAGGCCGGCCTTGTGAAGGCCCCGCTCTGTAAAACGAGACACGGTAAACTCGGATACAGTTCTTCTGTAGGGAAATTAAATGTTCTTTTCTAACAGGGTTATGCCATATTGTAACAACCTATGTTGCACCTCAAAGCATTTTTCTATACACTAAATGTCTCTCCCACCCTCTAACAAGATTAAGTTTCCTTTATTAATTTTGTTGATGCACATTTCTCAATCTTTTAAACATATATTTTAAACATTTTATGGTCTGTAATTTTTGAAATTTTTGTCTGTTGGACACTTTACGCTGAATTTTACTTGCCTCTGTAATCTGAGATGGATTCTACAGCGTTAAACTTGCTGTCTGTTAAAACTTGAGGCTTCTTTTCTGTGAGCAGAAGAGCTCATATAGCAGTGTAGTTATTTCAGTATTTATTTCTATTATTGAATCCATGAGGTTCAGAATGTAACTTTGTACATGAAATATATATAAATATGTATATGAAACATGCATTGGATCAGTGTGTTCTTTGTAGTCTCATGTTAATTTTGCAGAGTTTTGGTGCTCTCAAGAAGGCAAAATATTGGGAATTTTACACTACCACCAAATATTGTCATTATAAATGATGTGTTTGAGTCAGTCTAGGACTAGTGTTACCCTGCTCTCTCATAGTGGGCCCAAACAAAAGCTGTGATGTCCGTGCCTCTCTTAAGATATAGATCTGGAGGAGATCTGCTGGATGCAGCTTGGGTGAAATAGATGCTGGCACTGAGATTTATTTTTGAAATTGTTATAGCACAGATTCATCAGAGCTCAAATGCTCTCTGGTTACTTCCATGATGTGTTTTTAAGGCAGAAGAATGAGGATGTGGTGACTGCAGAAACAGAACACTTGGCCAGAGCCAGAATTTCATGTTTTCCCAGTTCACCTGCCCCTTTCTAAGCACATTAGTCCCAGTTGTGTGTTCTGGTCAGTGTGTCAGGAGTGTTCCTGAGAAC
Organism: Chaetops frenatus; assembly: GCA_013400775.1. Taxonomy (NCBI): domain Eukaryota; kingdom Metazoa; phylum Chordata; class Aves; order Passeriformes; family Picathartidae; genus Chaetops; species Chaetops frenatus. Next base: position 758,598 of record VZTR01011727.1, read on the forward strand.
CCCTGGCTATTCCCAGGGGCTGGGGGAGCCCCTCTTGGTGCAGAGAGATCCTTTCCCCCTGTCCTGGGGACACAAAGCCCCCCTGCCCTCCCTGTGAGTGTCACTGCAGGTGTTACTGCTGCTCTTGGGTACTGCTGAAGAGCCCACATGAAGTTGTTTAAAACTTCCAGAACAAAAATGCTTCAGATTTGTTTGCACAATTGCATGTGCAAACACTGGAATCATCCATGGCTGAGAATCACAGATGTCCTGTTACCACTGTTGTACCATCTTCAAGCTTTATAAACCTGGTGCTTAATAAACCCACCATAATTTCTGCTCAGTTAGTGGAGTTTTCCTGCAAGATTTTTGCTTCTCCAGAACAGATGTCCTGATGCATTTCCCTCTCCTCACAGTGATGGTTCTGGGGCCATGTTGATTCCCAGGCAGGTCACACACTGCACTGTGCTAAAGCAGTGTGTCTGTATTCAAAGGGAAGAAACATCTTAAATCTTCACTCTGGAAATGTTTCAGCTCTTCCAGCAGCCCTGGAGCCCTTCAGGTCTGTGTGTAAGTAACTGAAATTTTCAGATCTGGTGTTGAGAGAGATGTGAGAATAGAGTTGTTACAAGTGGTGTTTTTGGAGACTGAAGTTTGAAGCCATTGGAAATAACAAACCTGTCTGCACTGGGCATGGGATCATGGGAAAAGCACTCACTGTTTCTGAGGCAGATTTTTAAAAAGTTCTCTCAGTTGTATCAGTCTCCTACAAAAAGGTGTTCAGGGCAGAATACACACACTGTAAAACTTTTTCAATGTGAATGCTTTTATAGAAAAATAACTTTTTTTTGCTGGAAATTAAACCTCAAACTTACTGAGGGAGACTATTTCCCTTTTTCTACAATGGAATAAATAGTAAACCAAAATCTGGGATTCTTTTTGCCTTTACCTCCAATTTTCAGCATCCTATCTGAGCAATACAGTCTGGAGCTGGTGCTGAACATCCTGGTGACCTCTGATGCACAAGTGTCCCTTAATCCTACTGTAGAACAAGCTGGGAGAGGCCTCTGGCCAGGGACCACACCAGCTCCTGGCAGGGCCTGCAGGACTCGCTGTGATTCTGTGGTTACACTTCTTTTTAAAAAACATATTTTGAGTGCAAATTGTTTCCTGCTTTTGAAAACACTTCAGGATGATGGTGGGAAGGGAGCTGATGAGAAGAGATGTGGGTTGGTGCTTGTTACACTCTGCTTGAGCTTCAGGCCAGTAGCAGGAGCAGTCCGAGTTGTGACACAAGATGGTGCTCTTAACAATTCAAACACAGCGTGGAGCTCGAGAGAAACCTCATTGTGCTGGAGCATTCCCTTCTCCCGGCCTTCCTGCAGCAGCCAAGCCTCAGGTGACCTGGAACAGCTTTCTCAGGTGAAGCTGTTGTGTCTAAGGGAGAGGAACCCAAGCACTTGGTCACTCTGGGGTTCAGGAGATGCTCCCTTGCCCTCACCCCTGTGGATGCTCCATTTGGGATCTGCCTCTGTCTGTTGCAGTGCTGGGACCTCCAGTCCAACTCACCTAACACTTGGGAAAGGGAAGGCTTTTCCTTGATTAGACAAAGGTCCTGCTGGTCACTGGGGTGGAGCTGGGCAGGGTCGGGCAGATGAGATTTCCTGGCACTGCAAGGGCTGAGCAGCTGCTCCCCAGCACTCCTCTGCCTGCTGCTCCTCCAGCCTTCAGGGAAGTTCAGTTTCAGTTTGCAGGTGGGATGTTAAGGGCCCCCTTCACTCATTCCCTGCCTGAGAACAGCAGCTCTAAATCCATGAGCCAGCAGCAGGTGTGGCTGCAGGGCTGAGGGGGCTGATGCTCCTTACATCTACCCCAGACCTTCCCCTGCCCACCTTCAGTGCCCAGGGATTTGGGACATGCTGGGGGGTGCTGCCATTTCCTGCTCCTGAATATTGCTGTGTCCAAGGGCCTTTTAGCCTGTCTCAGACTTGCAGCTTAAATGAAGAGGGGGAAAAAACCCAAAAAAACATGTTGAGAATCTTCCCAGACATCACATCTGCTTTTCACTTCCACCTCTCGGCGCATGAAGCTGAGATAGGATCAATATCCTGGAGCCCCTGAGGCCCTGCCCTGGCTCAGGGCTGACTGGGATGGAGCTGCCACCAGCCAGGCCCTTTGTGGTAGCCATGGCAGAGCTTCCTCCCAGTGTCATCCTTAGATTTTCCCAAAGCCTGGTCTGCAGACACAGATCTTGGGGTCTCCCTTTAAAATTAAATTCAGCTGATGTTTGCTTAGAGTTGAACGAAAAAGGAGAGCTGATGATGCTGCCCTGGGTCAGAGCACGTGTCCTGCTGTCCTGGCTGGTGATGGCTGAAAGCAACACCTGGAGGAGGGAGCAGGAGTGTGGGGAGGTGTCCCACAGGTCACCCTGGAGCCTGCTGTGTCTCCACACTGGAAGAATCACCTTCTACCTTGTGGAAACAACTGGGCTGGTGGAAAATGGTGCAGCTGTCTGTATCCCAGCTGGAGCAAAAATTCAGAGAGCTCACTGGTTTGCAAAGGCAGCTGGAATACCTCTGGAATACTCTGGATGAGGATGATAGAGAATTTTACACTTGTTCTGCCACTGCATGGGTGCTCCTGGAAGATGCTGTTGTAGGTATGCAGGTGCCACACATGACTGTCCCTCCTTGGGGCATTTGGATTCTTCTCCTGGGATGACACAGAGATATTTTTGGGATGAGCATCACATGGATCAGGTGTGAGGAGCTGCAGTCTTTCAGGCCAGTCCTGGTTTGGGGTGGGTAACTGCACAAGGAAATGTTGTTAAAGGCTGATGGGGGAGGCTGAATCCAGGGGAGAAAAGCTGCTGAGAACTTTTTTGGCTGCTAATTGATGTGTTCAATGAGAGAACAGCAGGATGTATGTGTGGGTGGGGAAAATTGAATCCTTGTCAAAATTGCCCAAAAGGTAATGAAAATCCCTGAGATAAGAGAGGTGAATTGTGCAGCATCCACAAACCCATTAGAGTCCAGTTGACTCACCTGCAAATAAACACTGTGTGGGTGCTCAGGAGCTAAAAAAGCTCCTCTGCCCTTTGCAGATGTGCTTGTGTCTCATTTCCCTTGAGAAGGAAGGAAGGGAGGGAGGAAGGATGGATTCTCAGCCAGGCCCAAGCTCAGAGGTTCGGGGGGTGCAGGACCAGCCCCCAACCTTGGCATTGCAAACTCAGCACCAGACACAAGGTACCCATCCTTGCCTTGCTCAGTGCTGTGCAGATTTCCACCTGTGGGAAGAGAAAATGAGGAAGGACATTTCCAGAGGGAAGGAAGGCACCAGGAACATCCCAGCACTGTCTGACTGGCAGTACCAGCACTAGAGAACACCAGGATAGAATAAAGGTTTAGTGCAAAGGGGGTGAGGAAACAGCTTTGCTGCTTTTTGGGTGACAACCTGCCATCAGCTGGGCACAGCAAGTTACTGACAGGCTTTTGCAAGCATTTTTAATCACTCTTGGAACTTTCCAAGGTGCTCAGAAGGTCATTTCACCATAGCAACCTGCATCTGCAATAAAGCCCCAAATGTCACCTTTGGGCCAAAGCTGTGGCTGAACTGCAGCAAGCTGTGAGCAGAGAGGTGGGTGCAGCTCTGGGCACAGGGCAAGGTGGAGTTTACACCATGATCCCTGTGGGGCTGCTCATCCTGGGAAGTTACAGCTCTTCACACCCTCAAAGTCCAGGCTCTGCTGCTATCCTGGTTTGCAGGAAGCTCAGGGCTCTGCTGGTCAGAATCTCTTTGAAATGCCTGCGCAATGACCTGGTCCATCAGAAGGGCCAGAGGCACAGGAGCCCCTCTTGGCTGACAGCAGATAAAGGGGCAGAAGAGGGGGTTCATCACTTCACTCAGCCTGGAAGTCACACAAATGGGTCAGAAACCTTCAAAAGGAAGCATGGAGGAGACTTTTTGGAGGAATGAGGAGACTTTAGGAAAGCTCTGCTGAGCCACCAGCAGTGTTCTGGGCTGACAGCAGCAGCACTTGGGTGTTGAAGTGTTCTTGTTTTGTGAGCTGGGCTTTGCAAGCAGTGTGAGGTGTAATCTGAAATCAGACATAGGAAGGTGAAGGAAATGAGAATAGGTCCCAAGGAGAGTTTTCAGAAGGAGGCAGCACTGGCATGGCTTTATCTGCTGATGGAGTGGCAGTTTCCCTGTTCCTCTTATGGTTCCAGCAGGCTTTGCTGTGCTCTCTGTGCTTTGAGCAGCTGGGTTGCATGATACCAAGTTGGACTGTGCTTCTTACTGCTCAGTGTTGCTTTGAGCTGATGTTTAAACATGGTAAAATGTACATCTGTTCTCAGACTGATCCCTAAAAGACAAAATCAGAGCAGAAAATCCAGCTGAGATAGTCATGGTTCAGGAGAACTGCAGATCAGACTGGCACAGGTCTGGAGGTTCTTCAGGGCTGGAGGTGTTTGGACCTCCAGCTGCTCTACACCCAAATACTGGCCTGAGGGCACAGTGTGCAGCACACCTTCCTCCAGGGAAGCTTTGGTGTTTGGACAAGAGGCACAGGAGCTTTGCTCCACAGCTGCTGCAATTTCCTTTCTTGTTTGTACAGATTCCATTTTTTAGGTGTATCTCACATTGGGCAGCTCTCGTCACTTCTCATCACAAACTAAACAAATCACTGATGCTGCAGCACCTTCCTTCCCCTCCAGACATGGATCACCCAGAGATGATGATCTCAAGGGTATGAAGCTACCCCAGGGCAGTGGTCACGGCCCCAAAGCTGCCAGAGCTCCAAGAGCATTTGGATAATGCTCTCAGGCACAAGAGTGGGATTGTTGGGGTGTCCTGTGCAGGACCAGGAGTTGGTCTTTGATGATCCTTGTGGGTGCCTTCCAACCCAGCACATTCTGTGATTCTACATTGCTCCTTCATGGAAGAACATGTTGGGGCTGGATGAGGGGTGAATCTGCAGGGAAGCCTCCAAGGTAGTGATGGCATCAGAGTGGGTTCCAGAGCCACCCCCACAAGCTCTGGCATTGCAGCAAAACACTGCCAAGCCCTGGGGCAGATCCTTCTGCAAGCCAGGATGTGGATACAACCCCTCTGTTCAATTCATCTCTTCAAAGGTTTTGGCTTGCTGCCACCTAAAGAGATGGAGAGGGCTGAGAAAGGAGCAGTGTCACCTTGTGTCCAGGGCAAACACCAAGGGCCACAATTGGGGTGGGGTTTTCTGGCTTGGCACAGCCACAGTCCTCATGAGGAACTGGAGGCTGGCACTTCCTGGATCTCCTGTGCTGTGGGACAAGTGCCCAGCCACCCTCCAAGCTCCCATATCTGACTGACTGCCCAGCTGTGCTTTAAAAGAGCCCAAATCAAGAAATGCTCCACAAAGAGCTCACTGGGCTGCTGGAATTGGAGCCCTCTCTAAGGCCAGTAGTAAATTACATAAGTCTGTAGGTCATAGCCCAAGCTAAACCTTTTATAGGCCATAAATCCACATTTCCTGGATTTTTATAGCTTCTGGTTAAAAATATAAAAATACTTTTTGATTGAAATAAGCCAGCTGATCATCTCTTGACATAAATTCTCTGCTGGGGAAAGCTCCTGGTCCCATAACCAGGGGGGTGTACCCTGCAGGAAGCCAGGGGATGTCCCCAGAGGAAAAATGAGCATAAACAAAAAAGGAGGCATTGCCAGGTGTGTGGGTGCACTGTATTCGGGGGTCTTGGCCAGTGCCACATCACCATATGGTGACACAACCTTGTGCCCTCCCTTTAAACAGTGTCAGTATCCAGCACCTTTATTTCTGCAGGTTTTATGGCTGTGCAGGGTGCAAGATCTTACTGACCTTCAATAGCTTGGAGTTTGTTTATTTGCTGGTTATCTCCCTCTCTCTCCCCATAGCCTGTATTTTGGGATCATTCCCATTCTCTGAGTGGATTTTGCCTCCTTGGTTCAGCCTGGGCAGTGCTGAGCAGGGCATGTCTGAGGTGTGACTGTCCCCATGAGGTTTCCTAAACCATGTGGCACTGGGGGACCCCACTGAACCTGCAGTACTCCCTTGTTCCCCAGTCTTTTCCTGAGGATCTTCTCCCTACCTGCCTCTTATTTTTTTGCTGAGAGGTTTTTATCCTGAGTTTGTGCTAACTTTCAGCTCAATCTGTGCTTTGACTCATTTTAATATTGTTACTATCTCAAACCTACTCCTTGTCACATATTTGGGGAGTAGGCAGGAGACATCCAAGAATCTGAAGCCAAAAATAGGGAGAATGAGAGAAAATAAAATGATGACTTTTCTGACTCAAACCCAGTCTAGCTGTGCAGCTGCAGGTGCACCTTTGGGGGAGGCACCCTTAGCCATGGCCTGAGTCTCCTCTTCCCAGCCCCAGCGCTGTGCTCCTGCTGGTCAAGCCTGTGCCATGAAGTTGTCCTGAGTGGCAGCCCCTGCTGGCAGCCGTGTGCTCCAGCCTGCTCACACACCCTGTGCACACCGAGCAGCAGCAGCACTGGGCTGGCAGCTGTTTTTTTTTTTTTTGGGTCGTGTTTGATTAAGTCATGTGTTTGCTTTCAGAATCCTCACCTATTTCATGCTGGTTTTAACTACCACTCGTTCTCAGAGCTGAACTGGTTTTAAATTTCCTTATTCCAGTCTGAGCTTCCCTGGTCCCAGAAGAGAAAACGGATTAGCCAAGGGCTCTTTTGGTACTGAATTTCTGCTGGATTGCAGTGTCGTAATGCTCGAGTCAAAGGTTTCCAGGGAATAACAGCTCAGTTAAATATCCTGCTTCTGGAGGAGTTAAAGGAGAAATTTTCCACTCAATCTCATCCATGATATTCTATACAGAAACTAAAGAGCAGCATAAATTGACTTGGGAGACACCGCTTAGCTGACCTCGACATCACTGGTGTGGGCACCCAGCCGGACTCTGGACCCACAGGAGTTGGGGTGGGCACAGCAGCAGGGAACCAAACCTGACAGGCCACTCTTGCTCATCCCCTGGTGAAGTTTACTGGCATAAAAATACCTTTTTCTGGGGAAATGGGGCACCCAAGGAACAGGCAGTCCCTGCTGGCCAGGGCGACTCTGCCGTGCTCCTCTCAGCGTGGGTGTGCTGGGAGGGGTGGAGCTGAGGCCTCATCAGTGAGGAAAGGGCACAACCAGGTGTCTTGCCTTGGTGATTTCAACCCCTTGAGCATCCACTAGGGTTTGGATAAAAGCTTGGATTGCAATCAAACCAACCTGTAAGGGGCTGGGAACTCCCCATGGAAGGTGCATCTGTCTGGGACGGGGCAGCCCAGCAAGCACAGAGCACCTCCAGACTGGACAGTGGCTCAGAGCTGGGGCTCCCCCTTTCAAAACCACCATGAAGGAGAGGATGATGTGCCTGAGCCTCACGCAGGCTTCCTGCAAGCTGCTCCTGCATCTTGTGGTGTATCCATGTCCCAGCAGCTCCTGAGAGCTGCTGGGGATACAGCAGAGAGCTTGTGCCCCAAGGGGTGACCATGCCTTCCTGCTGCTCCCTGCCCTTTACTCTCCCTGCAGGAGTGGTTGTTTCATCCCCTGGAAAACCCCACAGCTCCATGGCTGGGGGTGAACAGGGTGTGGTGGAGCCCAAGACAGAGCAGAGGGGCAATGTCCCACCCATGCCTGGCATCAGCCCCTCAGAGCACTGTCCACACATCCTCTAGTTCTGACAGTGTCCCAGGACATGCTGGGAACCCAGGACACCCCACCTCTCCTGTTAAACCCCTGTGAGTTTCCTGTTGCTGCAGAGGCACTTGCTTGATGCCCAAAGACACTCAGTTATGACCTATGGCTCTGATGGATCTTATCATCACTAATTTTAGTGCTCTCACTTCTGGTATGAGCCCTGTATCTCTCTCTTTTCAGCCTTTTATTTTCAGTTTCTTATTGCTGTTTCCTAAACTCGTCTCCAGCACCAGGTGGGCAGCAGCTGGGCAAGTATTTTTGTCTGCAGGCAGCACAATGAGATGCCCTGAGGGGACAGGACCTGCTGGTGTGGGGGGACAGGCACAGTTTTGCTTGTCCAGCAGCTGACAGCCAGCCAGGGCTGCAGCTGGCCTGTGGCAGCTGAGCCCCAACTCAGAGCCCCATCCCAGGGCAGCACCTGCACCCCGGGCACAGCCACTCCTGCTGGAAACCCAGCCCAGGCTGGGTCTGTCTCTGCTGTTTCCAAACATGGCTGAGGACACAGAAAAGGGGTTACAGTGGATGGCAGCACTGAGGTGTGAGCTTGGCGAGGTCCCAGCGAGGGAAGACACATCCCTGCTGCACATCCCAAACAACGTGGTCCTCCCAGCACGGTGGGATCCTCCAGAGCTGAGAGAGCAGCAGGGGGACAGGAGCACGAGCCAGATAACTCCAAGTCCCTCCCCTGTCCCTCTCAGCTCCATTCAGGGAGACAGGAGTTGTGTCAGCCCTCCCTTGGCACCAGGGCCTCTGGCAAGGACCCAGCAAGCTGGATGGGACAGAGAGGAAACCTGGCCCTGGGGAAAATGGCAGAGCTGTGAGAGGAACACCCCGGGGCTCCTGGCTGTTGACAGGGGGACAGAAATAGCCATGCACAGCTCCCTGGAGAGCAGGCACACAGCATGGGCATCCATAGGGGATCTCCCTCCCCTGCAGCAGAGACCCAGGCAGTGTCTGGCCTCCTCCCATCGGTGCTGCTCCTCCCAGCATCACTCCATCCCCTCTGTGCAATCCCCTCCCTCTCTGCGGGCCAGGGGTTCACCTGAAGGCCATCAGAGGGATTTAAGCTTTTAGCAAAGGAGTGAAGGGGTTTTGGAGAGAACTAAACCAGCCCTGCTGCTTTGTGTGAACTGCTAGGCTGTGGGTCTGGGCCCTGACTGACAGACTGGGGTGTTCTATCATTTTATGGAATAACAAGGCATTTCCTGTAAAGCAGCAATCTGGAAATGCCACTGTCACCGGCTCTTGGTGGATGTCTGTGCTGTGCACTCAGCTAATCCTGACTTGTGTGTGCAGCTCCTGGGCCTGCATTGTCCCAGGATGTGTCACTGCCACCACCACGTCCCCCAGCCAGCATTCAGAAGTGACAGCACTGACTCACAACCTGGGTTTGGTGTAGGGACACGTAACCCCACTCACCTGACCATAATAAACCAAGCCTGCAGCCCTGAAGCAAAACAAAGGGAAGTCACAGCTTAATCCTGTGTGCAGGCAATCAGGATGTGAGCAGGTGAAGAGCACCAGGAACTGAGCCCTCTCCAAATCCAAAGCAGCTCTCCAAGAGCCTTTGCAGGGTGTGTTCCTGGAGAGGATGCTTCCCTGTGGCAGTGGGAATCCTGTCTGCTCTGCAGTGAAGCAGAGGCTTCCAGACCTCCATCATCAGTCCTGCCACGTTCCCTCTGCTGCCTGAGGAGTGGGAAACACGTCCAAGGTGGTGCAAGACAGCTGGTTACCCCTAAGTGAAGCTTCTAACTTAATTATATTTCTCCTCCTGCAGCATATGCTGAGGTGGAGCTGGGGATAGGATGGTGATGGATGGAACAGGGAGACACAACAACAACAGGGGTGGGCAGGGGCAGGGGGAAGAAGCAGGGGATCTTGCTGGCATTTCTGGAGTGCACAGCTGACAGGAACAGTCCAGGGCTGTGAATACAAGCTTACATGTGCTGGTGTGTGCAAGCCATAATCCTGCTAGGACAGGACATGTGACAGCCTTCAGGAGAGGGAATTTTATGCAGCCTCTTCCAAACCAAGCCCCTCCATGTGAGCATCTGGAATTTGGTTTTGCCATGCTTTTTTTTTTTTTTTTTTTTTTTTTTTTTTTTTTTTTGTGTGTTTTTTTTTTTTTTTTTTTTATTGTTGCAGGTTTTTATGGCTTTTTGTATCAACCTCGGTGCTAAGATTGGGTTTATTTTGTGCTGTTCTTCTGCTGTAGCTCCCCTGCTGCTGGTTCCTGCTGCAGCCAGGGCTGAGCCCAAGCCCAGGGCTTTGGTGAGAGATGTTATCAGCTGGATGCTTCCATGGGCCTTTATGGACCTCGAATTTACTAGCTGACAGTGGATGGCTGCAATCTGGGGAGGAACATCAGGCAGGACCCTGGGTTTCTCCTTGACTGAGAGGCTGATCAAATGTAATAGCAGGGTATTTCTGCTAATTAACTGCAGCCTGTGGGCTGCTGGTGTGTAGCACACACACACACACACACACACACACACACACACCTGCCTGTGGATAGTGAGGGCTCTGAGCACGGAGAGCCCCTGTGTGAGAGATTCACTTAAACCAGACAGTGTGGGAAGCCCAGCTGCACAGCAAAGTGATGGGCCCCGAGTTTAAGCTTTTAGAAAGCTTCTTTTCTCCACTTTTCCTTTTTTCTTTCCCTTACACGGACAGGGCAATTAATTAACAGGGTAATGAATCCTTTGTACTGCTAAGTATTATTTAATACACACATTGCCTTCCCCCCTCACTAATTTGGGTGGCAGTAGCAGGGTCTTTCTGTGTGTATTCAGTCAGGATGAGGAGGTTCATCAGACCCTCTGGGCAAGGCACTCTGAGGATTGCCAGGAACAATGTCCCTGTGCCCCTGCACATGCAATCTCTGTAAGAAAAGCAGGCTCAGACAGGTGGGTGAGATGATCTGGAGCTCTGCTGCAGAGGGCACTGACTCCATGTTGCTCCTCTAGGGTGGAAGCAGAGTTTCAGCTTGGGTTCATGGGCTGGAAAAATATTAGTAGGAAAGGGTTCATGATGGATCTTGCCTGAGCTGTGGTTGGAAGCAGCAGCAAGTTTCTCCTGGATTATTTCCTCCTCCTTTCACCCCATAATACTTTTTTCCCTAAAACCTTTCAGACTTGGGCTGGTCTCCAGCCCTTTGAGACAGAACCAAAGCCCACCTGACCCCACCCTGCTGAATTGGATATGAAAAAAAAACCCAGGTTGGCTATTTTTGAGCCATGAGTAAGATCAAAATGCACATGTCCTGACAGGCAGCAGGCACTGCTGCACAAACCTGTCACCCAGGATGGAGTGGGTGACCGAGGGCACTCACTGCACCCCCCAACTCCAGAAGAGGAGCAGCCAAACCCCAAACAGCCAGCAAAGTACATGGCATGCCTGGTGCCTCAATAGGCACAGGGTGTTTGGGTAAGGATATTGTTTTTATTCCCTTTTTCATGTGCCACCTCTTTTATTTAATGTGTGGCTAAAATAGACCATGGAGTTAAAATTCCCAGATGTTGAGGAAGAGGGATAAGAGCCTGGACTTCCTGATCTTCCAGCCCAACGAGCCTGGTGGTCACCCTGGCCCTAAGAAAGAGGGCAGCAAATTTGGAAACTGAAGGTGGTGTTCTGACAAGGGCAAGTAAAACCAACACCAGCAGGAACTGGCTTGCTTATATTTGCATTTTCAAGGGGTTTATGAAGGATCTGTTCCATAAGGATCCCCAGTGCTGTCAGCTCCTGCAGCTGCCAGGTATTTAGCTGAGGGGTACTCAGGGAGGCAGAGGTTCAGAAGAGCATTCATGCGAGTGCCCACTGGAATGGCATCCAAAACCACGGCTCTGAAACTTGTTTTCATTTGGGAAACACCCCAGCTCAGGTGGTATACTTTACTGGAGAAGAGACACTCAGTGCTGAAGAGTAGGATGGAGTTTTCTGCTCTGTAATTGTATCTGTGCAAGGGCTTGCAGTCACTTTTCTATATCTGTTTCCTTCCGTTTGTGAGTAAAAATCTGGGGGTTGGCTTTTATTTTTCTCTTTCATAGTTTCTCACCATTACTGCAATGAAAACAGTCCCCAGACGTTGTCATTAAAAGGTAAAGACAGGGAAGCACTTGCACTTCAGCAGCCTTTAGGCTTCGAAAAAATACCAGGGATCTTGAACTCAGGATGGGATCAACAGAGGCAAGGAGTCTGGTTGCCCTTTTCCTTCAGCTGCAAAGGGCAGTTTGTGTTTGTGTTTGTGTTTGTGTTTGTGTTTGTGTTTGTGTTTGTGTTTGTGTTTGTGTTGAGCAGTGGGATGGGGGATCAGGGGCAGGATTAGCTTTGGGAAGGGGGGGGTGTCGCAACAGGCACGAAAGAAGGACAGGGGTTCACCACGATCGAGAGAACAGCAGAAGCCCCCAGAAGAGGAGCCCCGGTTATTATGGATACACAATTTATAGGGTTTGCAAAGTGAGAGAGGATTGGAAGATGAAATCCCACCTCTCAGCCAGACTGGTGAAGTGACCAGTCCATCAGATTCCCTTCTCCAGGAAGGAATGGAAACAAAGCTGGTGTTTTTAGTGCCATGTGTGAGAAAATATGACTGAAGAATATAAACTTTTCAGAAGGCTTTCAGAAACAGGGCGAAGGGGTGGGGAGGGATCAGCTGTGCAGTGGCTGAGGGAGCCTCTGCCGGGGCCCAGGGTCAGCTCCTGCAGCCGAGCGCCTCTCCCTGCCCTTTGCAGCCCGCGGAGCGACCCCGCCGGGGCTCGCCGCTGCCTCGGCTGGGGTTCCTCGGATCAAACTGCACCGAACGAGGCGTCAGCATCCCCTGCTGCCTCCGCCTGCGCCCCGGGCAGCTGTGCTGCTCGTCTGTTTGTCACCTGGAGCAGGGAGCGGAGCCCTCCGGGGCGCACCCGCAGCTTCCCCAGGAGCCCGGGGCGCCGCTGGCTCCCTCCCCGGGGGGAACAGCCCCTCCCCGGCAGAGCCAGCCTGCAAACCCCGAGCCTGCAGTGCAGCAATTCAAACGTCACCACTCAGGTGCAGCTTTCCTCACCACAGCGAGTCCTGCCTCACGGATTTATTTAGTGTGAGTAACAGCGATGTGTTTTTACTCAAAAATTTACACTCTTCTGGCGCTCCAGAATTGATTTTGCAGCTCAGGCCATGGGTTTCTGTGAAGATAAGCTGAAAGCAGCCCAGTCTCTGGCCACGCACACTGGGAGTTCTGATCTGGATTTACTCAGCTTTGCTGGCCTTCCTTTACCAGCAGCCAAACCAAAACCTTGGATTCAGCTCCCCATCAATAGTGGTAAACTTTGGATCTGAGCTCCTGCAATAAAGCAGTTGTTTGCCCTGGCTGAAGCTTTATGACTCTGCAGGAAAAAATATTTCTAGGTATTATTCCTAAACAGAGAATGAGTTGAAAGAAGAACCTTGCCCAGCCATCTCACATGTCCAACTCTTTGGGTTTCCAGGGGAAATGAATAATTAGAATGAGACCATGAATGAGATAAATAACATTTAACTGGTGCTATAATGAACCTCAGCAGTCTGCCTCTGTGGACAACCTGCAGATTCACCCCCATTGCCGTCCTGTGAGAGAACCTTAAGAAAGGCTGTGAGTTATTTGCCAAACCCCCCCCAAAACACAACTGGAACTGAGCAACGAATTCCCAGTGGTGTCATTTGAAAAATCCCAGCCCTATCCCTACAGGAGATAGAGCTGCAGGTTAAATACATCCTGCAAAGGCTTGGGTTTCTCTGTGTGGGATGGCAGTGTGGAGAGGGAGGATGGTTTTGTTGTGTGTCATTGAGCCCCTGGGGACACCAGGCTTGGTTACCAGTTCCTGGATAGCTGGGAGCATGTTATGATCTGGTTTAAACACAGAAGAGCAGAGGAAACCAAGCCTCTGTGAATAAAGTGGGCCAAATCCAGAAAGATTTGAAATATACCCAAAAAACACGATTAAAATCAAACGAGGTTAGATGTTGGTGCCAAAAATTTGATACATTTTGTTTAATAGTAAAAGAGGCAAAGAGAAAGAAAGAGAAAAGAAAGAAATGAATAGAGAAAGAAGTGGATGTGGCATGGTGGCAGCAGGGGACACTCACCACCCAGGAGACCAGATGGAGGGGAGCAAAGGGACATCGTTGGGACCCCCAAAATGCTGATATGTTTCTACCTAACCCCTGTCACTCTCTCCCTGTCCCCCCACCCCCCATGCACACTTCTTTTCTTTTTTCTTTTCTTTCTTTCTTTCTTTCTTTCTTTCTTTCTTTCTTTCTTTCTTTCTTTCTTTCTTTCTTTCTTTCTT
>VZTR01011727.1:772766-822620 GCA_013400775.1 Chaetops frenatus
CTACTCTTATACTAAATGTATCAATTTTTTGGCACCAACATCTAACCTTGTTTGGTTTTAATCGTGTTTTTGGGGTATATTTTGAACCTTTCTGGGTTTCATCTGCTTTATTTGCAGAGACTTCATTTCCTCTGCTCTTCAGTGTTTAAACTGGATCGTAACAGAGGTTAATTCAGCCATGAGAGCAGAGGGGGATTTTGAAATGAGCTCTGTGTTCTCTGACTGCTGCTACAAGTACTGGCAACAGAGCAGAATGGGTTGAAAAAAGAAGGCAGAGTAATATCTGGCAAAGGATTCTCATGGTCCTTGGGAGGAAAATTGGAGATGTGCACACCACAGGGCCCCAAGTGTGTGCCCAAACCCCCAGACAGCTTCAAACCAGTGGGTTCAGGCTTTTGCCCTGGTGTGGCAACTCTACCACACGGACAGGGTTTGTGGCCAGGTCTGAGCTTGGCCTCCTTGTTGGAGCCCTCTTGGCAAGAGGAAGCTGCCTGCCTTGCAAAAGTCTCAGCCTCATTCCTGGGGTTGAAACAGAAACCACAGCAAAGAGCCAAGAGCTTTTCCAAAATGTCTTTTGGGTTCACTGTTGGGGAATTCAGCTTAGGTAAAGCTCATGAAGAAATTTCCTTCGTCCTGGTCTCTGGGCAACCTTCTGGCTGCTCAAAACTTTAGAAGAAGAAATGGGGGAGACATCTGGAGCACCCTGCTCTCTTTACTACCTTAACTTGGAAATAAAATACCAGGAAAGCCAATTTTTCCAGCTGTACATGTTCTCAGAGCGTAGCTAAAAGTGCAGCAAAGGAGTGGAAGAGGGGACCACCCTCCTCTGGGCAGCAGCACCTCAGCACACCCACTCTTGAGTCTGTTCAGCTTCCAGACAGTAAAAAAGCAGAAGAAACTCCATCTCCCCTCCAGATGTGCACACCCAGATGTGCACAGGCAACTGAAACAAAAGCTAGGCCACGGCAAAGGACGCTCAGAAGGCACATGACACTTCCTCTGTTTGCTTTTAGGATCATCTCTTAATCCTTTTTTTCATTAAAAAGGCATTTTACATCTCATAAGCTCTCCCTTTACAGTTCCCTAGTAACCCTTTGTGTGTTAATTGGATCATCCTCACGGTGTCTTTATGGAGAGGGGAAGCTCTACAATTCCCATTTTTTAGGCAGATCAACTCTATCAAAGCAAGCCAGCCCACGCAGGTGTCCCAGTGGCCAGGAGGAGGGTGAGCCCCCAGGACAGGGCTCACCTGGAAAGGCAGCGCACACCCAACCCCCACATCTGCTCTGCTGATTTCCACCTCAGCAGAGGAGCAGGGATCAGCTGGGGTGCATATCAATGATCTCCTCGCAGGTGAGGTTTCTCTCTCTTCAGAGGAAAGCGGGAAGGGAGGGGCTGCTTGACTGCATCCCTCTGCTGACATCCCAATCCCAGCCCAGCCCGGGTTCCTTCATCTCTCCCGAGACGGGCTGGAAGGAGGAGGGGGGGAGATGGTGGAGGTACCGATGCAGAGTGGAGGGAACATTTCCACCACTTGTAAATCTACCTTCACACTTGGAAAGGGCAGACTGAAACATGTTTGCAAATATTTGGCATTTCTCAGCAAACCGATTGCTTACTCATTCCGAAGGAGAGGGGAAAGGGTCATAAAGGTAAGAGACACAGTCAGAGCTCGAGTAGGTCTGCAAAGAGGATTCCCTAGATTTAAGCTCTGTCAGTGGGCCACTTTCTCTGTATGAGGAAGAACACAATTTCCATGTGACATTCAGAAGTTGCGCGCCCAGAGTTTTGTGAGGATTAATTCTGTTTATACCATACAGCAGAGTTTAACAGTTACCCATGGATTTCCAAGAAGAGAGGTTATTTCCTAAGGCATCATGTTGGGCTTAGCTCAGTCCAGTAAATAAGTTGATGACTCCCTTGGCTCCACTCCTTGGGCATTTCTTTAAGTGCAGCCTTGGAGCACACTGCTCTTAAATCAAAGCATAAAAATAACCCAACAAGTATCAAGTGAATTGTAGCAGCTGGAGGAACGGAGGTAATAAACAAAGTTAAAACAGCCTGATAACAATATCCTGTTACCGAAGAAGAATAAGCACTACTCTGTAATGGTGAAATACAAAACCTTTCTTGTGAGAAGGCATTGATTTTCCAAAAATGGAAGGGGAACCTGGAGCTGTAATGCAGCATGTGTGGGCACTGAGAGGGTATAATGATGACAACACTGAGCAAGTATCTCATCTCCAAAAGCTCGGGCTGCCTGACCTTTAGCAGTGCTCAGGATTGTGTGTCTGTTTAGGATGTCATTAAACAAGGCAGGCTTCCTCCAGCAGAGCAGTGTGTGGAAATCACTGGAGCAGGTTTGGAGAGCAAGACTCCAGACCAGCTACTCAAGGGACTTGGAAAAGCCATATGCCAGAAATAAACACAACACGAAAGAACTAGTTTTGGATAATAGCCCTTCACCCTGTGCTCAAGTTGGTAACCTGGCTTCCACGGCATGCCCAGTGCAAATCCCAGTGCTTGGTGTGCTGCAGAACTGAGCACTGAGGGTAGGAGAGGAACATCTTAAAGGCAAATTTACATTGACTGGAATAGTCCTTGGGATCTTGGTAGTTGGGAGATTCAGCGTTGGGATTCTACCTGATCAGTGACAGCTTTGTGTGACAGGGAGGGTGGGATGGCAGGGAACTGCTGCAGGTAAGCTCTGGGTGGTATTTGAAAGCTACTCTATAGAGTAGAATAATGAGTGTGAACAATTGTAAGGTAGCTTGAAGACTGGCGTTAATTACCCACTAATCTTCTAGCTGTGATCCATGGAATACTTGTTGCTGATCCCCAGACAGATGGCTAGTCACATAGGACAGGCTTCTCCTCTTTATTTCCATCTGCTATATTTCATTAAGACAGCTAAAAATAAAAATATCCCTAATGTTATTTTTCCATGCAAGTTGCTGCTACAGTGACTTGATGTGACTGTGAATAGAAGAGTTTCCAAGAGACAAGATTTTCTTAATTTGTGATCTGTGGCATGAAAAGTGACTGCAAATCCCTACATGAGATTCATCATGAGCACTACACTTACTTCTAAGTGCTATTTATCTAGAAGAGTCAGTTCAAAACAATTTTTTTTTCTGGTATAAGAAGAGAAAAGAGGCTGCTGTCTCTTCTGAGCAGAAGAAATTGCCATTTTTAGGCTCTAACCAGTTGTGGATGGTGCCTATGAAATGGAGATGTAATCAAAGAGATCCTTCAGGCATGAAATCGTCTTTCCTTCCGTGTAGTAGGAATATCTCCAGAAACAGCTTTTCTGCACAGCTCTGAGCCTCTTGTCAGCCAGCACAGTGCCCAAAAGCCCCCTTAGTAGGGAATGCATTCCTGGGAGGTTGGTTGGTTCTGTCTTTCACGGGTTTTTTGTCTCTGTGAGTGGGGAAGCTGGGTCCTTGCACACATAACTCTAACAGTTCCAGATTGTAGTTCCTGATGTATTGAAGTGTTTTCCTGGGAGGTTATGGTTCCCTCCACCCAGATTGGAATTTACTTATTTTCCAAAAGGGACAAAACCTGAACCATCTCTTTCTAGTCCTTCCATACCTTTTCCACAAATTCTTTCAGAAGGGCAGAAGCTGTCCCCTATTTCATGATGAAATTTCAGTATGTTTTAGAACAAGGAACTGTAAGGTGGCCCAAAAGCCCCAAAAGGAAGCACAAACAGAGAGAAAAGGCAGTCCAACAGTAGCAGCTTAGTGTAATGAGGAGGTCCAGGGACTCAGCTAACACTTGGTCTTCAAACTTTGGGTGAAATCTGGGGCTGGTATCTTACACTTGGGTTATTTTTATCCTCTGCTACCCAAGCCATTGCCCTGGACCTCCTGAGTGGTTACCACAGATATTTATGTGAGATGAGCTCTATAACTTTACACTTTCAGAATTTTCAAGGTCTGAAGCCAGTGTGCTATTTTGGACCCCACAACCCAGATCACCACTCCTGCTGTGTCTCAGTGGCACTGCCCACAGAGAACCTTTGTTCTCACCCCTTCTCCTTTAGTTTCTTCAGCTTGGAAAAGCAAGTGATTTCCTCACCCTCCTGGCAACATTCCCACAAGGAAATTCCTCCTCCCAAGCACAGCCATGCAGCCAGTCACACAATTCTTCCTCCTCTTGCATCGGGCTCTTGCTGCTCACCCCAGCCCATCACCCCAGGAGAACCTTTGGCTCTGTCCGCGTGCCTGTTCTTTCTCCTCCAAGAGCAGCTGTGTGAGTTCCACCCTAAGAGCACACTGACTTAGGCCCCAGTTTAGCAAAGAATTTTATCACATGCTCAAGTGTGGTTGACTTAGACCTTCAATCTGTTTTTAGCTTATCAGAGCAGGGGTGGGTAGAGACCTTTTACGCGTGCCCGGGGAGCTCAGCAAGGAGCAACGTGCCTGAAGCTGAGCAGGAGCCCAGATAAGCAGGACTGCTGAGCTGGCCTCCATCCAGCTGTGGTGCCACGTCTTTTAAAGCCTAATTATCTTCCCACCACTCTGCAGGTGTGTCAGCCCCATGGTGGTGACACACAGCAGGTTACTGGGTGCTTCCACCCCAAGTCACCACCTCTGCATGGTCATAAATCTCTGTGCAGCCTGTGCCTGGCTCAAACTTTGCCTTTTATGTTGGGAATCCTGAGTAAGGACTTCTGGGTTAATACATAGTAGCTTCAGAGCAGAGAGTGTGGCTAAAGTAGGCAAAACCCAGTGACTGCCTCCAGTTCAGACAAAAAGTAATCCAGTAGTCACTACAGTCAGTATTTTATTCTGCTTCAACCATAGCGAAGCTGGACACAGCAGCACCTCATTTTTCTGTAGGGCCTCATCAGAACAGACTGAGGCTTAATGACAATAGCTAAAGAAACAGACATCATGGATATCACTGAGCCACTTAGGACATTTACCTTCAAAGTCTGGCACAGTCAATTCAACTCGTATAAAAAATTCCAGTGGTGATGGGTGGAGAAAATTGAATGCTGAATGAAGACTTTTGTTTTCCTGAACAGAGCTGAAATGAAGAAGAAGCTGGGTGGTGACGATCAGATTTCTCCTATAGGTCAGAAGTTCAATGCATCATCAGATTTCATGTCATGGGGCTGCTCTCTTCCTAATTGTATCCAGCCAGGACTCTGCACATCACTGAGCTTTTACTCTGGGCCCCCTCCATAAGATATGAACTGTAGTCAGAGTAGTTACTAAATAATTTTAAATGTATTGTTAAGGGTGAATCATTACCTTGCAATCGTACAACACAGCACAAAATGAAATTAGTTGCTGGCTTATGTTCATATAAAATGTAAAAACAAATACTTAACCGGATTGTCACTACAGCAAATTTGTTTTGTACAAATTTACTATAGATATTAAGCTGCAAGCCTCTGGTAGCCCTGAGCTTGGATTCAAAGGTATCTGGGACCTTGCAGGTACAGAGGAACCAAAACCCTGTGAAGTGTGGCCTGAGGGCCCATGCCCTGAGCCCAGTGGAGGGTGGATGAAGGACAGGAGCTGAGCTGGGTTTGTTCAGTAGGTGACAGTGGGATCTGAGCCAGCAGCACTCTTCACACAGGTCTTGAGTCATCCCAGTTCAGAACTGCAGGAATTATTGATGCATCTTGGGGAGAGAAGCTATAGCCATGTCTCAAGTTGAAAAAAAAAACCAAAACCAGACAAAAAACCAAACAAACAAACCCACAACCCCCCCCCCCCAAACCAAAAACAAACAAAAAAACCCACCAACAAACAAACAAAAACAAACAAACAAAAAAACCCCAACACCCGTCCCCCAACCCCACAAACACAAAAAAGCCCCAACAGCTTAGCACTTGGCTGATGACTGACTTTTTCAATAATTTAAGTTCAACAGAGATATCCATGGTGGACTAGCATGACCTCCTATGGACATCTGTTCATCTGCAGAATAAAATGAGACTGAGGGAGCATCTGAGCTCTCTGGCTAGCCAAATCACTACATTAAATTATGACAGAGGAACACAAGCTCTCATCAGTGATGTTGTGGGCCAGTGGCTGAGAATCAAGTTGGGGATTTCACCTTCATCCAGCAGCTAAAGAAAGTTAAATTACCAGTCCTAACCCAACTTCAGATAGTGTGTGTCTCCTGCAGGGCACCTTCCAGCACACCTCTGCTTTGAGAAACCTCTGTCTCATGTGGTAATTTACTCTCAGGGAGGTTTTACCCTTCCTACACCCAGGACAGACCATTTGTGACCAGCAGTGTGTTGTCTCCTTACTAATTCATCTCCCAAACATTTTCATACTGAAAAAAAGGCTTTCACAGCTTTCAGCACATTCTGGTTTCCCACGTGAGGAAGGACCAGGCTTTTGCTGGTGCTGCAGGACAGCTCTGAGATGCAGCTTGGGAGGGCAGTGCCAACCAAGAGGAGCTGGGCTGCACAGAAGACACGTCTGTGTTCCTTGGATGCTACAAATTCCTCTGAAAGCCAAGAAACCTGAAACTGTAGTGGCAGCTCAGACTTCCTCCTGCCATGGAGTCGAGGCAGGCTAAATTTAGTCACCATGCACTATGCAAATCATCATTCTGGAGCTGGGTTTATTTTTTAAAGTGCTGACTGCCAAACCCGCTGCAGGGCACAGACTCTTTGCATGGGTCTTAACGAGGTTTGAAAGCAGCTCTTCAGTCGGTGGTGCTACAGTTCAGATGGAGGGGGTGGCTCAAAGAGGCCCTGTGAGAAAGCAAACTTCCAACAGGAAAGGTCTAGGTGACTAGTTTAGATGATACACTTATTTTTTAGCTGGCCAGAATTAGCTGTTGGTGGGGTTTTCTGAATATATTTTTGATTCTGTATATAATTTTTTCTTCATTCCCCTCATGAGCTCACACCATGGGCCCGCAAGAGATGCTGGGAGTGCTGGTATCTACATCACAGCCAGCACCTGCAGATAAAGCAAGCAGATCTCTCCTGGGTTTGAGATTCACTCTCTAAATATTTGGCACATTCAGAGTTCACTTTTAAGTGGGATTGATCTGACTTCCTAGGAAAGAAGTAGTTCTTCAAAACATTGCAATTACACTCTGATTCATGCACTCATCTGAAAGGCAGAGGCAGACATGGGGAACACGAAGAAGCAGCAAGGTAGGGTACCCTTCCAGGAAGCCCAGGCTTCATCATTTAGTTACAGTAAATTGTAACATTTCACTTCAATAAGAAGAAGATTTAGCATGCAGACTTTCATCTGATAGCTTTCACAATGTCTCTATCACGAGTCATGCTGTGGCTGAATTGTTCTTTGTGTTTAAATGAAACAATTCTCTGTTATTTCTTATCAACTTCTCATGGAGACCCTCAGGAATTTTCCTTTCTCAGCTTTGAGAATAACCACTTCCAGGTTTGAGGTCTTACCCATAACCTTCAAGGCATTCATCCATCCAAACAGGTCTGCACAGACCTGAGTGCAGAAAGGCACTTGGAATCCTGAACTCAAAATTAGGTGAGAGAGCAAAAGCAGGAGCATGTTTTCAACTGTGTAGCTATTTTAAAAGGAGCTTCTGTTTTCTACAGCAGAAGTGCTTTGGATGTGGGGCTCAAGCCCTAGGGAGGGAGTGGTCCAAGGAGAATTTCTCCTTGCAATTTGCTTTGGGTTTTAGGCACAACTCAGAGGGAAAAAAAATGTGCATGGAAAAACCTAATTTAGATACAGAGGTTGTGAAACAACCAATTGCATTTAGGGCATGGGAAGGGACTAAACTCAATTCCTTTGAAGGCAGGGAGCTACAGAACTGTGCATTTATTTCCACTTAGGTGCTGATTTTGTAGGAGTCCAGCAATGCTCAAAGACACTACCAAGAGTAAAGCAGGTAACTGCAGGACTGTGTATACAACACGTGGCAGGTCCTCAGCCATCAGAAGGGTGGGACTGAGGAAAAATATATTTTCCATCCTAAAAGCCTGGAACATTCCAATTCCTTTAGGGGGACTCAAGGAGCTGGTGGGTGCTGGATGTCAGTGGCTCTGTGCAGAGCCTGGGCAGCCACCACAAGGGGCTGAAGGCCATGCAGAAGGAAATTATTCACCTGCCTAATTCACATCTTCTCAAAAATGTATCTTCCATGACAGTGGAGCCAAGTCCTGAATCAAAGACCAGGGAGCAATAAGGAGCCTGTGTGCAGATGAATGGTGTGTCCATGCTGCTGGTGGTTCCACAGGGAGGAGCAGACCTGCCCCCTCCTAGCATGGCTACACTCTATTTTTGTACATTTTCTGTGTCATTTCATTGCCCCTCAGCTTCATATTAAATCTGACCTTTCCACTGCAGTTGACTGGGGAAAGGTAATCACCTGCTTTGCTTTCTCCAGGGCTGTACATCACTGTGTGTGACAGGTAGTAAGTGTACCTGGAAAATATGGTTGCATGTGAGACTAGGCAGGAAAAAATATCTGTGAGTAGGTCAGGATCCACTTGAAGAGCTGCCAGACCTGCCTGAGTGCAAATCCATTTTTCAAGCTGGATGTTTAACTCCCACTGGCTCCCGTGAAAACTCAAAAATTGCAGAAAATCTTCTTTTGCTTTGAACAGTGGAGAGAGACTCCAGTCCCCACTTTCACAGCCCTGAGCAAGCATGGAGAAGGAGGGTTCTGTGATTGATGATGTTGCAAAGAGCTGGGAAGTTAGGAAGGAAGAAAAGGAATATTTTAGGTCTCATGCAATGGCTCGAGATGGATCTAAATACACCATTGTGCAGCTCATGGTCTGGAACTGAGGATGTGACTTGCACAAAATAAACATCACCCAAAAGCAGTTTAATACCTAAGTGCATCCTTGAGCACCAGGGGAACATTCCCTGGGAATAACAATACCCTCACACAAGCAGCTCTGTTAGAGCATTCTCATAGAAACTCAGAGATCTCTTCTAATTAATGCAACTATAAAATATATTCATCTAGTGTGGATTTGATTTGTTGTATACTGAATGTGTTAATTGCTGGAACATGGTGACAATTCTGAAATGATGGCAAAGCTAATCCAGCAGGATTGGATTGGGTCAAGCAATGCACATCTTTCTAAAGCAGTGTCTATTAGACACATCCAGGAGCAGAGTAGAAGAGTCTGCACTGGGATCCGTGTTGCTACAACTGTTTTTTCTTATTGATCTTGATAGTATCTTGATCTAGAGCCACCAGAGTGCCTGGATCTTCAGGTTATCACCTCTAACAAGGAGCAGATGGGACAGGGTCAACCGGAGCAAATGCAAGAGCAGGGCTTGCACGAGGTGAGGTTTGAAAGCCCTTAATTAAGGTGAAGAAAATACCTCGGTGTCCCAGCTTGTTCCACTGGCTTTTCTCATGTAGAAGCTTACTTAATGCAGAAGTGATTAAAGACAAAGCCAAGTCGATACAGAAGCATCATCCAACAAAAACAAAGGCAGTTTAGTTAAAATTGGTTTGAAAATACTCATTAATTAGGCTAAGGAAAATTTGCATATATGTGGACTCGTTAACACACTTTCCCCCCCCTCTTCCTACCTAAATGGGGCTAATTATTTCTCTAATTATGATGTAATTGTGTGGCCTTACAGATGCACTCCTGGTTTTGCTGTTTTGCCTGGATCCCAGCAGAAGAGAAGGATGCTCCTCTGCGATGTGCTGCCACTCCTTCTGGCTGCAGCCTTGACCTTAAAAAAAGAGGAACAGAAAAAAGTGAGTAAGCAGAGCTATTTATAGCTGAACTAATTATTTTGATGTGCTATGACAGCAGCAGAATCTGTTTTCTCTTCCCTCAATTTATGGCAATGGAAGAAGCTTTCAATACCCTTTAACAGTGTTTGTTGGCTGCAATACAAACCCTTTCTTAATGTCTGAAGATGGAGGATTTTGAAACGCAGGGAGCACAAGGTGTGTTGTGTTTCTGGCTGACATGAGGAGCTGAAAGGGGGGTGCTGCTGTGAAAGAAAAAAATCCACAGTTTGGACAGAAGGTGGCAGGCAGCAAATCTGTGCAAATGCCTGTGTGAAATTCTACAGGTCAAAGCTCAAGTGGCTTCTCATAAGGTGCTTGGTGGACACCATGGAGTTTGAAATATAAAACTTTACCATTCCCAAGTGGGGAAACTGTGGCAGAGTGCTTAACTTGGCAAAGCAAGTTAATGGCCAGGGAGTGACAGTCTTGGCCCATGGTCTCTGAATCCATTCAGAGAAGGTGGACTCACATGGTGTTTTTCCCTGTCCCTTTCCTGCCACTGTGCTGTTCCCATGCACAAATTCTGTGAGGGGTGACCTGCTGGGCTGCAATTAAACAGGCAAAGGTGGAGGGGACAGAGGAGGATGTCTTGGCTGAATTTTTTTTCTTGCCCATTACTGAAGATTTCATCACTAAAAAGCTCCCCCTGAGCACTGTGATGTGTTTTCTAGCTCTCTGAGGAAGTTGTTAATAAAAGCTATTGCTGCTCTCTGGTTTTGGAGCTGGACAAGATAGATAGACTTTTTCTTATTTTAAATTTTTGAATTAAAAAAAACCAAACACATGGAGTGGATCATTACATTTAACCAAGACAGAATATGAAATCCCAAGACTTTGTGAGTTATTTCTGGTAGAAAAGCACAGTTGAAGCTCAGGTCCTCCTCCCCTTCCAAGGTTTATAAAATAGCTTTTCTTCCTTGCTCCTCACCACACTCTGGGTGTTCCACAGCTTGTCCCTCTCCATGACCACAAAACTCCTGCCAGAGGATTTGCTGTGTATTCCAAGGCTTGCCTCACTGTGGCAAGAGAGGAGGAAAAACATCTACTCTCCCCTCCTTTTTACAGCTTTGATTGGGTCCCTGCAATCTGTACCCTTCTCAGATTGCTTTTGGTGACCTTTCAGGCTCTCAGAAAGCAGGTGCTGTTTGTGAACCCTTTCTGTGACTGTCGCTTTGTTTCCCTTTGATTTATCCTTTTTAAACCCCCAGGTCAGGCAGTTGCAGGTACAGTGCAATATTCATGAGAGGCTGATTTATGCAGGCACAAAGCTGTGCAGCAGGATTACAGAGTACTGAATGTTATATGCAGCTTTAATTTCTTTTTATGACTAAAGGATACAGCCAGAGTTCCACAAATATGGAATTTATGAGAGCCTCATTCAGGCAGGGTTTAAAGGGTCCCTGTCTCTGTGCTCTGCTCAGATGGGGAGATGGGGTTAGCAGTCTGTGCAGCTTCTGCCAGTGGACAAAACTACATAAAAACACACCCAGGGCAGTCAGCTGGACACTGAAATGGCCTCTGCATGCAGAGCCCAGGCTCTTCTGAAGGATCTATGCAGTCCCAGCCCTTCTCTGAGTTACAGAAAAACAAATTCTGTGAAATATTTGAGTCAAAAATCTTCCAAGAATACATCTTCTGTGCAGTGCCAGAGGTTAATTTCAGGGCTTCTAAAACCTATGGCAGTGCAAACCAAGTAACACAGGGTATTTGTGGGAAGTCCAGATTTGTGGTGCTCCTCACTCCTGTCCTGTGCCCCCAGAGACACCATTTGCTCCTCTTCTGGCTTAATTTTGCACTTTGTATTTTACCTGCCAGTCCTTTCTTCTGAGAAGAAGCCTCTCTGCTGGCACAAGGAGCAGGGTTTGTGTGTGTCCAGTAGCTCACCAGGCATTGTTATTCACCTGGAACCTGCATTGGAGATTATCAAACAGCCTGGCATAAAATCTCAGGATATTAAATGCAATAACATGGCCCGGAAAAAGAATGTGCATGTCTGATGTGGTGAATTAGCCAGCCCTCCCTTGCTTGGAGTGTTACACAGCACATTACATGTACTTGCATGCCACAGGGCTATTTTGGGGAGAGAGAAGGCTCTTCAGAAAGTCACTGAAGTTTCTGTAGCGGAACTGGAATCGTTGGTGTGTTCAGAAACCTGCCAGCGGGTTCCTGATGGGAGATGCCCCTGGCAGCCTGTGACTGTCTCCAGCTCCAGAGTCCCTGGGGGAGGATGAAGGGGACCTGTTCCAGCCTCCACAAGCCCAGTGGAGCCATTTCCAAGTCTGGTGCCTCACAGCAAGGCTCTTTCTGTTGCTGGTGCTCCTGGATGGTCGGTGCACGGTGCTGGCAGTGAGCCCCTGGTCCTCTTCTCACGGACCTTGCAACCACCTCTGAGCCCAGCCTGGACAAAAAAGCCTTACCCACCTTCAGCTTCTATTTCTGCAGAAGGGGAGCTTTTCTTTCCATCTTCCCTGCCTGCCATGCCATCCAGGAAAACAAAAAGGCACTGCTAACATCTGCTCTTTTCTCCTCCTACGCGCAGGCTCTTTCTCGGCTCCCTATTAAACCCCTTCCCACACAGCGGCGTAGGCAGCTCCTTCGTGTACATCTTGGAGTACAAATTCCCCCCCTCCCCACCTTCCCCCCCCATCCCTTGGGAGCAACATTTGCAAGAAGTGACTGGTGAGGGTTTATTTTTGCTCTTCGCGGAGACTTTTCGGTGAGCGGGCTCCTGGCTCTGCGAGCGCCGCTCCCCCTGCAGCGCTCAGCCCTCGCTCCGTGCGAGCCGGGGCTGACCCGGCACGGGCGCTCCCGGAGACACCGCCTGGCCACGGGAAGGGATGTAGCAGCCCAGGGACAACACTCCGACCGCTAAACCACCCTCAGGTGCATTTGCTTCTGCCAAGAGGGGCTACTAAGGAAACAAGGAGACAAATTCCTGGGAAATTCCTAATGAGCAACAAGCGCGCCACGCTTGTCCTTCAGCTTGGATGTTTGGGGTCTCCTCTTCGGTCCCCTGTGATGGAAAAGTGTCTGATTTTTGAACCTGCCTTCACTCTCTTGTGCCTGGCTTGTTCCTGGGGCAGTTTGCAGGGTGCTGAGCCTCCACCATGAAACACATGAGCTCTGAGTCACTCCTGCTTCTGGCAAAGGGAACGGGAGAATCCATCTGGGCTTATTTCCATCCTAGAAAACTTGCCACGTTTTGCAATTTTCACTTGGTTTTTTAAATTTCTCCTCCAATCAGAGCAGGCCGGCTGCTCCTGAAGCTGGCATGGCTTTTTGTTGCAACAGGAAAAAAACCCATCAAAATAAATTTTGCCGGAAAGGTAAATCCGAGAGATTCAAAGCTGAACAAAGGTGCTGCTCTGCAGGGAGCTCTGCAGAAGATGCTCAGCTGTTTCCCACAGCCCCACTCAAGCCCCAGTTGCTGCCAATTATCAGGCTATGTGTGCCTTGCATTGTTCCTGAGGTTTTTATGGAGGAAAAAGTTCTGTAGGGAATGGCCTGAAGGATAAAAACTAAAGACAGAGGCACTGGAAGAGGCTGGACTGGCTGTCCTGGTCTCCCCCTGTACAGCTCAGGGGATGTGAGGCTGATTTTGTGGTGCTGGGCCTTGGGCTGTGCAGGCAGGACTGGAGAGCAGAAACCTGCAACTTGCCAGTCAATGGAAATGAGTGATTTACTGTATCAGAAATAGCAATTGTCCTTGGGAATGCAACAAGATGATTAATTGCCTCACGAGCTGCAATCTCACAGCACCTACTTCATAACACCAGAACAGAATGGGTTTTAGGCCTAGTGTTACTCTAGAAGGGGAAAACGACATTTTTCAAGTCAAGTAATCAGATCCAAACACTGAAAACAATTCAGAAAATGCTGTAAAAGGAGCAGGAATAAGAGTGGCATCATTAAAAAGGAACATTTCAAAAGGATTCATAATTCCCAAATGAAGTTCTCCAGCACAGAGGCAAAGAAGAATTATTTGTTTTTTAATATTGTGTTTCCTGATAGTGTGTTTAGTTTGGGGGGTGTGACACAATTGTGTATTTTCCCACCATTCAGAAAGTATAATTCAAGTTATCACAAGGAACACTTGGTCATTAAAAAAAAATAATCTAAGCTTGCAAACCTGATGGGTTTTGCAGTGTGATTAACTTGGTGGCTTACACAGCATTTAACTCAAACAAAGGGAAAGTTCGAAGAGAATGGTTCAGTTTATCTTACTATATATTTTTTTTCCCTGTGAACACAGAAAATTACAAGTGACAGTTTATGTGGTTTTTGATAGATTTACAATGCCATTCGATTGCACCAAGGCTATACTGAATACATATTTCTTTTAGACTTTGCTATTAAGAAATTGAAAATGCCAATTCATTGGAAATTAATTCCAGAAGAAAGGAAGGGAAAAGTTTGTTGTTCTTCTATATTAGCTATTCTTGCTAACCCTTGTGTGCAAGTGACAGTGGGCATGGGGAGAAAGTGGAGAGGCTTGTAACAACATATTTATTTTGCAGCAGGGAAGGGCAGTGTGGAATTTGTTTTATCTGCATGGGAGGGTCTGCATTGTAACCAGTGACAAATATCTCTTGTCCAGCTCTAATGGGTTCTAGTGATAGAAAAGGTATGTATGAATCAGATCAGGTTCTTCTAGAGGGATCACTGCTTTTCCAGTGAGAAATCACAGATTTTCCTTAGGCACTGATGTGCTGCTCCATCCACCCAGACCCACAGGGCTGATCCAGAGCTGAAATCCATGAGAAGTCCACAGGGCAGCTACAGCATCACTCATTCCTGAGAGGAATAAACTGCTTTACACAACTGTATTTACCCAAGGGGTTGCACTACTCGAGGGCTCCATTTCAAACAGAGAATTCCCAAGGCAGGTCCTGGGGGATGTGATGAGGTTACCCCTCCTGGGAAATGCAGAGGTGTCCACAGCAGCATTGGCAGCTGAGTTTGTCCTCAGTGTGGTTTTGGGACAGTGCTGGTACCAAGGACAAAAGGGAAAACAAAGGAAGTTTTTGATGGGAAGTTTCATAGCTTGTTTCAGTATCTTATATATTGAATTTTGGAAGTATTTTTAAATTACCTGAAATGCAGTTACACACTATTTCCAGCAGTCACAGTCTGACCTGGGATATCACTATTTTGTACTTTTTAATAATGATGCAAAATCCCTAAAGTGAGGGTTGCATTGAATAGTGGTTTGGATTAAATTATTTTGTTTGTTTGGTATTTATAATATTATGAATGTCACGGTGCTGCTTTAAAACCAGAACAGTTGAGCCAGAAAGCACGGTCACAGCTTCCAGTTTAGTAGATCTTTGATTATCTACCTGGGAAGGGGGAAGAAAAGGGACAACATTTTCCTAAATATTGCTGCCTGATACCAGATCTCTGGGCAGGTATCACTGAGCTGAGCTTGCTGTGCTTTGGCACCAGCACAAACCCCTGAACTGCCAGATCTCATGGGTTCACAGCGTGGTCAGGAAGAGCCAATGATGGAAATATTCTTGGGATGAGCTGGGATTCCCTCTGAGATCCCAAACAGCACAGGCAGTGTTGCTGTTTAAAATGAATTTGTCATTGCAGAGCACAAACCCATTCAGCCCCCCCTGGCTGCTCCTTATCCAGCTGCAGCTCAGCACCACCAGGATCAAAGGTTTTGTCAATTATTAGGAAGTTCAGAGCCCCACAAAGATGAGTTTAAAATCCTGCTGGAGTTTGCCCAGATCCACTTGGTGTTTCTTGTACAGCAAAACCACAGCACAGCTTCAGTCCTACACTGAGGGTGATAAAGAATTGCAAAATTCCTGTTTTAGTAACCTACTTCTCCAAATAAATAGTGAGTAACCCAGGCTTCATCCAAATGCTCTGATTTCTTAAACAAGCCCAGCCTTAAAGCTCTGACTGTAAACAAACAGCCTCTGAAAAGTTTAGTGTGCTTAGAGGTTTCCATTAAAAATAAAAAATTACATTAAAAAACTGGCAAAAAACCCCCCCAAGAACCCAACAAAACAAAAAATCTACCACAAACCTGTGCATGAGGGAAGGAAGTTTCTGCCCTAAATGTAAAATATTTTATTTATTTATTTAAATTTAAAAACATCCCTGGGGTTGTCAGTGCTGAAAGAAGCATTTTAAAACCGAAGCAAAGCTGTTAAGCCTTCAAGAACTGCTGACAGGGAGGAAACACTGGCATCTGCTCTTCCTCCAGTGTTTGGTGTGAGGGTTTAACTTCAGTCCCCTGAAGGGTGTGTGGATACCCACCTTGCCCAGCTGGCTTCATCCCTGCTCCTGGATCAGCCCTGTGCCACACACCTGATCCTGGTGTGCCTGACACTGGGTCTGGAGCAACAAACCCAAAACTCCATCAACTTCTCAAGGCCATTTTTGGGCTATTTCACTTCTCCATGTACTCAGAGGGCTGTTACCCAGCACATTCAGTACTGATTTGGATGTTGAAGGGCTGATGGCCGGTGGCTATACCAGAGACTTGATGTTTAAGCCCATGTCCTGTAGGGAAAGAGTTGCTGAAGCACGGGTCTATTATCCCAAAATAAGCAAAGTTGTCTTCATCCAGCACATTTCTCAAAAGGTTTTCCATGAAACACCACTGAGACTTCAAAACAGGGTTTTTCTGCAGTGGGAAATGTGAGAGTGCACTCGAGCATTTGCTCTGCTGTTCATAGAGACAGCCAGTCCCAGCAGGGAGGGATCACCATCCCCAAATGTGGTGGGAAGTGGCAGCAAAGGGCTCCCTCTCACTTGCCTTCTGCAAAGCCTTGTGCTGCTGGCAATTTTAAGGCCAATGCTGGGAATGCTGGCATCAAGCAAATCATAAAAATTTGCATTCCCCCAAGCACCTGTGCAAAAAAACCCTACAGGAAACAGATTATGCCACTCCAGCAATGGGGCAGCAGGGCACTGTCAGCTTCAGCAATGTCAGTGGTGACTCTGATTTTTTTTTTTTTTTTTAAACCCTTTAAATATTTATACCGAATCACTCAGGAAGGAATTCTTTGTCATTCTTTTCCACTGCTGATAAAATTTCAAAGCCAAACTTTGAGGAAAGCACCTGGTTATAGACATTTTATGGCAAGGAAAAAGCCCAGATCAGCTGTGCAAACACCTGAGGTTTATTTGGGCTGCTAGAGTTAATAGGAAATGCAACTCTCCTGAAGAAATGACATTTTATTTTTGAGCCATTGAGGAATGCTGCATGAACCATAAATGCCAAGAAGGCTGTGTGTGTTCAGGAAGGTATTTGGCTGTGGGGGCCAGTTTCTAGAATGTTCTGGGTGCATATTCAGGGTGAGTCTGGTCCGAAGATCTGTGGCCAGGTCAGTAGCTTTAGGCTGGGACCAAGGCAAGAACAGCCACGTATCCTCCTGTTTCAGGTCACTGAGTTTATGTACCCAAGCTCCAAATCAGCCCAAGTTCTCTTGAAACGCTGCCAATCTGGCCTAAAATTTGCAAGTCTAAGTCTAACCAGGAACTCTCCTCTTGATGAAAGTCTTGGGAGGGGGAGAGGACAGGATCTCTGTGTTATAGGAGCTTCAACAATTCTATCTGCCATGAGTTTTGCATTCAAAAGGCACATTTAAAAAAAAGGCAAAGGTTTGCAAAGCACAGCTACATTTAATTGCTACCTAAATTTCTACCTACCATTCCATTTCTACCCAAACT
This sequence comes from Chaetops frenatus, assembly GCA_013400775.1. Classification (NCBI taxonomy): domain Eukaryota; kingdom Metazoa; phylum Chordata; class Aves; order Passeriformes; family Picathartidae; genus Chaetops; species Chaetops frenatus. The sequence continues at coordinate 790,200 of VZTR01011727.1, forward strand.
TTGCTGGTTTGTATTAAGATATCTGAGAACATGCAAACCCCTTTGTCAAACCTTTTCCATGAAATCTCTCCTTTTTCCATGTAAAATCTCCTGGCAAACCACCCCAAAGGCACTGATGCCAAATCCAATTGAGCTGTGGTCATTTGGGGACAGCTGCCACACTGTCATTTATGGGGGGACTGGTTCCCTATGTGGGGGACAGCACCATCACCCCAAGCTGGGATGGGAGCCCAAAACCCCCAGGGAGGCCTGTCTGGGACAGAGGTGTGACTGTGATAAGTTTGGGTTTGCTCAGAACTGGTTTGGCAGGGCTGGGACAGGAAGGTCAGGGAGAAAGGGAATGTGGGGTTATTTATACACGGGGTGCTCATGGCTGAGAGCAGCAATGTTTGAGCAGGGACCTCAGCACCCAGGGACACACACACACACACACACAGCCTCACCCACAGTGTGTCTGTTGCCAGCAGGTTTCCTCCCACCCTCTCCAAAATAACCCCCTTTGGGGTTGGGCTGAAGGGAAAATGTGTGGGGCTGAACCTGCCTGGCCTGGTAGCAGCGTTGGTGGCATGAGCTGGGGCAAAAACCCAACACAATTCGAGTCCCTGCAGCTGAAGCATCTCTCATCTGTGTGCAAATGCTGAACTGGCACAAGGCAAAGTTTCTTTTTTTAAAGCCCAGTGCTGGTTTGTGCAGTTTAGTGATTTCCTCAGATACCTTTTTAGTTATTTATTTCCACTCTCTAAAGGCTTTTGGCTCTTTAACATTTTTTAATGGTATTTTCTGAGCGTGTTCTCAAATTAAATGTTGCTGAAAGCTGCCTTGCTTAAGAGGATGGGGGTTTACAGAGCACTTGGGCCTGATTCAGCAAAAGCACTTGATTATCTTCAGTTTAATTTTACAAAGTAGTTAAGCACATGCCTACAGCAAGGTATGTCCTTAAGTCCACCTCTGCTCAGCAAAGCGTTTAAACACGTGCTTTGCTTTAACCAGAGACAAGGGAGTTTAAGCACATGCTTAAATATTCCTCAAACCTGGAACCTGAGCAGCTCTGGCAGATGATTACCCTCCTGCCTTTCCAGAACTGGTGGATCTGTCACACTGCTAAAAACCTTGAAAAAGAACCATGCACCTTATAATATGCTATTTCTGGTAAAAAGCAAGAGCAGCTCCTCCCTAGTTTGGGGCAGGAGGGATTTCTGTCAGGGCAGGGAAGGGAGCGATGCTCTGGAGTGAATGAAGCTTTGTGGCTGTGCTGTCGTCCTGCTCTATATTTGGATGTTGCTGTACAGGCACAGTGCAGGTCTCTGCCTGAAGCCTGTGGGTGTTGATGAAATACAGGTAATAAATGGCTGGTGTGATTTGACAGAAGCCACTTTGCTGAGCACACCCAAGGCCTGTTGCCTTTCCTGGATGTGGGGGTTCCCCAGCACCCTTTCTGCTCTAAGGCTTCAAGTGTGTTGGTGTATTTAAGACTGGACTTCACTGAAGGGAAACCTCAGCCTGGAGACGCTCAGGGTGGGGTTTGGCACTTTGTCAAAATAGTCAGCAGAGACGGTCTGATGCTGAGTTTAGCAAAACCAGGCAGGTTGGGATCAGCAAGGCTTCCCCCAGGATCACCTGTTTGGTTCTTGTGCTGAGTTGCTCTGAAACCTGGGAGATTGACAGCCCTTGGACTCTCAAATTAAATTATCCTGGAAAGCAGAAAGGCTCCAAGCCTTAGCTGAGCCAGAACACAGTGTTTTCTGGGATTCAGCATCTGCCTTAAATCACAGCTTCTCTAACCCAAATTTGGAAAAGGTGCCATTCAGATTTTTGACCCAGAGCTGCACGGTGATGCCACCCTGCAGCTGTCACAAACACAGGACCAGTGGCCAAGAGGGGTGACCCCATCCTGTGTGTTGCTGCCTGCTTCATGTGAGCAGGCACACATCAGCTGTGGGTAAATAAAGGTAAAAACGTGGGTAAAAAAGCTTTGTTTTCCAACATAAGGAACCTCCTCATTCCCACTAATGAAACCAGCTGCTGATCACGTGGTTCCAGAACCAGGGGAAGGACTCGGAAAGAGGAACAAATGGATAAAAAAAATCGGTGCCAGTTTTCAGATGGGGATGATCCAAGTTCCACAGGAAAGATCAGATCTATTCCCAGCTGTCCAGCTGAAGTTCATCTTTTGGATGGAACAAAGCAAAAGGCTGGATCCAGAGAGCTACTGAAGTTTTTTTGGATTCTGGAATCTGCCCTGGTGGAAGATGTAGTTCCCTCCTTGCCTGTCTGGTCCCCCTCTGTTTGCCTTGCAAAGCTCTATCAGTAAAGTCTCTCTGCTTGCTTTCACCAAGGCATAGGGGACATTTAACAAGTCACCTTTTTTTTTTTTTTTTCCCCCAGAATGTATTCCTTCCCTGCAAAGCTCTTGGCTATTCCTATCTTCTTAAAAAGTCTTAAAAAAAAAAAAAAAGTTGTTTGTGGTGCTAACGGTATGGAATGAGCTAAAGCTTTATGCCATTTTTAGCACTTTTGGAACAGAGAGAATTGGAGGATCTGAAAATATATGCTTAATCGCCCCCAGGAAAGACTGCCATAATATTTTGGGTTGCATAAGCAAACTAAATTGGAAATCTGGAATCTATTCAAGACCTTTTGATCAGGGAGCTTTGCAAGTGCAGAAAAGTAAAAACACAGACAGATGGGGATTAGAGTTGAGCATCAGGAGAATAATTTCCTCTTTTAATTTCAGTTCTGCCAACATATAAAAAGCATTAATAATCCAGTTACGTAACGCACGTCAGAGCCTGGCTGGACAGGGCAGGAATTCTTGCTGTAATTAAGTCATTACCCAGCCCATGTTTGCTGCATGGAGGTGGGAGTCTCTCTCTGCACCAGGGAAAGACACCCCCATCACCCCCTTCCTTCAAAAATCTGGGCAAATGTCCTGGCCAGAATTAGAAGCAGTTATCGAGGCTAACAGGAGCTGCAGGGGGTTCAGGGAAAATTGAAGGCTGCTCCGAGATACTGCTGGGCTCACAAAATCCAACTGGCAATCACTTGTAAACTCTGGTCCACCCTATTTCTCTCTATCTTTGTCACTAAATCAGCTTCAGTGAAGGAGAAGAGAAGAGAGATCAGGCTGAAGAGCAAGAGGAGATATTTTTGCTGATTGTTTGATGTTGGGAACAATAGTGCACGCATAGTATACTTGTTGTTCAAATAGTGGGATCTTTGAGAGAAGGTGCTACAGCATCCAAAGACTGGAAAGAGTCCTGCAAATCTGAGGCTCCAAAGGCTGTCAGATTGAATTTGGTTTCTGTTCTTGCCTATTTTCCTCTGCTTGGGGCATATTTTTGTGCACAGTGGTTGATGCAGAGTGATGCAAAAAGCACTAAGAGGTCTTAATAGAACCACTTACATTCACTGGACATGGCTTCTGTACAGATTCTGAGGAGTGTCTGATACCCCTGAACATCCATATTAAGAACTATTTGCCTACTGGGATCATCTCCCTAAACTGCTGATGTCTGCAGCCATTAGATAAAGTCGCTCCTTCCAGGTAGCCGATTTTTTTTTTTTTTTTTTTTTGGTGTTTTTGAGAATTTCTACATGCAGATTTACCTGCAGTTACTTTTGCTTGCCTTTCACTCTTGTTACGTGAACTTAGATGGGAGTAAGAGTGAGATTTCATGGACTGGGTCTGCTTTTCTTCATTTCAATTAATTTGGCACATAGGAAGAGATCTGTATTTTTGGCATTGCTTTATGATACTCTGCATGAGCTCAGAGGAGTCTCCAGGCAGTCTCTGCAGCAGGAGCAGAGCTTTCCTGGGAGCTTTTCTGAGACCCTGAGAAATCCTAAATTGGCCATGACAAATCCCTGGAGCTCTCCTTCTGTGGTCCTCACCCCAGCCCCTTGGGGAAAGGTATGGTGTGGAAATCCCCACCTCCTGGAAAATCTGCAGTGGGGTTCGAGGGCAGCCCATAACCTCTGTGTTAGAGCTGCCTGAAGATAGCAGCTGTGAGGAGGAGTTGGGCTGCTGGTGGATGAGAGGCTGGACATGACTCTAAATGTGCACTGGCAGCCCCAAAAGCCAACCAGGTCTTGGGTGCATCAGAAGAAGCTTCACCAGCAGGTCGAGGAAGGTGACTCTGTTGAATCACCCACCCAAAATACTTTGTTCCTGGTGTCCCCACCATCAAGGAGGATGGGGACCTGCTGGAGCAGATCCAGAGGAGGCCACAGAGATGATCAGGGCTGGAGCCCCTCTATTCTGGAGCCAGGCTGGGAGAACTGGGGGTGTTCAGGTTGGAAAAGAGAAGGCTCTGGGGAGATCTTAGAGCCCTTTCCAGCGTCAGAGAGCTGGAGAAGGACTATGGACAAGGACCTGGAGTGGCAGGACAACAGGGAATGACTTCAAACTGACACAGGGCAAGTTTAGTTTAGATCCCAGAGAGAAATCTCTTCCTGTGAGGGTGGGGAGGTCCTGGCACAGGTTGCCCAGAGAAGCTGTGGCTGCCCCATCCCTGGAAGTGTTCCAAGCCAGGTGGGATGCGGCTCTTAAGCAACCTGGTCTGGTGAAAAGTGTCCCTACCTATGGCAGGGGTTTGGAACTAGATGGTCTTCAAGGTCCCTTCCAATCCAAACCCTTCTGTGTTTCTGGGAAGGCTTAGGTGCTGCACTGGGGTTTGTGGATACACCATCACTTTTCACACTGAATTGCTGAGCAAGTGTGAGCCCAACCATTAATTGGACCTAGGGACTGTGGTTACTTCTGGACCAAAAGAAGACCACAACAAGGAGAGTTAGTTATGTGTGAGCAGTATTCTGCAGGCTGATGTACCACAATAAATAAATAAAAACAAGAGAGAAGCATTTAAAAACTAGTTGTACACATGACTGGCACATCATTTCCATTCAAATGGGTTATACCGTAGGTGCAGATGAGATCATAGGCTGCTATTTAAGGAGGAAACCTCTACTTACATAAATGTCTGATTATGCAACTGTCATGGAAACCATAGATGACAAAGATGTATTAGATTAGCTTGTCCATTCCCTCGGAGCACAGGATTGTTCCTTGTGGTTTATTTTTCACTCAAGATTTTAAGAACTGATTGGTGGCTGCTGGGTGCTGAGCTTGAGAAGAAATCATTTATAGTATGAGCTGAGCTGTCCCTTTTCTAAAGGTGATTTTATTTGGAAACTCAGGAGTAGAAGTGCCAAAGTCACTGGTTGCATCCAATGATCCTCACACCCAGTGTCTAGTTCATGCTTGTAGTTGTATGCATGGAGTATTCTGGCTTTCATTCCTTAAAATACAGGCCAGCGTTTCAGAGACTTTTCCATTTTGCCTGGTCTTTCTTTAGTGTTCATCCCCTGACTCTGTGGTCTTTCCAAATAATGCTCCATTTTCTCTGGTTTTGCACTCTGCTGGTGTGTCCCTTGTGGTTGTTGCTTAGCCAAGCTATACAAATTTAGCTGCTCTTAATCTTTGCTCATAGGTCAGTCTTTTCAGCCACGCTCATTTTTGCTGCTGCACAGGGAAATCGGCAGAGATTAGTATTTTAATCTTCTTTCCCTGCTTAAAGAAACCCCAGAACACACATTGAATGGTTTTCCTGTGACTTGAAATTAAAATGTTTAAAAGTAAGTGTATTTATATCTCTTTTTCTCAATTTTCACCTCTAGTTCTTCTCAGTCATAGATTTGGCTGCTCTTCTGCCTTAGAAATGGTGTTTTTTTGAACAAATTGAACTTCAGTTTGGTTCCTTATCATGAATAGAGTGACGTTGTTATGTCATGAGCTATATGGTTCAGTCTCACCATGTTCATTCTGCAGAATTAACCTGAACTGGTTTTAAACCAAACCCTCTGGGTTGTCCAGTCCCACCAGACACGAGATTTGGAAAGACGCATAGCAAGACAAAGACAAAAGGATTAATGCTAAATACCAGTGATATTTAGCCTCATTTTTGTCAACTGGTCCCTCTTTGATTGTGTTTTCTGCTCGCTCACAATGTGTTTGGTTGCTGTTACTTTCCTTGAAGGTGGTCTCCTTGTCCTCTCTTAATCCCAGTGGTTGCTGAGCTCAACTCCTGCTCCACTCACGTCCAATTTGGATAATGATAAAAATTATAATGGGCATTTCTTGTTCTTAAGACCTATTGAGGGCATGCTTAAAGAGTTTTAAGCAGTAAATGCTTTTTGTGTAGCAGGACTTTATCTAGGATCACAGGCTCTGTCAGGTCCCAGGAAAGAAACAGGCTGCAGAGTTGGGCCCTCTCCTCTGACAAGGGGTCCCTGAGCCAACCTGTACCTGACCATTAACCATGGATGTCAACAGGGAAGCTGCTGCTGCAGAGCACAGGGAGAAGCTGATACCTGGTGAGAGTGAATCCAAAATACAAAAGGGCTTCTCTCTGAACTTATTACATCAGGCTTGCAAGCTAAGTCTGCTCTCACTGAAGTAATCTGAAAAACTCATAGTGTGGGCATGGTTCCCACTGCCAGCCCTGCCAAGCACCTCAGCAGTGACCAACAACACCTTCCCTATCTCACTCTAGGGCTATTTTAGCCAGAGCTGTCAGTGGAACCGAATTGTTCCATTAAGTGGTGGCTTTGCAATGTGGAAAATTGTTCAGGAGGGACCACTCTCTAAATGAGAGCAGAGCTACTCAGTCTCCAGGGCCAATTCAGTCATTGATTTTTATTTATTTATTATTTTATTTTATTTTTTTCCAGTGGCAGCTGATACAGAGAGCAATTACAGTGGTGATTTTTCTGTGCTGTGGATCTTGATTGACTGTGCTGTGGAGGGACCTGTGCTTATTTCACATCAAACTCCACTGCATGGCAATGCTTTCCAGGCACTGCTGAACTGAGACAGATTTGACCCTAGAGATTAAAATTTGAATTGTAATGTCTCACCCTGCATATCTTTCAATCAGAGAGAAGACAGTGAAGCACAGTGCTTGTGGGATGATTTAGAAGACAAAAGCACTCCAACTACCCATTTTAAATCACAGCAATTGGACCATGCACAGGCAAGCCGATTGGTTTTGGAGCAGGTCAGATGGGTTCCAACCTCGTCTTCAAGTATTTAAAGGAAGTCGTTAACAACAAGAACCAGCTTTGTTGCACTTCTTGAAAGAACAAGTTACCCGAGGGAGAACCTGCTGGGTCCGCTCCCCACGTTTCCTCAGCAGATGCCCAAGCTGCTGCTGTCCTGTGTGCCACAAACAGACACATTTCCGCAGGAATGATCCCTGAATTTCACCTAAGAGCCTCTGACAGCCTTCTAAATAATTTCAGCATGAGCTATCCTTAGGAAGTTAAAATCAAAGGCACAAGGACCAGCATATTTAATGAGATGGAAATGGCAAAATGAGAACCACATGGAAGGATTTGGGAATTTTCTCCCTGTATGGATTCTGAAAGGGGTCATGGGTTTGCTGTGCTCTGGCAAGCAGAGAGATGCTGTTCATTCAGCACAGGCAGTAATTATATCTCCTCTTTCTAAATTATGTTATCAGGAAATATCTATATTGTTTGCATGGGTCTAGATTATGCTCTGAGAATAGAATGTTCCCTGCATAAAGAGCACGGCTGGAGTAAATCAATGAGGATGTACTCAGAAACATCAATTAAAGGTAATACAAGTCTTTAGCGTGGTATCAGGGAGGGAGCAGAGTTTGAAATTCTGATCTTCCCAACCCTGCCTTCCTCTCTCAGAAAGCGACAAAGCAGAACTACTCAAAAATTCATAAGGTTTAAAAATAAAATACTTGTCTCCTCTCATCCTCATCTTTACTCTGGTTTTTACTCAGTGCTGGTTCCCAGCATAGTAGATCAGTGTAATGTTTTTCTTCAGATCTCAAAGTTCTGCTCAGTTAAGGAGTTGTCTTTCTGCAAGAGTCACAAGTTGAGTACCTGAGGTTTGAGGTACATGCTTTGGGACACCTGCAATCTGATTGCCTGAGGTGCCAAGAGCCCATCAGTGATCCAGTGGAAGTTAGGAAAATCAGGTTCAGAGCAGAACCTAGAAATTCAGGTTTTCAAGGTTAACAGTGATGTCTGAATGCAAAATAACAGCAAATCTGTGATAGAGGTGGGAACAAAATCTAGCCCCTTTTATCTGTCTCGTACGTAATACCTGGAGCCCATCTGCAGAGGGGTGAGTAATCTGGCCACCTTTGGACATCATTAGTAAGGGAGACGTATGTAAACCTTGTCACTACGTTCTCTGCTGGTCCCAGAGATTTCCTGTTATTGAGGCAAATGAGAAATTAATGTGAATTGTCCTCCAGCCTATTAATTCTGCATCCCTTTTGCAGACATTAATTCAAATGCAAAATCTGAGCCTGGGTTTGAGCCTCCCCTGTTCTCCACACAGTTCATGCACAGCGCTCCTCTTCAGGCACATTTGTTACCTACGTGACACTCATCCATCATCAGGATTGTAATTGTGAGGGGTGGAAAATTTTCTTCTCTCTACCCGGAAGGAAAAAGGACCTTACGAAGAATTTATAAGCTTCTTCAGCTGGGTTTATTCAGGAAAGGGTATTTTTTCACTGCAAGGATCACAAGCGAGCAGATTCCATTCATAGCTCAAATGCCAAACGACTTTAACACCTTTGGTTTCAGCCGCTTATTTCATTAATATTAAGGTGGTGGTGGTGGTGGTGGGGTTTTAGTGTTTTGGGTCTTTTTTTTTTTCTTTTAATGCAAATTCCCGTTGGGCAGAAAGCTGCTCCCTTTTCGTCACAGCCTGGATAATGAACTGCAGTGTACAAAGCTGGTCATACAATACGCAGCAGCGGCAGCACAGAGCAAGAATCTTTGGGAAGAGTTTCCATAGAAACATTGACGTCCTCCTGGCGAACAGGACACTGAGTTCCTTCAATGGGAGGTATGGGATTTTAAAGGAGCAGTGAGGTGGCGGGAAGCCAAGCCAGCAGAGCCATGACTCTGCATCTCCCAGCAGAATAGGGGGTTGGAGCTGGTGGGAGGGGAATTAAAAAAAAAAAAAAAAATTGCCCAATTACCCTGGCATTATCAAAACGTCAGACGTGATGGTTGCTGCTTGAATGGTACTGTACAGAGCCTGGTAAATAATTAAACTGCTGACCGCAATGTGTGCGACAGCTGGCAGCCAAACATCATCGATACTCAAGGCTGTGAACTGGCAGATTCTAAAAAATCTTGTCAGATTTTGCCACAGACTTCATCCCCAGAAGCCTTAAATTCAGCACAAATGGGCATGACGCAGGCACAAACCTCCTGGGGATGAGCAAGGTTGCACCCGGCGATGCGCACCCTCCCCTTCCCTGCTTGTCTTGAAATGAGACAAGTGTTTTGATAATGTTCCAGCCCTGTGTTTTAAATAGCCCTGTGTCTATCCAGCTAAATAGTGGCAGAGCAGCCCTGTCTGGAAGAAGGCTGTTTCTAGAAGGAAAACAGTCAGAGGAAATGTTTTTGCCAGAAACGTTGGAAATCATACAAAACAAAAAGGCAGCATGCAAAAGAATTCGCTGCCGAGCGCTCTCCAGTGTTTTTGTTTGGGCTCACAAATGCTTTGTTTCACAGCAATTCCCAGATAAGGCTAATGAAGGTGACAGAGTCCCTTCTCAGAAAGCATGTGACCCACGCCAAGGCCCACCTAATGCCAGGGGTGTCATCCAGAGCCTCTCCATGGCCATGGGGGTTCTGGCCCTGGAGTGAGCAAAATTCAGCCAGAGAAAGTGACCCAACAGGGCAGCTCTCAGCCTTCATGGCTTCCTCCAGCTCTGACTCTGAGCTGTATATCTCTAGCAAAACTCAGATGACTCTCTGGGGTATCTGAACGTATTTCAGAGTCTTATGTGTGTCACTCTCCCATAAAATGGCTTGTGCTGTGAGGGACCTTAACACTCATCCAGTTCCAACACCCAGCCATGGGCAGGGACACCTTCCACCAGACCAGGTTGCCCCAAGCCCCATCCAGCCTGGCCTGGAATGCTTCCAGGGATGGGGCAGCCACAGCTTCTCAGGGTAATCCATGCCAGGACACCAGCCTCACTGGGAAGAATTTCCTCTTTGCACCCAATTGAACCTGCCCTCTGCCAGCTTTAAAAATACCCAATACCCAAACATCATCTTGGGGTGAGTCACATGAGGTGAGGAGCACCCATTGCAGCTCTTCCTCTATTTCTCTCCAGTGCTGATATCTCAGGGGTGACTCATTTACACAGCAAACCCCTGTGATGTGGGGTTTCCTTTAAGCAGGTGAGCTGGTGGGAAGCTGTGCTTCACCAGGACATCATGGAGCAAGGAGGGAACTCTGCTCCACGCAGGAGCAGGTGCCGTGGTCTTGAACCAGCCTCGCCCTCTCTGCAAGACAGCTTCTGTTATTCAAAAGTATCTTGCAGGTTTTCACACTTCTGTTTCTTGTTCAAATCCCTCCAGAGTAAATATCAAGAAACACAAGGCATCCACAACCCCATCACAGTTGAACGGGAGCCCTGGGCAACCTGCACCTTCCACAATCTGCTCCAGACAGCCTTCAAAGGCCAACCTGTGCAGTGTGGCTACTGACCTTAATCCCTGTTCTTTGCAATGCTCAGAGACTCTGGCTATTTATACTGCTCTTATTGCAATGCTGAAAACTCTGCTGAAAGCTATAATATTTCAAATCTATATGGGTATGATGCCACATGAAGTTCTGGTTTATAATTTCATAGCAAAGACATCCATTTATTCAAGGGGCTGCAGGTAGGGTGTTTGATAAAGGATATGGCATTGATCGATTTGCAGAATGTTTGCAAGAAGATCATTTTGGTTCAACCTAGTTCAGCAAGATTCACTGTAGACACAGAGACAGAAAAGTCAGTGAGTCAGATGATCTCAAAGAAATTACTTGAGTTCCAGGGACTTATACAGACTGTTTCACTGGATGATGTCATGAATTGCTTTGAAGGGAATAGGAAGAGAAGGTAAAACAGATGTCCGTCTTCCTGAGGAGTACTTAGCTTTTTCCATCCATTTGTCTCAGTAATTACTTTACTCTGTTTTGTGGATGCAGAGGACTTAGGACCCATTTAGAATGAAGGATGTTTTACTTGAGCACTTTGTCCTTACTTACAATTTAGGGGAATTTGAAGGCTCATTATTCTTTCTTGATTAAGATCCCTTTATAAGGTGTTCAGCTAGCATGACAATGAACATGATTTAAATATCCAGGTAGCCTGGATCTGCATGTGCCAGGAAAAGACTGAAGGCAAGCCAGACCCCACACCCACCATGATAAGACAGCTGGGTCAAGGTGGGGCTGGGGACAACACCTGGAGCTGATCCAGAGGGGTGAGGACCATGCCCAGCCTGTCTGAAAAACCCACAGCACATGGGACTCATGTGCTGGCATGAATCTACTTGTGCCTACACAGAAAGAGAGTGCTCAGTTCTACTGACTTAGGGAAGAAACCCAGGTAGAGCAGGGGGCTGATCTGGTGCTGTGTGTGACAGCTGGGCCCTCTGAGCACTTCAGTGTGGTATTTCTGGAAGAGTGAGCAATAAGTGAAATTATCTACATGACCGGTATTAAACCAGTGCACTACAGCAGTCCTGGATTTCTCTGAATCAAATCTTATCACAGCCCTTCCTTTGCCAGAGGTGCTCTCTCTTCTCTTCCAGATGACCCACAGTGTTCAGTGCTGTGCTAGGGGGTGTTTTTAGGTGAGCCACAGGCACTGCCCCGACTGAGCTGCTCTCACTCCAGCTGAACAAACCCTCTTCAGAGATACTTAATGAAGTTGCACTTAAGTCTTATGAAACTTGGCCCCTGATAACCCCTTTGGTGCAGTGCTGAATGGGGTGGGGGCAAACTCCTCATTGGAAATGAAGTAATTCCCATTAAGGGCAGATTTTTGTGCTGCTGGCAGGACCATGCACCGTGCCCAAGAGTCTGCAGCGATGCTCGGTGATTCCGTACTGGCTCATGCTTGGTGGAGAATTCCTAAAAGTGCCTCTGCGTGCTGCTTAAAACTTGTGTTTGGCTTCAAAAAGAAGGCAGGCAGTTCCCTTTTCATATCTTGTAGTCAAGAGCTGCCAAAGATATGTAGATGTTTATATTCAGACATTTATGTTTAGAGGAAACGTCAGTGCCCTGCTCGCTGGCTGAATGGGGAAAGTCTCCCTCTGCACCTGAGCCTATTTCCTTTGGGTGGATCTTCTGGAAGACTACAGGAGCAACCACAGCCAGCAAACACTTTGCAAATCCACTACCCAGACACATTACTGATCCTGGAGTAGAGCCCATGCAAACAGCAGGAAAATTGTATTTCCTGTGATACATCATTTGAGCTTTCCTTCCAGCAGATCCTGCTTCTTTTTCACATCAGCTCCTCTGCTGAATCTAGGACACAGGAGATGCTCAATCCTGCCTTCTGGGCTCTCCTTCATCAGATTTACAATGTTCTTCTGTTCCAACAGTAATAACAAGCTGCTTACATTAAATGCCACACTATTGGAGACTCTTTCCGAAGGGCTCAGAGTCTTTGATTATTCATTGTAATAGCGGAAAGTAAAGTATTTCTTTCAATAATGAAAAATTAATTCCCACTTTATCCTTCAAAATGGTGGTGGATTTCTGTGCTTTAGATGTGATACAAGCCCATTGCAGTGGCCATTTTGAACACCTGAACGTCCTATAAACAGCTGAAATTTCCAAGGTGAGGATCCCATCACTTCAAACTCTGCCTTGGAGAGTCAGAGCATGAGCTGAAGAATAACAAAAAGGAAGAACAGATTTTTTTTTTTTTTAAATGGAAATTTGATACCCAAAATTAAGCATGGCCATAACAATTACAGCCATCTAGTGGGCAAAAAAAATTAAAAGAAAAAATTTTATATTCAATTTCAATAGTAAAATACTTGTAAATGAAAGAGTTCTAGCATATAACCTGGGGAGCAGCTTTCACTGTTTTGTTGTTGTTTCTTTGTTTTGTTTTGGTTTTTTTTTAACCTATTCTTCAGGAATACATAAAATCTAAAATGTTTTCCTTCTTGCATTGTAGTCTACAAATATTAGGAAAATTAGATCTCATCTGGTGCTACTGTTTTAATAAGGGACTTGCTGAGAGTACCCAACGAAGTGTGTTATTGCTCACTCTGCAGCTGAAGGGACAGGACTGAATTTTTTAACAGAGATTTCTTTTCTCCAACTGGTTCATTAAATTTTAAAGTTAGATATATGACAACACAAGCTTTAAGTTAAGTAGTTGGCCACAAATCAAGAGGCTTCATGGGGTGATTGCAGATGCTTTGTACATGATCTTTTGGCTCTTGATGTCATCCATCACTTCAGGAGTTCCTCGGGCTTCACGGGGTATTTCATGTTGATAGGATCTCTAGTGAATTTCTACTGAAAAAGCAAATTGGAAAGTAAGCATTTCATCTGAATCTTTGCATATCAAAAGGAAGAAAAAGTACATCCTTTCCTTTATCTTACTTTTATATGGAGCATATGGGCTGAAACACTGAACTTCAGATCTGAATTCCAAAAACTCCAAAGCATTTTGATTTAGCCCATAATAAAATCTCCACTGGGATTTCATAACAATGGTTTTTAATCCACCTCCAAGAAGGGATAAGATTCTCTGTGAGAGGGTTTGCTCTGTTAGAAGTTTTTGTTGTTTTTTTTTTTACTTCAAACTTAGTCATCTGTATTCAAGATTTTAAATACATATTTACAGAACAAACAAACCTTCTCAGAATAATCTCCACAGGCTTTTGATCGCACGCCTCAGAGTGGAAGAACAGGCTATATGATCTCTTAACTCTGTGACAAGAAATAACTGGCTGTGAATTTTGGAAATCCTCTCTGGCATGTGTTCAAGCCGGTTTAATGCAAACCCCCCCTATGCCAACCTCCTGACTCACACCGAACGGCAGCTCCCGACACTCATCCCACCGCTGGCCTCCCCAGGAAGGGAACAAAGCAGCTCCTCCCTTCCTTCCTCAAACCTCACATGTCCCAGCTGCTGCTGCACCGGGGCATCTTCTGCGTTTCCAAGTGTTTAACTTGGGGAGCGGGGCTGTGCCAGCGGCTCTTCAAGGGCTGTTTGCAGCAGTAGAATTGGTCTCAGCTCCCCAGTCCCTGGGCACACAGTGTCCTTCAGCCAGTCCTGGTGGTTTCACGTTCAGGGCACCAAAACCTCTTTGCAGCAAGCGTGTCAAATTCTCCTTGTGCCTCTGGTGAAAATCTCTTTGAAGACAGATGTATGTCAATTACAGCGTTACGTTGCTTCTAAATTCAATAGGTATTTATAGGACCCGATGGCCTTTTCCAACTCAAGATACTCTATGGTTCTATGGTATTTGTGTATTTATATATTATTTACGTAGTGTGTAAATATCCAAGTAACCATTATCCAGATGCAGGCAACGTTTGCAAATGAAAATGCTGTTTAAATACCACAGTCCTGCAGAATCTTGTGTGTTGGAGGAAGTGTCGTCCCACACTTGTTTGTGCCAGTTCCAGGAGGTTTTTTATTTCTTGTTCTGCAGGCGAAATGTGAGGAGGGAAGGGCAGAGGCTATGCTCTAACTATGAATTTCTTGACCTCTGGCAGTTTTAGTTTTTTTTAATCACAGCCCTTTCTAAGAACAGGCTGAGCAGTATAACTTGCCATACAAAACCCTGGATAGATACGTAGCTGGATTTGTGATGCAGTCACTGGTATTTCATTAACCTTTATCTTGACAAGTGGAAATAACTCGCAGTGATTCAGGGGAAATTTTTCACTTGCAGAGAAAAACGGTGCCAAAAAAAAAGCAAGTGGGCTACAAATTAATAAATAGAAATCTCAATAGCAGGAATCAACTTGCAGCTGGGCTTGGCCGCTTGTCTGTGTTTTGGATGCTCCAGGGCTGTTGTGATGATGCTCTGCTGGGCACAGCAGAGCCACGGCTCAGGAGCCCATGGGTGCCCTCAGCCAGTCTCAGGGGCTCAGCTCAGCCCCCTCCAGGCTCCTTCCTCTGTTTTTTCCCCCCAGATGAAGACCTGGGCCTCAAGGATTGTCCGTCCCACCGTGGGCTGTGGCCTCTCCATGCTGTGTTGCTTCTTCAGCCTTGTGGTTCTGCTGGGCTCAGCTGCTAAAAGGCTTTTTTGCTCTGCAAAAAGGCTGCTTATACTCATGGTCCTGTTGATGTGGATATGGAACACTCCAAAACCCCAGGGAGAACCTTTTCAAGAAGGACCTGAGCAAAATACAGCCTTCAGACAACTGCAACCTCAATGGTGGCCAGCAGAGTCCCCCGGAGGAGACGACAGAGCTGGTGAGTAATAAGGATAACTGATGTTTTTCCAAGTGAAAACCAGCCTGACTCACCACAGTTTTGTTTCTTTTATTGTTGTTTGTATTGCTCTGATGCCAGACAGCAGATCTCAGTTATAGAGCCCAGGGTTTTATCACCATATAACAGGACAAAGTGCTTGCTGAAATGCTTCCAGAGTAAATCAATAGGAGGCAAAAAAGAAAAAGCAAAGTCTCTTGCTCACTGGTGCCCTGTAACTCAGGGCTGCCCTACTCCTCACTAAGCACCTTCACTCACCCATGGTGGCATTTTTTCCTATTGGCCTTGCCTTGCTAAGGTTTATAAACAGTCAGTACCATTTCTTTTCCAAATAAAAGATCTGTTTGGTGCACACATTCCGGGACCCGTCCTGCTCCAGGGGGAGCACTTGCTGCCGGCAGGGGCTGCTCAGATCCAAAGCTTTTTATTGAGACACTTATCTGAGGGATCAGGGGAACAAAACATGCCATCAGAAAATGAGCAGGAGCAGGTAGAACACCACGGGTACGGCAGTGGTCACCCCATGCCATTTGCTCTGGCTGTACCATCCTCCAGCACAGTCCTGGGCAATCAGTTCTTCTGTTAGATGAAGTCAGGATCTATTCCTGGGCAGGGATGCCATGGAAAATGTCTCTCTGGAGCTGGCATCCGCCAGGGATAATGTCTCTCTCAAGCCAATGTCTAGCACAGGATAAGCTTCCTGCTGCTTGAGATACACATCAGCCTCTCCAGGCCTTTGCAGCCACGGGTGCTGCTGATGCTGGGAGCAGTTGTACCCAGCACTGCACCTGCCAAGCATAAGGGATCCCACAGAGTTCAACAAAGTGTCAGGGCCTGGATCCATGCATCAGCTGAAGCAGAGTATTTCCCAGGTCCAGAGAGAGAAGGGCAAAGAGAACCTAGATGTCAAAGAGACAAAAGCTGGCTGGGGAGATCAATGCAGAAAAGCTCTGCCCAAGGTCGGGGGTTTAATGAGAGCTGAGTAGGACGAGGCTTGGCATAAATAGAAGCTATTAGCAACAGCAGAGAAGAACAGAATATGTAGATAGTGAGAGAGAAGAACAGCTGGAAGAGGAGGCTGAGAGGAAAGCAGGTACAGGGATGTAAATTTTGGCTTGTGTGTATGAGTACAACAGCTACAACCCTGCAAGATGTGGTCTAGGTCTAGCTTGGGAAAAGCCAGATGGTTCCAGAGGATCCCTGCAGGAAGCAAAGCTGCTCAGCTGCTCTAGGGGGACAGAAGGGGTGGTGACACTGAGAATGGGCACTCCTGCTCTCCTGCTGCTCCAAAGCTTTGTCCTGGCCCAAGAGATGGCAGCAGTTTCCCTGGCATTTTTTGGGGGGGTTTGTTTGCTTGCTTGTTTGTTTGTTTTGATTATTCTTTTTATTACTGTTGTTATTTTGATGGGGGTTTGGTGGTTTTTGCTGTTGGTTTTTTAAAGGCAGATTCCAGATAGGTTCTGCAGTGGCAGCTTTAACTCCTGCCCCAAATTCTCTGGATTCTCCAAGCATCCCAACATTTGCTGAGAATGACCCTAAAACCAAATTAAGCCTGTGCCAAGTGCCACCTCTGTGACAATGGCTTGGGCTCACCATGGCAGAGGTGCTGGTGAATCTCTGCTGGTCTGGCCCACCACAGTCAGGGTATCCTGGGCTGGCACCACCACCCAGGGCCAGCCTTCACCACCCAACAGCAGCACAGCAGGTGGGCAGAGGGGTGAGGGTTTGTTTGTACTGATCTCAGCTCATATCTTGGATTGGGAAGACATGCCTGGCTTTCTGGTCAGCGATGGCTGACTCTTGAAGTAAATAATCAGCCATTCTGGAGGGCTGTGCCTATGTATTAGGACAATAATTGCTTTCTTCCAGCCTCAGCTGTGTAAAAATGCATTGCTTCTCTTTATGAGAAATTCTTATCTCCATCTGTCAGTCATCTTGTCTCAGTGGGGAAAAAAATCCCCAAGCCCTGTCATATCAGAAAATGAGAAAATTATCAATATCTAGAATGTATGTGAAAAATAGGAGCTCTTTCTCCATTTAGGAGAATGAATCTTGGTTGTAATGTCTTATAAATGTTAGCAGCTTCTCAGACATTCAAAAATATTAATGATCCTGAGGTACCAAAATAGCTCGCTTTGGAGTTCTCCATATTAAAAATATTGTCTCGCCCTCTGCAGCCATCTCCAGGTTTCTCAGAGCTGAGTGGTCCTAAACATCACTTTATGCATTCAGGAAGCAGAGGCAGGACTAGTACATTCATGCAAACACAACAGGCTCTGATGATTGCCTGTGTATCAGGAGTTAGGATCCAGCTCTGGTGCCTGAGATCAGCTTAATAAATATTATCAGCTTCCACCAAGTGTAGGAATAGAAAAAATCTGTCAATAGCTCTAGCTTTGAAAAGGAATCCTTGAGTAAAGGAAATCTCTCTTCTTCAGATTTCCACTGGCCTTGGGGAGAGAGAAGGGACCACAGAGGTGACAGCCCCAAGTGCTACAGCTGAGCTATGAGGGGGTCCCAGGGATGATACCCCACCCCTCCCCATCACAGGGGTGTCTGAGCCAGCCTGGGCTCCTTCTTCCCCTGAAGAGCAGTCACTGACCACCTGCTGCCCCTCCAGGGGAAGGTGGGTGTTCAGGTGGGTGGGCTCAGCCTTCCATCCTCCTCTCCCAGAGCCACACATGCATCCCTGTCCTGCCCAGGGTCATGTGCTGTTGTTGCTGCCTTCAAAAGAGCTGATTTTGGAGTCAGCTCCCCATGGGAAACCAGGGAGCAGCTCCTTCTCCCTCGGGCTATCTCAGACTCCAGCAGAGCCCAGCTCCTGTGGCTGCACACAGCTCTGTCCCACTGCTTTAGGCTGTCACTCATGAACATGTTCCTTCAGATGCTCTAGGGCAGCCTGAAGCAGCCAAGGCTGCCACATGCCACCACGTCCCCAGGCATGCAGAAAGTGGTTTAATTCAGATCCAAGCCTTATTAAGGCTACCTGGAACTACAGGTTTGAGTCCTGGCTCCACTGGAACTGGCTGGGGGCTCAAGTGGAACAACGTGGCAGAACTCACCACTTCCCCAGGCACTCCCCTGGTAGGACTCACAATTACGTCTGAATCTGTCCTGCTATTTTCCTTTTCAAATATCTGTCTCTTTTGCTTTTATGAGTCATAAACTGTTTTATTTTCCTACCAGATTAGATTGTTCCTCTCACTGTAGCTTTGGGCTTTTGCAGCTGAATGCGGCCCAGGAGAGCTGAGCACGGAGCATCGGGACCGAAGGCACAGTAGAACACAAAAAGGGCAGGTGGAGATCAGCAGACACCACAAGCCACTTAAAATATCTTTTGTTTCTTAGCCATTGTTTGGTTAAACGTGGTACCTGCAGCTTGAACAACAGGCAGAAGCAGGGTATTGCACTGATGGGCCGTTATGGAGTGCAAGGTGAAGGTTCAGTGTGGGAGGACAGAGGAGGCACATTTGCCTAGAAAGTCCTGGTAATGCCCTCCCAGGCAGCCCATTAGCTGAGCTCCCAAGGAGCCACACAAATGATGTCTATTGCATTGCTTCCAGCCCACATTAGGAAAGTTTATTTAAACGATTTGGAGCAGAGAAAAATAGATGTTGACAGGGCTTTGGGTTCCAGCCACAAGTAGATGGAGCTGTGGCAGTGCTGCTCCCAGAGAGAGGTCCAGGCCACCCACACCGGGCACCCCCTCCTGCACCAAGGTGTGCTGGGCCCTGAGGAGAGGTTTGCAAACCTTCTTTGTGTCAGGTAGGTTATTTCTGGGATGCTCAAGCTGGATGCAAGTGTCCCACTGCCCAGCTCACAGATCAATGTGCCCATAACCTGCTGGGACCCCCATTCCACCCCATCTGGGCATTGTGTTGTGTTCCCTCTGCTCTTCAGAGAGCAGAGGACAAGAAACAGGGTGTTTTCAGACACTTTAGCAACTGCTTTCTCAAAGCTCGTGGTGCTGCTCCAAAGGGAGTTACTTTTTGCATGCACCAGTCCGGAGCTTTCTGGATACACCAAGTGAATGAAATGTAAACTCCTCCTTTTTTCCCCCCACTAAATTCCTCTGTTCTGAAGCTGTATTGAGTTTTCTGATCTAATTGTCCTTCCCTTTCCAAACAAATAGAATGTCTTTGAAAAACTGCCTGTACTTTTATACACCCAACATCTGGTTTTGGTAAAAACTCTGTAACTTCTTAAATGCTACTTGCAGTCTAGAGGGAAGGAAAGGTGATATTTAGTAGATGATCTTTGCCCTCATTTTTTAAGAAAAAACCCCCGTCCATTAATTCTGCTGCTGGCAATTGAAAAAGCAGTTGGGCTGAACTTTTAAGTGAATAAACACTTATGGATCTATTTATACCTGCCCTGAAGCAGACTACCATAGGTGGAAATGCTGTAATTATTTCCTCTCCCTGGTTTCCACTGTCCTATAAAGATCTCCTGGAGTAGCTTGTTAACAAGTTACTGCTGCACATGGTGAAATTAGAATCAAGTCCTTATTAACAACCAAACCAAATTGACTAAAAATTACTAAAATTGGCAGTACTAAAGGTGAGAGGAGCTGCTTTGAGACAGCTTTTGCTGCTTAGCCCCATCTATCTAAGAAGGCTGAGAATTACAAATGACAAATGTGGCTGGCACTTGAGGGGGGACAGGGACGTGAGAGGGAGTGATGGGGAGATGCAACATCAGTTTTTCCTGTGTTCCTTTTTCCATCACTGCATGTTTCCAAATTAATTCCTCTCCCTAAAGAGTCCCTCTCCTTTGTTATCTTCCCACTCTACTCCACCCCCTACTCCCTTAGTTTATTTCTCAGAGCAGATGATCTCCTCTGCTCACCATCCAGGTTAACTCTGTCTTCAGTATCAAACATCATTTAGGCTGAATGAAGCTTTTACCGGGCTCATGTTAAAACCCAGGAGTGCCTGGCCATCAGATATCCAGCTGCCCCTCAGTTGAGGTTATCCATGTGCCAGTACTCCCAGTTCCATGGTCTCAAGCACTTCATTACAACTCAGGAGGGTCGTGAACTCAGTTACAGCTGACTATGGACCACATGGGAGGGGAGGAGCTGAAGAAACAAGAAAAAAAATCATTAATATTCATCCAGACAGCCTGTTCTTTAGAGATTTTTTTTGTTTTCATGGAAAGTTTTTGGGTTTTTGGAATTGACATTAAATTGTTACCACTTTCTGTTTATTAGGAAATGCCCAGTGGTGATATTTACTGTTGCCTTCTGGGGTACAGAGTCCAAATGACTCAGTTATGAAAATAAGCCTTATACTGTTCAGAAGTATGAAATGTGGCTTTTCAACTCCAAGAATGAATTAATGATGCTTCTGGAGCAAGAGGATGGATGTGCTGCAGGTCGTGGTGCTGTGAACTTCTGCCTCCCCTGCAGGACAAGGGAACAGAACCCTGAGCTGTAAACAGGTAGAGGGTCAGGAATAGCCTGGATGGAGTCAGGTGCTCTCTGTATCTTAATGTTGCCCTAAATGTCCAAGAGCATCTTTACTATGGAATATCTTTTAAAAAGCATCTTTATTTTGTGCAACCTGCTCTGGGTAAGCCAGCATTAGCAAGGGGTTGGATCAGACATCTCCTGAGGTCCCTTCCAACACCAACCATTCCATTTTCCTGTGATGGTATTAGGAAAAATGCCTTCACCTAAAGGGCTGCCAGTAATTGGAACAGGCTGCCCAGGGCAGTGGTGGAGTCACCATCCCTGGGGGTATCTAAAAGACTTGCAGATGTGGCACTTGGGGACATGGTTTAGTGGTGGGCTTGGCAGTGCTGAATTACAGCTGGACTGGATCTTAGAGATCTATTCCATCCTAAAGGATCCTGGGATAAGATTCCACATCCATGGCAGACTGGTGGGGGCAGGGAACAGAGAACAGGCTGTGGGGAGGGTTACAATGAGTCCCTAAGCTGAGAGTCATAGTAGAGATTTCAAAATCCTCACTACATTAAAGGAGTAAATAGCCTGTCTTGATAGCAGGAGAGGCAAAGCAGGTACCAATTCAGTGTCATTGTACAGCACTATCCTTAGAAAGATTTGCCAGATGGCTGACAGCAAGACTTTTGAACTGACTTTTTTTCCCAGCCAGCCATATCACCATCCATCAGACAGTTTGGACTGACATTACAGAGCATGGCTGTCTCCTCTGTGCTTTGCTCCTGTTTATTTCTAGCAGATTTATTTATATCTGGGACTGATATAAGTGGCACGATTTCGTTGTTTTGTTAAAAGATTCCTTGATCTGAACTTTAGAAGATTTGTCTTCAGAGAGATCAAAGTCAACCCAATGTATGTCTGGCACCCCTAAAGTTTTCTTACATCCCAGTCTTCAAGCAAACCTGGAAAAGACATTTTGTGGCACAGTAGTAAACTGTGGTGACTAGGTTAAAGTGGAGCTGGCCATGAATTCTTGGGTACTAATACTTGCCTATCATCCAGGCTTCTTAATTATTATTTTCCAAGAGGCGAAACAATGTTGACAGAGCTTGCACTGTCAGATGCAAGTCAAGGTAAAACCCAGTGCCAAAGCAAGCATGGAAAATTACATCCCACTGCCCAGCAACTCACAGTCAAGCAAGTAAAATCTGATTTGCACAGCTAAGCAGAAGCATTGTCAGGGCGCTAACCTAGGACCCAAGCACTCCTAAACCCCACCTGTCACTACCTGTTGGTTACTCCTGGGAAAACTGCATGCAGACAGCTCCCTGAAAGAGGCTATTAATTCTGGGTACCTTATTTATTAATTTTGGGGTGTGAATCTTTACGTCCCCTGATTTCTAAACAAACAGTGGCTTGCTGTGACAGAGCTGCCTCATTCCTTCCTGTTGCTGTGGAAGGCATTTTTTCCCAGCTTAGCTCAATTATTCCAGGAATCAGTGCACACCCAGGCCTCGCTGCCTGTTACCTGCCAGTGCCATGGAAAGGATGAGGTGTTTGCGGGCGCTTTGAAGGAGCAAAGCTGAACAGAACTGCTGAGTGTTATTGGGGAGGGTTGGAGTACATCCTGGATATGAATCATCTTGCTCTTTCTGACCTACTGTCCTAATTGAAAGTCATTTATTCCCCAGATGCTCGTCATTGCCCGGGTCGTACCTTTTCACAATGAAGCAGCAGCCTGGAGTTGCAGTAGTTTGCCCCACTCCTTCATTACGTGACAAATTAGAGGAGATTTAGTAAACAGACATGCTGAATCATGGATCCTCCCTAAATGTGACCCCAAATCCCTGCCCTTTTGTTTTGCTGTTTTCTGTGGCAGGGTCAGGCCAGGACATGGCTTTCCCATTGGCTATATGAATTTTATTGCTGTGCATGTCCCAGTAAAATCAAAGGCCTTAGAAACGGGCTTCTGCAGAAGCTTTTTTTGGTCAGGGCCTTCACAGTCATTAGTTCTAGTTTAGAGCACAAGCTGCAAGGCAGGACTGGCACAGTTGTTCCTGTTTGATTGCACAGGTGTTGCTGCTGCTTCAGGAACATCCATCGCTTTGTGGATCAGGGATGATAGATGTCACAGCCTCGTTTTTCCAACACATGTAAGAAGCATGCTCCTCCCTGACCATCTTGTATCTCTATTTATTAAAGGGAGGACTGATTGCCTGCTCCAAGACACCCATGGTGACAGTCTGCCCGGCTTCATCCCTTTGAAGAGTTTCCACCCAAGGTCTTCGCTGCAGAATGAGCTGGGACTTCCAGCCAAGGGTGATCTGCTCCCTGCTCTCCCACACTCCTCCTGGCAAGGTAACAGTAAATGGCAGCTGAGTAACCCACCAGTTGCTGTAGATGAAGAGGTTAAATGCTGGAGTGGCTGCAGACATTGAATCCATCGCTCCCCTTGGCAAATCCCCTGGTGCCTCCCTCGAGTCTTCCCTTCCTTGAGTGATGTTCTTTCTTGTCATCTAGGCACTTCCCTGATTCAGCTGAATCAGGGACATTAACAATTAATTGTCCCCATTTCGATGTCACTTGGGCAGGCTGCTGTCAAACATTTCTCAAACAAAGAACAATCTGGATAGGAATACTGGGCTTTCAAAACACACTTCTGGCAATATAAGTGAGAGAGAGCTGTCAAATGCAGCCGCCTGGGCTGGGAGTAACAACCAACACTAACCTGTCTGAGGAAGCCATGGATGCTACTATGTATTTCATTCCTGTCTTTGAAGGGTTCAAACAGCATTTCTTTTAATCTCAGAATGTGTTGTATTTTTCACCATTAGAGATTAATTTTTTTCCCATTACATCTTTTAAATAAGCCTTTATTTTGCAAAGGTACAGCCTTTGTGCTGATCAACTAGGTAGAGACCAAATCCTTAACTCTGGCTGGAGTCTGACCCAGCTTTAGTTCAGCTCTGAATTTTAGATTTACTGCTCCTTTCCATATTTATGGTGGGTTTTTACAATCAGTTTTATTCTTAAGGGCTTTTCGCTGGAAACACACTTCAAGTAAATTTCTTTTTATTCTACAGAAGGAAGCTCTCCAAAAAAATATTATCCAACTCAGAACAGAACTTCCAGGGAGCAGATCTCCTGGTGGGAAGGAACAATTGCATTATTATCTCTCTGGAGCTGGAGATAAATGGGATGTATCCTCTTTGGGGCAAAGCACTTATCAGACAACAAAAGTTACAATTCCAGGTAAGGAACAAGGTTGGGCTGTGCAGCAACAAGTGCTTCTGGAGCATCTAAGCCCGACAAGTATGCTGAAGTTACTCTTTATTTTCTGTTATGAAACCAGTCCCACATACAAAGGAAACAAATTTCAGCCTCCTCCTTACTCAGTTTTCAACAGCTGCTCGTGTAATAGTTCAGCCAGCCAGAAAGGAGATGTTCACAGACAACTGGAAACAAAATCAATTTCTGCCACTTCCATGACTGGTTTCACTCCCAGATTCTCCAGCTCAGGGCTGGTGTCTTTTGCAAATCCTCACGGGTGGGATTGCTGGTTAATAATTGCTGTAATTCATTTGGGTCATAGCCCTTCTTCTGCTCTTTCTTTTCACCACCTGAGGGAGAGCTGAAACACAGATCACCCAAGGCACGAGTGCTGGTTTGACTTATTGCCACAGTCAGCTAAATCTGAGCTTTCTGCCCAGTATCCATGGCTCAGTTCACCTCGGGTCTCTGGCATTGCTTCTTATCATTGCCCTTCTTCTACTTAAATTTCAAAACCTGAGAATTCTTCTGGTTTTAAGCATAATCACACAATTACACTTCCAAATGAGTATGAGGCTATTTTCAAGATTAAAAAAAAAAAAATCCATTTAAAATACTTGGGTCTGTATTTTCTTGCTCATGTATGCAGGTACTTTTATTAAAAGTCTGTTCTGAGCAGTGTCATGTGTGTATGCAGCCTCAGATTAGACTGAAATGAAATTGTGAGAATTTATGGAAAAGCTTTTTGTGAGAAAACATCCTCAGCTATGTAGCCTTAGAAACTAGAGAGTTAGAGTTGGAGCTCAGAGAGTGACTATGAATATGGAGAGCCAGGAGTTGGAATAATCACAAGGGAGGCAACTGCACCAGCCAGGATGAAAGACGAGAGTTTCAGCAAAAAATTGATCAAGATAACGAAGCAGGGGGAAGATGTCTTGTGACAGCAGCTGGATTTGTAGCATCTAGCCTCAAATAGGAGCATAAAACATAAGTTTGCTTGGAGGAGGAAAAAAATCAATCAGGAGATTTCACATAGGATTGTGAGACTATAGAAAGCTCCAAGACACCCTGGAACGCTGCACCATTTACCCTAATCGGGGGGTGAGTCAGCACTCAATTATGCTCAGGCAATTTTATATTCAGTTTTTTATGCGTTGGCGACAAAGCAATTTAGATAATATGGTCACACAGCAGAATCACTTTCTTTACAAATCTGAGTTCCATTAGCTACAATAAAAAGTATGTCACTCCAAGTGCTCATTTCCCAGCATCGAAGATAATCGTCATGTGGGATCAAGAAGAAATCTCTTCTTCTCATTGCCAAACTCAATGTAATTGTGTGACATGGCTGTTTTATCCCTGCTTCTGAAGATCTTAGTTACAGCTACTCTTGAGACTGCACAGATCCACTGCTGTGTGCAGGGGCTGTCTAAAGTCTTTGCATTAATAATAGCAGATGAGATAATGGCTCCTACTGGGTCGTGTGTTCTAGAGAAAACATTCTGTTCTAACGAAGTGGGTCGTGTATATGTAGGTACACAAGGGTGGCTCAATCTACCCATCACAGGGTAAAGAGCTGTGACCTGTGAAACAGAAGAATCTCTGTGAAATTGTGTTATTGGCAAGTCCCATGGGCAGTATCCTGGGGGGTTTCAAGGTGTGGCTTTACGCAGCATTTTGACATCAGTTCAGGAAAGATGTTATGCTAACATGACCTTTTGCTTAATCTTTTAAGGCACTTATTATATTATGTTGGCAATTACACCTTTGGAATAAGAAGTTGCAGAGGAAATGAGTGATTTACTATTTGAACTGAGTGATCATTTCAATGCCAGTGACAGACTGAGTCTCCCATGAACTGCTCCTTACATGAACAGGATGCACAAACTGTGTAAAATCCACTTTTTATGTCTCAGGAGCAAACACACAGCTTGAATCTTCATTCCCTTCCATTATTCCTGTCTCTGTGACTCAGTGGACTTTAATAGGAGCTCAGTAAGGACCAGATCTGTAGCACAGCAAGCTCAAAGAGAAATTTCCATTGGCTTTTTTTCCCCCATGGATAATACCCTTAAAAATTCAGGGTCAAATCTTCAGCTGTCATATCCTGGCATCTTTCCACTCATCTAGCTCTTCATGTCTGCACAAGTACCAGGTTTCTGTTCAGCTGAAAAGAAACACCCTTCTTGTTGTTGCTGTTGTTGTTCGGTTTTTGTTTGTTTGTTTTAATGGAGATAGTTTTCATTATCTTCTTGTGAGGAGGATTTTCAGGCTGTATTTATCAAGACACAGACATTTGAACTCATTTACTTTGAAGTCACCATCACTCACACTGTCACAGCGTGACAGCACAGCAGGTTTATTCAGCACTTCTCAAATCAGACTGCCTTCAGACCCAGTATCAACACCCCTAACTGGTGCCTTTCATAAAGGTGATATTCTGCCTGTCATCTGGTAGTCACTAATTAAACTCTCCAAGTCCTGGGCTCAGAATAAAACACTGTTACTGATAGGAATAGTATGCAGAAAGGCATAAGAAACCCAGTCAACAGGCACATGCTCCAGAGAAAAGGGATTGCCTGGAAGCTTAAAGTATGAATGGCATCTTACTGAGCTGCACTGTTCCTGGTTGTTTTAAATTCTTAGGCAAGAACCAAGGGAGATCTTCTGGGGATGTTAAAATTATATTTTGTTCTGGATTTTATTGCAAAAAATTGAGGCACCTTCCAATCTCAGTAATAAATTGACAATGCAGGGAAACATCCTTCATCCCCTTCTCATTCAAGGTGCATCTACATCACTTTGTTGAAGAACTAGAAAACAGTGAAGGCTTCAGTGATCCTTCCTAAGTAAGGAAAAAGCATTGCTGGGAGAGCCAAAGGGTGCAGATTTGGCTTAGAGGACATTGTGGCTAGTCAGGAAAGGTGGTATTGGCTGGAACTTTGCCTTAATAAAGCTAAGTTTCCATTTATTTCAAAAAGAGACCCCTGGTAATTCTGAGATGATTTTTTTTTTTTTTAACCCTAGATGATGATAAACAGAATGTCAAAAAAGTAGCAGAATTTTTGTGTTTATTGGACCACTTTGGTAAAGAGTCATCCCTCCATTGCTTCTTCTTTCAGTTTAAATGGACTGAATGAAAGCTATTTCTTTGTACTGATTTTTTTCCCCATTTATTATCTATTTTTTTTCACATTCACTATCTCTCTTGAATAAGACTGAACAGTTTTCCTGGAATTTCCTTTTCAGGAAAAAAAAATATTTTCTTGCCTTCCTGGAAAATGCTAAGTACACAGAATTCTTAAATAAATTCCTAGTGAGACGTTTTCAAGCCACCTTCATCTATTCAGAAACTGAAAGGGCAAAAGATCAGCCCTTCATCTTCAGTGTTATTTTTGATCCCCATGAAAGTACTGACAGTTTAAAAAGCAGCTTTCTGTCTCTTTAAAACTGTTTATGAATCATGGTTTGGAATGAGCGTAAAGCACTTGAAGCTGATTAGCTTAGAAGTTCCATGGCTATCAGTTAGGACAGTCCTCACCTCATAATTTTATCTCTTAACAGATACTGCACAACTAACTGACATGGCAGGATCCCAGTGCAAAGGTGAAGTTGAGGAAAAAAATATACTGGATTTTAATAAAACTTTCTTCAAAGGTCACCCTCTCTCCCTCTCTAATGTATGAAATCAATCTTCCTTCCTCCTTCTTCAGCCCATTTATTCACAGCTATAGGAAATTCTGCTGCTCATAATTTATTTCCTGTTCCCTCCCCCTCTTATTACAGTTTCTATCTACCTGTGACCATTACTTTTCACAGCAGTTTTAGATTCCTTACTCCTCATTTCACTCTTTTTTACTGGACTTCTCAGAATCTGTACCCCATTCTGAAAATGCCACGTATCAGGTTCCTCTTCAAGAACAGATCCTGCCTTATACCATCTTCAGGGAAAACAAACAACCCACATTTTAACTTGAAGCTTCATCCCTGAAGGTGGATGAAGCTTTGGGAAGAAAAAAACTTTGGTGCAAAATCTTTATTTATCCTGGTTTATTCTTCAGTGCAAAAATCTTTATTTCTCCTGGTTTATTTCTCCTTCTTACCCAGCAGCTGCTTTCTGTGTCTTGCTCAGGACTCCATCAACATTTTCCAGGTAACCTATAATATTGGTAGCATTCCACTTAGGAGAGAGTGATGTCCTTGTGAGCTCTGAGCTCTAATCTCCTGCAGATCAGTTCCTTTTACTGATGTTGGACCAGCAAAATGATACAGATATATATATATAGAGAGAGAGATTTATTTTTTTAGATTAAGAAGAGTCACTAATATGTAAGAAAGTAACAACTTAGAACATTTTTTTACAGTGTACTCCCTACACAAAGCTGTAGATAGCCAGATCTGGAACCTGCCTTTCAATCTGTGGCATTCAAGCTCCAGCTCTTGGCAGCCAACTTTCTAGAATCTTGGCATCCCCAGAACCACTATCATCACACACTGTAACAGCAGGGCAAGTCCTGCTGCTGGTGTTTGGATTTGCCTGCCCAGCTGAGCTGTGGGGCAGACCAGACCCAGAGCGTGCCATGGGAATTGATACCCCAACTTCCAGGGTTCCCAGGATGGGGTGCTCAATGCTGGGCTGTTCTCAGGGTCACAGCCCCTCACACCCTCTGTCCTCCATTCTCCCCCTTTTACTGCAATATTTCCCTCCTTCCACTACAAGGGCTGTTCTTCCCCCTCTGTCACAACTGCACCTCTGCCCAAACGGTTTCTGCCAGGTCCTCCTGCCTTCATCCCTCCCCTGCATGTTCCCAGGACATTACTCCCATTCCTCAGCCCCTGAGCAGCAGAGGGCCAAGCTTGGGCACATCCTGGGCTGTTTGCCCCGGGGGCAGGAGGTTGCAGAGTCATGGCACACATCCTGCCATGTGCACCTCCTTGGCAGCTCAAGCTGTGCCAGCCCCTGCCTGCCAGCTGCTCCTCATTGCTGGGAACCAACCCGTGCACCTTCACAGGATTACAGACAAGCTTGGGGCTCTCCTAGAAGGTGACCTAGCTTTTTTTTTTGGTTTTTTTTTTTGTTTTGCCTGGATTCTGCTCCTGCTTATTTTTCACTCCGTTGAAACAACGTCACTTACAAGGTGATTTTGTGGTATCTCACCTCAAAAAACCTTTGTGGCCAGAGAGCTCTGGGTACTGGGCAACACCTGATAGGTCCAAACCCCCTTTCCAATCAGTATTTATGGAAAAATCACTGCTGGTAAAGTGAAATGTAAGAGAATCTACATTCCATTTCAAACTCAGTGCTGAGATTTCTGCTGGAGAGCAGCCAGGCCTGGTTGCTCACACTGATAGATGGTGGGGAAAAGGAACACACGTTAAAATCAGCAAATGGATAAAATTGGGCTAGAGAGGGATGAATACAATGGGGAAAGCTTTCCATTTTTTCAAGATCAAAGCCCAGGCTCCCACGCTAAAAGGAGAATTGTGTTCCTAAATAGGAAAATGTTAAAAAAGAGACTGCTCTATATTCAGGGATATATGATACAAAGCTTCATGTCCACTGTCAGGATAAATCTTATATATTCTGTACAGCAACATTCATTTAGCAGAGAAGAGGATTCTATGAAAAGGATGGGTGGTGGAAATTCTGAGCCTGTCTTCCTGCATCTTTAAAATTCTTGTCCTCATTGATATAATTAGTAAAATTTTTCTTGGTTATATATAATTGCTTTAAACAACTCTTAAGATTAACAAACTGTATTTTGGATTTGGACATTGTGTTGATCAATAAACAATACTAATTTAGATATTTAAAGAGTGCTAGTTACTATTTGAGGAAACAAATTTAGAATTCTTCAGCACAAAAGAAGGTCTCTGTTGAGTCTGTGCAGTCTCTGCAAGGATTTGTGGTAATGGAGCTGTTTTACAATGCAGTGATCTTAGATTTAGAGATTATTCTGCAGAAACCCAGACTGTGCAAATTGTAGTTCAGTTGCTGATGGCTGTCTGCTGGCCAGCATTGCAGGATCTGGCTATGAACACGGCATGAGATCAAACTCTTCTTGTTTAATATAGATTAAGAAAGTCTTCTTACTTCTAATCTCACTCCTGTCTCCTGCCCTGCTCTGAAATACTTGTGTTGATTTGCTCTGCTGGGGAGAAGACTTGTCAAGGTCTGTCAGGAGAGATGAGAATATATAGTTTTTCTGTTCTTTTAAGATTAATCTTCCAGCTGAATAGAATTGGCAACATGAGTAAAATTTTGCTGCCAGAGTTATTTTGTATTGATTGCATTTTTAAAGATTTTTTTAGCAGGGAGGCAGACATTTTGTTATTGCTGTGTGTTAATCAAAAGGGCTGAAAAACACTGCAGGCCTTACTCTGACCCTTGTGGATCAAAAGCCAGTCAAGGTTTTAAGAATACAAATTATCCTGGATTAAACTCTGGGTTTAGGTGTTAATAATTTAACACTACTACAGTTTGGCCACTACCTCTGACATGCAGTATGTGGACACAACGTGATCACTGCAATTTAAAAGCTTTTTTTTCAGACAAACAAGGACAAATTGAAACTTTCATTGGAACACCAGAAGTGGTGTTGAACCTCAAAGAGCTTATTCCTGGGCCAATGACCCATCTTTAACACTGAGAATCATAGTATGGTGTGGGGTGCGACAAACCTAAAAAATGGTCTAGTTGCATTTAACACTGGATTTTTCTGCAGCATGGGCTGCATGAGAAGCTTCCTTTCCATAAGCCCCAGAAAAGCACATTCCGATTTTTACAGCTTTAAAGGATCCCATGGCTGCCTCGATTACCAATGCCTTCACTCTGTACATTTAATTCAGTTCCTAATGCTTCTCATGTAGCACTAAAGCCATTTAAAAGAAAGTCTCTGCTTTTAAAACCTGGCTTTTTTTAGCAGCTCAGCAGCAGTTTACCGGGTTTGTAAATCTCCTTATGAAATCTCACCTGAAAACACTGATCTGTGGCACCGTGCAGTTTTCCCCACTTCAAAGGGAAATCTGCTGCTGCCACCCCAGAAGGGAGCACAGCGAGAGCTGAACCGTCAGCGGTGGCTGATGTCACCTGCCAATGTATGTTTATTGTTCCACGGAGACTCACAGCTCCAATGTCAAAACAAAAACTAAACAAAACAACTCCCTCTATTCCTCTTTTCAGCTCCTCTGTTTAGGGAGTTGTTTCACTTTGTTTCTTTTTGATCAAAACAAACACCCAGGGTTCCCTTTCAGATTCCCGGAGATGCTACAGCAGTTCCCAGTAGTCTCCCAGTTGCCAGTGCTTGTAATGTTATAATCTTCACTCTTCCTTTTTTTTTTCCATTCGGGGTGCATAGTGACAAGTGACCCAGTTTTTACTGAAGGCATGCTCAACCCTCTATATTTAAAAATGGGTGAGAAATACAGGGGGGAATTGTAAATATTTTGAGTCTTAATCAAGATTTTCAAGTTGTTTGCAATACCTCAATCCCAGCAGCATCAACACTGATACATCTGAATAAAATCTAAGTTTTACAATGAATTAAGCCTTCCATCAGAAATGTTAAGCTGTAAAAAATCCTAAATATTTTCTTCTTAATTCCCTTTATATTTCAGCTTTTGGTTACTGCCTCCCATCATTCTCAGCTCCAAAGGGTTAAAGTCCTGGCATTTCTTCCGACTGGCATTTCCAAATCTCTCCCGGGGCCCATATAGCGCTTATGCCAAAATATTTTATTATTATACAGAGCAAGAGGCGGAGAATTTTTTTTTTAAAAAAGCAGCCCTTCACAGTTTGTCCTCCAGCACCGGGTCCTGCTGGCGGTGTGAGGGAACCACCCCAGCGCCAACCCCGAACACCCCGAGGGGTGTTTAAAGAGCAAACCCAGGGATGTTTTAACGGCCACTGGGGTGGGTCCCATCCCAAACTGATCCTCGCCACTCGCTCCGGGTGCCCCTCCGGCCTCACCCCGGGCCCGGCCGGCACCGCCGACATCCAACCCCTCACTCCGGCCTGGCCGCCGCTCACCCTTGGGCCCCAAAAACACCCGGCCTGACTCCGCCCCCCCGGCCCCGCTGGCCAATCAGCGGCGGCCGCTCGGGCAGGCAGCCAATCGCCGGGCGTTGCTATCTGTGGGGAGTATTTTTAGCCACCGGGCGCGGCGATGGTGGGAGGGGGATGGTGTGAGAGGTCGCCCCGCGCCCCTCTCGGGAAGGAGCCGGCCCGGATCACCCCGGAGCCTGAGGGATGCCAGCCGTGCAGGCGGGCCCTGCCAGCCCCGCCATCGCCGCTGCCGAGGCCCCCACGGGCCACGGCGGTCATGGGAGATGTAGTTCAGCGCTTCCCCCCCTTCCCTTCCCTTCCCCGCGGGGCTGAGGGGCGCGAGGGCAGGGTTTGACGTAGGTAGTGACGCAGCGGGGCCGCGA